>JASSKH010000026.1:2226220-2696220 GCA_031763025.1 Macrocystis pyrifera
AAATGGTGCCCGAAAAGGTAGGAAATGACCCTTAGAGCCGGTCCTAACAAGGGAAAAAAATCGAAAAAAAAACGAAACAAACGAACAGACTTTCGATTTTTCGAAAAAAAACAGCAGGTTGAGTCTTAGCGAACCCCCCCCCCCCCCCCCCCCCCCCCCCCGAAAAATAAACGAAAAGCCGACTCGAATTTCTACGCGGTGCTAATTTTTCAGAAATGACTCAGCCGCCACAACACGTGATTGCTGGCGATAGCGCTCAACAGCGACGGTGGAAGCCACAACTCACACACGCGAGGCACCCTCCACAGCAGGCGATTCTCGTGGTCCATCCAACCCGCTCCCTCCGGATTGCTCTAGAGAAGTTGTGTATCGGCCATCGCCTTTCGATGGCAGACGTGTGAATATTGGGTGGAACTCAGGTCGAAAAAAATATACCGCCACAGTCACTTCCTGATCCCCCGGTTTCTTGCGAGGGCACCCCTTGGTTGTACCCTGCCCATATATGCTCGCGCCGTTAGCAGACAAGCCGCGTGGCAGCGACTACCTCGGCCATCGTGCGCTTGCCAACCGGTGGTAGAAACTTTGTCGGAACTTCATCCCAACGCTCCGAGCTCCACCTATGTTCCTCTTCGCCTCTGGGTAACCCATCATGCTTCGTTCGTTTGACACCCATTTCGTAAAAATGAAGTGCTATGGGTCTTGGTAAAATAAAATCGAAATGTGAAAACCGAGGTGCCGGGATCTCTACTTCTACTTAAAAAAAAAAACAATTTTACCAATAAAACTCACGTACTCTTTAGCTCTGCTTTTTGGTTTTTTTTTTTCGTTTTTTTTTTTTCGTTTTTTTTTTTTTCGTTGGTTTTTCCTTTTCGTTCTTTTTTTTCGGTTTTCTTTCTGTTTTTTTTTCTCCCCCTTCCTTAGGATCCACCCTTATTATTAATATTAATAGTAGGTGCTCCTACCTTAAGGACGTCGAGGTCGCTTAGGGGCGCGATACGTGCTGTTCAGTTCTGTTTTTCGTTTTTTTTTTTTTTTTTTTTTTTTTTTTTTTTTTTTCGGTTTTTTTTTTTTCGGTTTTTCGGTTTTGTTTTTTTTTTTTTTTTCGTTTCGCTTTCTCCCCCTTCCTTAGGACCCACCCTTATTATTAATAGCAGGTGCTCCTACCTTAAGAGCGTCGAGGTCGCAAAGGTGTGCGATCGTTTTTCAGGGCTCGATGCTTCCATAAACGGGAAGGTTAAGGTTAAGGGTTGCCAATACCGAACTACTGTATGTATAAGGGTGTTTTCGGAAATATCTAGTCGAGAGATCCTTCCTAGATTATTAGGTTGGACTTTTATCAACACCCTTTTTGCCGTTGTCGAGGGAAAACGAGCAGCGCTTGAAAATCGATCGTGTATCAGACCCCTATGCGAACTCAACGCTCTCTACGGTAAGCAAACGCAAACGGTGCTCACATTTCCGAGCGGAGCGATGTGCAGTAAGTAGCTCACGATGTACATATATATAATGTATATACCTCAAGATAGCACTCACGCCGTATCCTTGCACGGCGTTTCGGGAGGGGGGGGGTGCATCCCATAGTGAGATTGATGAGTGAATGACTTGAGTCAGTGTGAACTATTTTGTTGATTTAATTTCAGGAGACGTAAAGATTATAGTAATAAGAGGTAGGAAGTGGGTAAAATCAACTATTTATGGTAACCACTCTTTGATTAGAGGGGTGGGGTGTACTCATTATCACGCATGGCCGTAGTCGTTTGACCATAGACCCTCGCATCCCTACAATGCCGGGACGGAGCACGTCGGGTTTTCACCGACCAGGCAGACATTGCTTGCACCAAGCGCGAAGCGCCGCGAGATGTGTTGGGCGAGTCGCATGAAGGGTGAGCTGCATCCCACTAAGAACCTCGTTTGCGGCGGCCTTGTAACATGGATGATAGCGTCAATGGACGGATTTGTTTTCTGGTGTGGCCACTTCCAGAGACAGAAATGGGGGGGGGGGGGGGGGGGGGGGGGTGATTTGGATACCCTCCGGGGTAAACATAGGGGGGTACGATACCATACTAGTTATCTGTATTTACGATATATATATACACAGGTTGGTTCAAGTAGAGCGTCTCAAAACACTGCTCGATTGTCACACAGGATATCAGCTGCGATGCTCTTGTATCGCACGAGTACGTGCTGCTGTTCTGCTGTGTGTTTCTACGCTCTGGTGCTCGTTGAAGCTACCAGCAGGGGTGTTTGAAAAGTAAATAAATAAATAACTACTTGGGGGCTATTTCGTCTCCTCGAATTCGGAAAATAAATACTCTTGGTTCTTAGTCTTTCTCTGTTTGTATGTATCAGTAGTGGTATTGTTTCTTTGGACTCTCCTCGAATTCGGAAAATTCATAATTTTCGTCTCCCCGAAATTCGCAAAATAAATGCTCTTGGTTCTTAGTCTTTCTCTTGTCTATTTGTATCAGTAGTGGTATTTGTTTCTTTCGACTCTCCTCGAATTCGGAAAATACATAATTTTCGTCTCCCCGAATTCGGAAAATAATACTCTTGGTTTTTGTAATTTCATCTTTTTCCATCCATCCTGTTCGTTTTCCTCGCCCTACTCTCCCGCTCCCTCCCAGCACATCGTAACTGAAAAATCGGGAGTCACATAGCGGGCGGGCGGGCGCTCCTCACCGCGGCAAATGCCTTGAGGTTTTAAAGCGGGAACCACTCAGCATTTTTTTCCCCTCAATAGACTTGCGTCGGATTCTGCAAACCCACGCTGTGAATGAAGCACTGCCGTTTTTTCAGGAGGCTGTTATAGCACGCCTACCTTGCTTGAGTCTTCGGAAAAAAAAAAAGGTTGCGATAAAAATCGACGAAGAGCAGTGTACTGTAGCGGGCATGCTGAACCCGCTGCGCGCTAAAAATGGAGGCGTGTATGTATGCCGGGGGGAGAAGGGAGGGCACCGGTGACCGCGGCTTTAGCCCGAGAGCTGGAAGAGTAAAGGTGATGGGTCGAAAATAACGAAACTGAGCGCATGGCAAGAGTGTTGATGCGTATGTAGCCAGCCCTCGACGTCAGAAATCTCAAGTACTACATACTGTACAGTATACACATACCTTTACGTTTGTATGCTGACGGTACCTCTATGCACTTCGAAGTACGTTAAATAGCGCGGTATACACATAAAATTTGTCACCCACGAACAGTAAGAAATGTACCACCCGAACAGTAAGATTGTACGGTGTCAAGGGCGGGCGGGCGGGCGGGTACTTTTTGAGTATAGACTCTTGCAATGTAAAGTGGCGGCAGCGCTTTACTACACGAGTATTTTTCTTTGGCGCCTGCCTCACTCGAGGATCTTTTGTTTGTGACCGCCTCGTGTTAAGGTCCGAGTCCGCTCCTGCGCGTGAAATTACAGCAGATTCGAAACCCGTTTTTGTGATTTTCACGCGCAGGTTTCGAGTCCTGTCGTCGACGCCATTTGATAAAACGTCTTAAGTCCGTTGGGCTACGGGTAAAAAGGTCATATCCTATCGCCTCTACCCGATCTAATCAAGCCTTGTAACACTCGCCCGAAACTTGACTGATGAGAAAAATGTTCGAGCTTCTAGCCTTTTTTAGAAGTGCTGCGGTGGTCCCGTTTTGGGGACGGCCTGCTCATACTTTAACTGAGCTGTTCCCTAAGCGGGACTGCTGCTGTCCTAAAAACGGGTTGACAATCCGATGATCGACCCCATGGCCCAGGTGTGCAACGAACACGGCTGTGAAGTCATGAATGGGACTCCGCACCATGTGGGGTAACCCCGTCGGTCGCAGTGAAAGGGCCTCATACTATTTCACGGGGGTCCATAGTAAATAGGACCAAATATTGTTAGTAAAAATAGGTGAATATAGAGGTTTTTGTGTTTACCGTAGGTCCTATTTACTGATGGACCCCCGTAATATTAAAGGGGACCGTAGTAAATGGGACCAAATATTGTTAGTAAAAATAGGTAAATATATTGGTTTTTGTGTGTACCGTAGGTCCTATTTACTATGGTCCCTCGTGATATTACGGGGGACCATAGTAAATAGGACCAAATACTGTCAGTAAAAATGGGTAAATATATAGGTTTTTGTGTGTACCGTAGGTCCTATTTACTATGCGTAGTGGCGGTCAGAAGTGACAGCCCTTTTGGTGTCAGAAACCCCCAGGTCCAATGAATGCTCATCAGGTTGCACGGTACCGCAACAGCACCTACTCTAGAAGAGATTGGAGCCGTTTTGGGTATTTGCGTCTGTGTCCTGGGTATGTGCACGTGCGCGGGTCTATCCCGTGGGAATCCCGTGGGAATCCCGTGGGAATCCCGTGGGGGTCCCGTGGAAATCCCGTGGGGGTCCCGTGGGGGTCCCGTGGGCGTCCCACGGGAGTCCCACAAGCAAATGGGAGTTCCACGGGAATTGTGTATGCGTGTACGTAAAGCGTTGTGCGTGTACGTGCGTGTTCGTTTCTTCTTGCCCCTCTCGCCGCCTCATGCTTTTCTGAGAATTGAGAGGGCGACGATTGACTTGACGGTGTCACTTCACTCCCTCCCCCCTCTTCCTGTCGCCTCTTGTCGCGGCCGCTCTTGCGCTCTCTCCGCCGCCACCACCGCCACCACCGCCGCCGCCGCCGCTTCGACCTTCCCAGCTCACCGGAAGCTCACGTCCCGGGACTAAACCTTCGGTACGGGACAGAATTCCGGGGCATCCGGCAAGGCCGCAGGAGGGAGAGCGGTCCTAAGTGGCGTCAGATGGGGAAGAGGAATGACAAGAGCTTTTGTTTCGCCAGCCTGCCAGGGGCCGGGGGCAAAGAGTTCATGGGCGAGGTGAGATTAACGGACATCGGACAGATCACTGTCTCCCAGTTCTCGAAAAGGGATCCACCCTGCGGACGTCCCCTCTCTTCTGTTTCAGGTTACTACTGCAATATCATATGATGGTCTCGTAATCCTCGGTGAAACAATCACTGATACCATCGTCTCACAATCCCAGCTGAAACGATCACTTGTGTGTCCGCATTAGCATCACCGTTCTCCTAATTGAAAACGATCGCTATCCTAGGAGATAGATGGTGGCCACAGACGGCCAAACAGGAAGGGGATGAGATTAGCAAAACGTTTCTACGTAATATATGGAAACAACGCAATGAGCGCCCAACTGTTGGAGGTGTCTCTATTAGGAGTAGGAACGATGCTCCGTCTCGAAAGGGATGTGTGGTCAATGGTCAAATGACCAAGGCAAGCAACTAATGAGTACGCCCCCCCCCCCCGCCCCCCCCCTCCTGATATGTGTATGTAGGCTGGGTTGGCGTCGGTTGGCGGCGACGCTGTAAAACACGCCTCTCGCTGCGTGGGCTACTGCAGACAACCAGCGAACAGTTTTTTTGTTGTTGTTTTTTTATTTGCAGTCGAGTCAGATCTTTTTTATGCGAGGAAAACCTTAACTCCGCTTTTTCCTGACGAATCGAGTAGACCTTTTCGTATCAGACGAGCGAACGTTTCGCCCCTGACAGACGTTCGTTTTATCTCTTCCTGCTCTTTCTGGCGAGCGGAACGCATGTTTTCGTTTCGTCTGACCTTTTTTTTTTTTTTTTCGCTTCGATCGGATGATTATAATTTATCTACTACTGTACGAGTACTATATCTAACCACAGCAGTAGTTCTTCGTTTTTTGACGAACGGATCTATATTATTATGACTAACGGATCTTTTTTCTTGCGAACGGTTCTTTTTTTTCCCCTCCGGCTAACGGTTGTATCACAGGTGCTGGCGCCGTTATTTCTCCAGCGATTTTGCGCCCACGGGAATTGCGATGGCATCAACACGGCCACGGTGAGCGTTGAAGCTGTCCTGTATGTACAGCAGTAGGTTTTCACCCGTTAGCGTAAGCAATCCTTCGTTTTTTTGTTTTTTGTTTTTATGAGTTATGCGAAATTTCGCAAAAACTATTTTACCCGAAATGACCCATTTAAAAAAAAAAAAAAAACTAGAATTCGTATGATATATATTCGTACATGTAAAAATCTAGAAAGCTAGGTACACCACGCGTTTATATGGTAGAAAACACGAAAATGTGGTATCAGTGCTCTAAAAACTATTACAGGGGTCCAAAGTTAATAGGACCCATGGTTTACGTAAAAATCTGTATATTTACCTATTTTTACTAACAATATTTGGTCCTATTTACTATGGTCCCCCGTAATACCAGGCATACAGTCGGTGCCAAGGTCTGCCAGGTATAAAACGTGCATTAGGATGTCAGAAAATACGAAAATATACAAAAATGCACATTTTTACGTGCGTGTACAAGTACTTCTGAAAAGCTACGTAGCGCGTGTAAGTCCTCTAAAAGCTGTTGTTAAAAATACTATTGAAAAAAGCTGTTATTATTACGGGGGTCCATAGTTAACAGGACCAAATATTGTTAGGAAAAATACCTAAATATATAGGTTTTTATGTATGCCATAGGTCCTGTTAACTAGAGACCCCCGTAATACCAGGTGTTACATGCCAAGTATAACAGCGTATTTTTGGATGGTAGAAAATACGAAAAAAAAAGGAGTGTACTTTTTTTTGATTTTTTTTTTTCTGGTGAAATAGCTATATTAGAAATTAAAAAAAATTATAATATTGATGACGTTAAAAATATGTTATATGAAGGAAGCTTTACTTTCGATTGTTAATGAAGAAGGGGTTAAAAATAAATCTTTAAAAACTCAAATAAAAATGATTGATGATTTAATTGAGAATCATAAAGAAGAAGAGATAACAGAAAGACAACGTATAAATTTTGATTCATATATATTATTTGCCGGTTTTAACCCTTTCAGGGCAAAAACTGCAGCAAGCTAGTGTCCCGTTTTGGAGACAAAACTGCTTAAAACTTGATCGGTCTGTCCCCAAAACGCAAAACGGGACTGACCGCAGCCCCAATAGAGTTGAGCCATTTAGGAGACCCGTTCAGGGGGATAGCGACCGAAGCAAGGGATTAAGTTTTTTTTTTTTTTTGCTGGGAAATGTACTACGAGCAGCGGGAGCGCCCAACACAATGAACTATTAATAGGCAACAACGTGAGAGGCTGAAAAAACGGACTAGAAAACGGGTGAGGTACGTACCGTCTTTGCTGTTTGTACGGGAGACACTGATCTATACACACCTCGGTCAGATTATCTGCAGATCGTCTACAGATCACTCATACATACTACGTGATCTAGATCTTTCGGGACACACATATATATATATATATGTATATTATATGTATTACTTATTTATCTTTTTGTACGATCTATCTAGCTCATGCTGTCGGGTGGAAGCCGTACATCCTGCACGGTCCACAGTAAGGCATGGTTTCTGGGTTTGATCTGTGCATGCTGCTGCTGACAGATCCTGCGTTACATCTCCTAACAACAGGGTACTAGGATCTAGATGATCTAGATGATCTATCTGTAGATGATTTACAGTAGACATATATCATAAATCGTGATCTGGTCAATGAATTGTATATGCGTGAGACACTCGTTGTATTTACATGCGCACGCTTCTCCCCCTCTCTTCTCCTCCCCCCACCGTCCGTCATCTCTACTGCTGTATACGCGTATACGAGGGAGACACTTATATTGGCGCCCCCCCCCCCCCCCCGGTGGCCACACCAGAAATTAAATCAATTCATTGATGCTGTCATCCATATGCAAGAAAATCCGCCTCTAAAGCGGTTCTTAGTAGGATGCAGCTCACCCTTCATGCGACTCGCCGGACACCTCACGGCGCTTCGCGCTTGGTGCAAGCAATGTCTGCCTGGTCGGTGAAAACCCGACGCGCTCCGTCCCGGCATTGTAGGGATGCGAGGGTCTACGATCATACGACTACGGCCATGCATGAGATCGAGTACATATCTCATATCGAGTACACCCCCCCCCGGTTTATCTCGCCAGCCGCCGACGCGCTTGTTCGTCTCGATCGCGATTTTCTCTCCTTTCGGTTCGTTTTGTGTGATGCCGTTTCGTTATGTGGGGTGTCGTTTCGTTTTGTGTGGTGCCGTTTCGTAACATGTGGTGCCGTTCCGTTTTGTGTGGTGTCGTTTCGTTTTGTGTGGTGCCGTTTCGTTTATGTGTGGTGCCGTTTCGTTTTGTGTGGGGTCGTTCCGTTTTGTGTGTTGCCGTTTCGTTTTGTGTGGGTAATATGTGGTGCCCTTCCGTTTTGTATGGTGTCGTTTCGTTTTGTGTGGTGCCGCTTCGTTTATGTGTGGTGCCGTTTCGTTTTGTGTGGTGCCGTTTCGTTTTTTGTGGGGTCGTTCCGTTTTGTGTGGTGCCGTTTCGTTTTGTGTGATGTCGTTTCGTTCCGGGTTTTTGTTGTGCTGGACTGATACGGAAGGCCAAGCATCGGGCGAATAGGGAGAGGATTCCGTGCAAGATCAACCGGGTGTACCAAGTCTTCCCCTACAACCTCATGACGGACTACCCCGGCAACTCCAACCAGCCCTTTTGGTACATGTCCATGATCAGGGACCCCGTGGATAGGGTGAGTTTATAAACGATGCTACAGCAGTACTGTTAATGGAGCAGAAACTATTACGGAGGACCATAGTAAATAGGACCAAATATTGTGGGTAAAAATAGGTAAATATATAGGTTTTTATGTATAGCATAGGTCCTATTAACTGTGGACCCCCGCAATAGTGTCAACACGAACAACGCTTTTTTTTTTTTTTCTTTTCTCCTGTAGTACCTGATAGTTTTTCTTCGGATCCGGTCGATCGAGTTATTGTTGAGACTAAAAAAAAATCACTCAAGATGCACGGACGTATATTTGTCCAGAAGATCGTCGAGGTGTAAAACCTCCTACGAGTGGGCTGGAAAGTAAAAGTGAAATACACGTACTCATATGATATGCTCGAACTAACCGTTTGTTGGTGGTGTTGGTGTTGGTGTTGGTGTTGGTGGTGGTGGTGGTTTTGTTGATTCCGTTGTGGTTCAGTTGTATTTTTTCTACTGTTGTCCTCGAGCAACATCATGTGGTAACCTTATTCTGAAGCCACTTGTACAAGTACGTACGAGCACAAACATATATATACATATATATATATATATGTATTATGTATCGTATTATATACCAGGTACCTGGTACGGTATTTTTTCTCCTTCTTTTTTCCTCTTGATTTTGTCGTTGTTTGTCTTTGCTGCTTTGTGCCTCCGAATGTGTGTGTATGTATACGGCTAGCGAGTAAACGCTTCTGCCCCCCCTGCTGATGCTACTGGTACCTGCTGTAGAATTCCTATGTATATACTCGTAGAGTGGTGGGGTTGGGCCGTCGCCGAGGGCAGGCACAGTACTCGTACAGGACGGGTAAATGGCACCGATCGCAAATCTAAAACTGCAGCACGAATCGCGACCCAGACGATTACGGTTCGCGCTTCGCCCTCTCGACTTCCGGCGGCTCCTGCACAAGAGGGCTGATTATACCTCTGCACCGCTAAGTGGCCACTGAGTGGGAACAGTGTGCCGAGCGGGATCAGGTCCGGGTGGGATCAGGGTGAGGGATGGTGGCGTGGGTGTTCTAAAATATGGAGGTGTGGCTTGTTCGGGTTCGTCTGACAACGCGTTTCGCCCTACCAGGTATGTAGGTTGATAAAACACTGATAATAGATGAGAGATAATAGCGTATGGGAGCACCCGGAACAGACTTTTTTTTGACACGCCACATATTAAGAAGGCCAGAAAGAAGAACGAACCAGAGCAATGTAGTCACAGCACGATTGAAGAGAAAAATATATATATTTTTTTGTTTTTTTTTCCCCCATTTTCAGGGAGGAGGGGGGGGGGGGGGGGGGGGGGGTACTCATTATCATGCATGGCCGTAGTCGTATGACCATATCGCATCTCTCCAAAAACCAGGTGATCCAAAATTGGGGGGGATGAAAGAAATACTAGAGTTTATCTTGTCTTCAATCGTCCAGGTGTGTGATCACAGCGCTCCGGCTTGTTATTCGTTTTGACCTTTGTTGTATGAGATGTCGAAAAAAGTTTGTTTCGGGCGCGTCTGTGTGGGTTGCGGCTATCGTGCTGCTGCTCTAGTTGACGCTGCCAGCACAGAACACCCACGTATGGTATCCAACGAGCATTACAACTTAGAAAACGAGCACGAAGAAGGGGCCGACAGAATACGTCAGATTCACAGGTCTACTTGGGATGGCCGTTTTCACGTATTGATGTTGGTATTGGTAGTTTGGAGATGCTGCTGTTGTTCACGATGGGATGGGATGGAGATTCGTGCAAGTCACGTTGTATGCACGTTGTATGCACCAGTATATATCGGTATGGACCAGTGTGCACCAGTAGGTACCGGTATGGACCAGTATGCACCGGTATGGACCAGTATGGACCAGTATGGACCAGTGTGTACCAGTATGCACCAGTATGTACCAGTATGTACCAGTATGTATGGACCAAGTATGCACCAGTATGTACCAGTATGCACCAGTATGTATGGACCAAGCATGCACCAGTATGTACCAGTATGTACCAGTATGCACCAGTATGTATGGACCAAGTATGCACCTGTATGTACCAGAATGTACCAGTATGGACCACTATGCTCCAATATGCACCAGTATGCACCAGTATGCACCAGTATGGATCAGTACGCACCAGTATGCACCAGTATGTATGGACCAAGTATGCACCAGTATGTACCAGTATGTACCAGTATGCACCAGTATGTATGGACCAAGTATGCACCAGTATGTACCAGAATGTACCAGTATGGACCACTATGCTCCAATATGAACCAGTATGCACCAGTATGCACCAGTATGGACCAGAAGGCACCAGTATGCACCAGTATGTATGGACCAAGTATGCACCAGTATGGATCAGTATGCACCAGTATGCACCAGTATGTATGGACCAAGTATGCACCAGTATGTACCAGTGTGGACCACTGTGCACCAATATGGACCAGTATGCACCAGTATGGATCGGTACGCACCAGTATGGACCAGAAGGCACCAGTGTGCACCAGTATGTATGGACCAGTATGGACTGGTATGGACCGGTAACAGCAGTACAGGCCAGTTTGTGCTTATGGACGGATCTTTGAGATGTCTCCCCCGCTTCACATATGTATATATATATATACATGTATGCGCACACGGAATGTCGGCAGGCAGCGCTGCTACCCCCCCCGAAATCTCTGCTTGGTATAATTATGGCACCCTTACTTCAGATACTACCAGTATACTGGTACTTGTACACAAGATCAGCAGTAGACGTTACCACCGCTGACGCAGTTATTGTGCATGATATTAAATAAAGTACGATATGTCACACACGAGACGGGGAGAGCTGAAAAAAAAAACACGAATTACAGAAAATCGGAGATTTCTGGCGAAGAAGACGGAGCGACTCCACAGGATACTTAGACATGTGTTGTATGAAATAGGAGAACGAGATCAGATGCAGAGACAAAAAAAAAATGAGTTATAAGTACTCGTAAGCTGTCACGTGAGTGCAAAATTATGGAAATTTCGCTTTTTTTTTTTGCTGAAGAGGAGTAGAAAAATATAAAAGGTGAGTCTCAGACGCCAGGTGAGATTCGAACTCACGACCTCTACCACCCTAAGGTAGAATCATAGCCAACTAGACCACTGGCGCGTCGAACAGCTGACACACATGAAATCCTGCTGGACATCGCTTCTTCTATACCGATCGTCATCTTTTCGAGAACTCTCGTCTGCTGCTGCTGCTGCTGTCGTTGTTGTGGTGGGTGCGGTGGGTGTGGTTGGTGTGTTGTTGGTGCTGCTATATACGGGTGAGTTTTTTTTTTCTGTGTTTGTTGTCGTTGCTGCTTGTGTGTTGTCTTGCCCGTTATGCACGCGGTATGCAGGGCAGTGGATATAGCACCTTGTACACACATTTCTTCGTTTTCTTGTCTAGTTTTCCTTCCCACGATGTCGTACGGGTCCCAGTTCGATATGCTGCAATTCGAATCGAGTACCAGGTATCCTCTGAAACCGCCAGGAGTATTCCCTCTTCCACCACTCTGAACCCACAATTCTCCCGCTTTTCCTTCCGTTCAACAGCTATTCCTACGGACTGGTCCGTCCCACCGCGTGCTGCGTTTTTTTTTTTTTTTTTTCAACTCTTCTTATGAAATCAGCTTCTCTTATCTCTCGCATGTTTTTTGCGTCGCCAATTTTCGATGAAAAAAACTATATGCTCAGGTGCTGGTAACATTCCTCTCCCTAAAAGCGAGGCTACTTGAGGACGCGTCTTTGTCCAAGGGGATGAGATTGATGACTGGAGCCGAACGCTCAACCGCTGGTGTGGGGAGACGAGCTTCGTGCAGTACGGGGGGAACCCGCCGCCCACCCTAGGGCCTTCCATGACCATCGACGAGTACGTGCAAATCCCGGGCGTCGATGACATCATGACGAAGGTATGGTATTATTAATAGTAGTAGGCACACCTCGAGGAGATAGATCATGATCTGCACAGACCATCTACGTAGATCATTTAGTTCCTCACCTGCCGTCGTGTGAGGTTGTGCGGGATCTATCTGCGTGGACAGATCCAACCCAGGGAACACGTGCTTTTAATTCGTGGTGAGATTACATGTGCGGAATCCATCTGGCAACACGAGCTAATAGATCATACGGGCCATACGTGATCTGGAATAGATCTTCCTTGAAAAACATCTCGATCTGTAGATGATCTGTAGATGATCTGTAGATGATCTGTAGATGATCTACTGGAGATAAGCTGCAGATAAGCTGTAGATGATATGTCCGATGTGTCAAAAATATAGCGTTGTGTGAAGGACAGGGTGGTTTACGATTTGTTTGTAGACCTCGGCATCACGCACGTACCAAAGGATAGGCCTGAAAGAGCCTGCCGATTCGTCGATCTCAGGTCGCGAGCGCCCCCTTCGCTGGGACGTAAGGTCGACCAACCTCTCCCTGAAGGATCGAGGGCGTGGCTTATCCCCCCCCTCCAAAGAGCATGGAAACGAGCGGTACGGAACGAGGCTTTGTTCGTGGTCGTTCGTTCCGTTCCTAGGTAAAAATATAGCGTGTTTGGGGTCCGTGCAGAATCCTGGGCCTCGCCAGGCGAATCAGGGCGATCGGTATCGTTTGCCACATGCAACGACCACGACGCAACGCGCGTGTTTGTTCGCGATTGGTGTCGACGTCTCTCTTCTGCGGTGTCCATCTGTATCAGACAAGATGAGAGTTTTTTGTGCCAGTTCTGTCGCGCCGCTCGGTCCTCCGAAATAATTTATAATGGGTACAAGACGTTTTCTTCCTCTTCCAAAAGATATATATGGTTTTTCTCGGGGCTCCAGTGGAACTTTTCGTGTTCCGTAGCCAATCAGCGCCAATTCATGTGGCAAAAAATATTCCATTCGGTTCGTTTCAATGCTCTCTGGAGGGTTGAGACGCGCTCTGACGGGATCATCCATTGACCGGGTCCTGGAACAAGGCCTCGAGGGTGGTTGGGTTGCCTTGGGCATCCCCCCCCCCCCCCGCCCTCCCCCCGCTTGACTCAGTACGAGACATAGATTCTTAGCATCTCGTTGCTACATGACACGAAGGGAAAGTGCTCGACGCGGTCGGCCGTTGAGGACTCCTGCGGGCATCAGGGATTGGGAGCTCGTCGCCGCGTCATCATCGGCAGCGGGAGGGGGTATTAAGGGTCTGGTTCCAAATGCCTCGAAGAGCGTTCAGTCCGCACACGAGGTGCCGCGTTGATTTTGCCATCGAATAGTCGCGGGGGTAGTAGTACTCGTAGCCGTGGGTGAGAGCCTCGGGGCTGATGGCAGCAGAGAGGCCTCATTGATCCCAAACTATCTGTCAGGTACGAATCAAGGCGTGGCCGATATGTTACCACACGATGATATTATGATATTCGCGGCTAACGTGGGGGTGTTTGTAACGTCTGTCGATCCACGGAGACTTGAGGAGGATTTCGTGTTCCCCAAACGGGAAGGTAAGAAATGTGTGTATGCATAGATTACTGAAAAATGCTTTCTTGGGCGGATGAGTGCCAACCTCAGGCACTTGTCCGCTCGCACTTCATAGTGTACGTACGCCTGGTGTACATCTTTTCTTGCATCGCCTCGTGGCAACCCCGCCCCCACCCGTTGCCGTCTCTGGGTACGGCCACACCAGAAAACAAATCACTTAATTCGACGCACGCTGTCGTTCATAATAGCAAGAAACTCCGACGTCACAAGCGGTTCTTTGTGTGTACCTGATGGGATGCAGCTCACCCTCCACGCGACTCGACTCGACTCGACTCGCCGAACACCTTACGTTTCGGTTCGCGCTTGGTGCAAGCGGTGAATGTCTGCCTGGTCGGTGAAAACCCGGCGTGCTCCGTCTCGGCATTCTGTATACAGAAGTGAGTGCCATGGTCATACGACGACGGCCATGCATGACAACGAGTACCCCCCCCCCCCCCCCCCCCCCCCCCCCCCAATCAACATCCAATACCCGCCCCACCCCCACCCCCCGTCCACCTTTCCGCCCTTAATTCCGTCTGTTCATCGCGTTTTTTTTTTTTACCGTCGCCATAACGAATGTGGTGTCTAGTTTTATTTTAACCGGCACTGGGACGCCGCAGGCCACGGCGGGGTGTGCGCCGGGGCGGCTCGGCCTCTACGGTACCGCGCGGGGGGGTGGGAGCAGTTTCACCACTGGCAGGCCAACGGTGGCGTGGGGGCGCTGATGGAGTACCAGGTGACGAAAGGACGTTGTTGTTGTTGTTGTTGTTTTTTTTTTTTTCGGGACGACATACATAGATACATGCATAAATACGTGGAACTGCTCACTTAGATCTCACTCTCTGAGCGTGCTCGGTTGGTACGTCCCTGGCCACTCAGAGTTACCACTTGGGAATCGTCGCCTTTTTCATTACTTGCCGGACCTTTGTTTTCTCCGTTTAAATTTTCTCTTCCTGCTTGCAGTCCTTTTTTCTTCTTTCGTTTCGTGTGCGTGCGTGTACTCCGAGCACGGCGCCGCGAGCGAACCCGGCGCCGTCGCGGGTGTCAGCGGGTGCTGGCGGGTAGAGGGGGGGGTCGCAAGGAGCGCGGTCGCCGCTTTCGTGCCTAGGCGTCGCGTGTGCGTCGAGACACGAGGGATGCGTCAATGGGCTCTGTCTGGCCTCCTTTTGTGATTTTTGATGGAGTGCGTACGAGTGTTTAAGGGTCGTTCGGGATTGTAAGATAATATTCAAGCGATGCTTATTTTTGCGGCCGGGCTGAAAGTCACAAGAGGGAGGTACCCAGTCTGAGCACCAACATTGTCGAGCTGGCGAACGACGGCCATGGTGAGCACCGAGCTTCACCCCAGGCGGCCGACGGGGCTGACTGTGGCAGAGATTGAGGAAAGCTTTACCCGGACCGAGTCGGTGGCGAGGTGGTCGCGAGAGGGGCGGGCGGCGTACGAGGCTGAGAGAGAAGCTCTGCTGTGTGTGTTTTTTTTCTTTTTTTTCTTTTTGACCGGTGTAAGGTGCTCCAATCAGGCAGGAAATTATTACACGAGAGGGGACGGGATTTTTTTTTCTTTTCGAATTTTTCGGTTTCATTTTCATTGCTTTTGCGGCGCTGCTGTGCCGTGCTGTGCTTTATCTTTCGTACATAACGAGTACAGACATAGACGCATATCGAGAGAAGAAAATAAGTACAGACCACACCAGAAATTGAATCAATTCATTGATGCTGTCGTCCATATTCAAGAAAATCCGCCGCACAAGCGGTTCTTAGTAGGATGCAGCTCACCCTTCATGCGACTCGCCCAACACCTCACGGCGCTTCGCGCTTGGTGCAAGCAATGTCGGTGAAAACCCGACGTGCTCTGTCCCGGCATTGTAGGGATGCGAGGGTCTAGTCATATGACTACGGCCATGCACGATAAGGAGTACCCCCCCCCCCCCCTTTCTGCTCCGTCTCGAAAGAGATGCGTGGTCAATGGTCAAATGACTAAGGCGAGCAACAAATGAGTACGCCCCCCCCCCCCCCCCCCCCCCCCCCCCCCCCCCCTCATGCTCCGTCCTGGCATCCCCCCTGGCATCCCCCCCCCCCCGCACCACCCTCCTTCCTTCCTTCCTCACTACGTACGGTACATACACGCCTCGCGTTTTATCGCGAGAATGGTCGGTCTTTTTTGTTTTGTTTTTTGTTTTGTTTTTTGTTTTTGCTCATCTCGTCGACCGCCTCCCGTCGAATTGGTGGAAGGCATTGAAATACGACCACCACAACTGTTGCGGGGTGGAGCCCATTAAAAAAAATAAACCGAACAAAAAAAACAGGGGAAAGAAGAAAAAAAAAAACGGAGATTTTCGGTCGGACCTTTTTCGGCGCGTTGATCTTTTTGGTACCCTCTAAACGTCCCTTATATTAACGATGAGACTGGTACCCTTATATTAACAGGAATTTTCACGGGTCGGGTCGGGTCAAATCTCGCGGGTCGGGCCGGGTTGGGTCGGTTCATTGAGGCCGCACCTAACTCCGATCCAACCCGTGAGAGTTCTAAAACCTCTCGACCCGACCCGACCCGACCCGACCCAACCAGTGATGTTTTAAAAAAACTTCCTGACCCGTCCCGCGGGTCGGGTCATGACCCGCGAAGAGCTCTGGTTTATAGCTACTGGTACTAATAGTTGGCGGGTTTTTTTTTAGTCGGTCATTTCGCAGACATGAGTATACCCGCGGTAGTATTTCAAGGGTGTGTTTGGTATATAGGGTATGCCGGTACCCGAGGGGTATTTTTTTGGCCGGCGTGCCGAACGATTACCGATGTGTCGGGTACCGGGCACCGAGTAGTTCACACCGAACCTTTTACGGGAGCATTCGGTAGGGTATAAGCTGTGGCCGTACCGAACCTTTTACCGAATACTTCGGCGAGGTATTTCAGAAAATCCCCCACGGTGTGCTTTAGTACCTGCCCTACCAAATACCACCCTTGTAAATATTTACGCTTAAGTCCGACAAACATTGTTGCCCCATAATTTTGTTGCCGCTTCTCTGTAAAATCTCGTGGCTGATGGTTGTCAGCGGGCCCTCTCTCAGCCCGGGAAAGAGATACGTGGAGGGGGGGGTGGTGGAGAGTGTACTCATTGGTTGGTTGTTTTTGTTTTTTTTTTAGCGCCCCGGAGAGCGGGAGGAAACCCCTGTCCACACTTATTTCTCAAGTTTTGCGTGTACCGGTTGGTTGCTTGTATTAAGTCGTTTGACTATTCGCCACGCGCATCCCTCTCGAGACGGAGCATCGTTCCTATTCCTAATGGAGACCCCTCCAACAGTTGGGCGCTTATTGCGTTGCTTCTATATATTACATGGCTGAAAACTTTGTGCAGAAGGTGGAGTGGGGGGGGGAGGGAAGTGTACTCCATGTCAGGCATGGCCGTAGTCGTATGACCATAGACCCCTCGCATCCCTACAATGCCGGGACGGAGCACTTCGGGCTTTCACAGATCAGGCAGGCATTGCTTGCTGCACGGAGCGCGAAGCGAAACATGAGGTGTTCGGGCGATTCGCATGTAGGGTGAGCGACATCCTACTCAGAACCGGCTGCGACGCGGACTTGCATACGGATGGCTGCTTCGAATCATTTTTCCTCTTTTTTTTTTTTTCGTTGTGTCGAGTGCGATTAAATCAGTACCATCGTTTATTGACGCGCCTTGCAACCGCTGCCCTGCCCCCCCCCCCCCCCCCCCCCCCCCCCCCCCCCCCCCCCCCCCCCTCGCGGACCCATCACCAATTTCCACGGTAAAAGGCTGCTCAGGTTTGTGTGACGCGTGGCATTTCCTTGTTCGCTCTCATCGCTACAGAACAGCGGCGTTATCGCGTTTCAGTGTCGTTATTTTGCCGCTCTGCCTTTGGTCACCAGAGAGAAGGGTATGTACCGCATATTTGTTTTTACCAGTATGTTTGTATTACGGAGGAGCATAGTGAATAGGACCTACGGTGCACACAAAAACCTATATATTTCCCTATTTTTAGTAACAAAATTTGGTCCCATTTACTATGGCCCCCCGTAATAGAGAAAAGTAGGGATGCCCTGATGTGTAATTTTTTTCCCTTATTATTTTACGTTTCGTTTCGCCGCCTTGTTGTGACCGTTTCAAGTTCTTCGGCGTATGGGAGCTGTGGCAGCAGTCCTCGGACCTTTTGAGGACCACTCTTGGCGCTGAGCTGGCGGACTCCGCTGACCTCGACCCCGCCCCTGAAAGCGCTAGCGTGAGTGTGCTCCCCCCCCCGCTTGCCGCCGCCGCCACCCCCCCCCCCCCCCAACCCACCCCCGTTCCCTCATACAATTACAGCCATGCATGGTATTATAAGTATACCCTCCCCTCCCCCCCCCGCGGTCGGTAAAAACCGAATATGCTCCGTTCCAGCGTTGCAGAGATGCGAGGGTCTATGGTCATACGACTACGGCCATGCCTGACATGAGTACCCCCCCCCCCCCCCCCCCCCCCCCCCCCCCCCCCCCCCCCTCACTCCCCGCTCCCTGCAGTCGGTATAGTGTTATTTAGTAAGTTGGTTGGTTAGTTTGTTAATTGGTTTGTTCGGGCGGACCAAACGCCCCGTCGCGGCGGCGTGGGCTGGAACGTGAGAAAGCGAGCGAAAAAAAATCGAAATCGGCGGACCACTTATTTATTATTATGGGAGTCCATAGTTAATAGGACCTATGGTATCATAAAAAACCTATATATTTTACTATTTTTACTAACAATATTTGGTCCTATTTACTATGGTCCCCCGTATTAGCTGTAAAGAGAGAGGTCGCTTTGGATCGTTTGCGGTGGGTGATACGAGGAGAAATCGATCGAGATACTGTGTGCCCCGGTCTAGTATTAGTGTGTATACTATGCTTGGTATACGTAGATCGATTGACCTATCGACCAAACCCTTGTGTTGAAAAAGCAAAGAAAAACTTTTACTAACAGCGCCCATGTTTCTTGGAAATAGACGTACACGTGTGGACCTTTCTTTTTTCGCAGTTGTCTCGGAAGCTTTTCAAATTTGGGTGTTTTTTTTTTTTTTTTTTTTTTTCCGTCGTCGTCGTCGTCGTTTCCTGGTCTTCGGCCTCGACTGATCTCAATCCGCCATCGTTGGATCGACCCGCCGTCTCCAACTCCGTCAACGCAGGAGCTGCTATCGGCGGGGCTAACGGTGTCATCGAGGAAGAGGCCGCGCGGCAAGCGGCAGACCCTGACGTTCGAAGGTGAGACCGAGGTATTCACGGTTCCCCCCCCCCCCCCCCCCCCCCCCCCCCCCCCCCCCCCTCTCTCTCCCTGTACTATCTTGGCAGCAGTAGAAGGGCCACCTCTTCGGCGTTTTTTAATTTTGTCGTCGAGGGGTTTTGGTCGCAATGGATCGTCGCGGATACTTTTCCCCTCCTCCTCCTCCTCCTCCTCCTCCTCCTCCTCCTCCTCCTCCTCCTCCTCCTCCTCCTCCTCCTCCTCCTCCTCCTCACCCTCATCCACCTCCGTCTAACCCCTCCCAGCCCCGAACTGGCAACAAATATACCCGATTTATTGCGTTTGACGTTCCTTCTCGCCGACCCCCCGCCCCCTCCCCCCTTCGCCCCCCCCCCCCCTCTTCCCCCTCCCCTCCCCCTCCCCATCTCCCTCCAACTCCCCCCTTCTGCCCTTCTCCCCTTCCCCCTCTCCCCCCCTGCCCCTCCGCCTTCACATCTCGCCCTTCCGCCCCCTCCCCTCCCCTCCCCTCCCCTCCCCTCCCCTTCCCTCCCCCGCCCTTCATCTTTCCCGCTTCCCCCTTCCCTTCTCTTCCCTCTGTGGCCAGAGTGATCGAGCATGCTAATAAGAAGGACGTTATGCTGTACGCAAGAGCGGTAATGGAGTTCAAGCGGAGATGTCGCTACTTCGGAATAGCGGTTCCAGACGACCCCTACCTCATAGCCCCGCCGCCGCCGGAACCGCCACTCAAGCCACGGATGGCGACATAAGTCTCTTTGTTTGGGTTGGGATGGGTTGGGTTGGATTGGGTTGGGTTGGGCAGGGTTGGGTTTGTTTTTCTCGGCTTGGCTTAGCTTGGCTTGGGTTGACCTGGTTCGTCTTGGGCTAGCTTGGCTTGGCTCGGCTTGGCTCGGCTTGGCTTGGCCTGGCCTGGCTTGGCCTGACTTGGCTTGGCTTGGCTTGGCCTGGCTTGGCCTGGCTTGGCTTTGACTTAGCTTCACCGTGGCTGGTCCGGCCTGGCCTTGTCTATTGGCTGGGGGAGAGAGAGTGATTTGACAAGGAACTGTTGGTTAACACCGGCTCTTGCTCGATGCGGTGGCATTGGCGACGGTTGCTTGTGCCTGTTGGTAGCTGACGTGAAACCGCCGATCACGGCGGAGGGCGTGGCGGGACATAAGGAACACCTTGCCCTGGAGGCTCTTGGGCCCCGTCGAGCTCTGCCTGATTGATTGAGTGGTTGACTGATTGGTTGTTCGGTTGATCGATTGGTTGGTTGGTTGTTCGATCGATTAATAGGTTGATTGATTGATTGATTGATTGATTGATTGATTGATTCGTTGATTGATTGATTGATTGATTGGTCGGTTGGTTGCCTGTTGATGGACTGACCGATTGCTTGATTGGTTGATTAATTCCTTGATCGATGACTCGCTCGTCCTGTTTAACCGGAAGGGTGGATGTCCGAATAGTGTTTTTTTTTTTAAAAAAGAATCCCTGCTACTGCGGCCGCAAGCGCCCCAGTGTCGATGGGGAGCAGGGAGGCTCTGGGCGTGCACGGACGTCAATTGATGTTCAGTCTGGGGTGTGTGGGCTATATACGACAGAGAGTACGGTACTCGTTGGGTGTCGCCCGTACTTGGTTAAACTTTTTTATACAATTGATGTGCGCTTGCTCGTGTGCTTTCTTTTCTTTTTCCCACGTTTCATGTTGTGTCTCCCGCTAAAATACAGCGAACGCAGCTCTTATGAGCTGCTTTGAGCGACAGCTCAGTAGTGGTAGTGGCGGTCGTGTTCCTAGGGAGGGGGGGGGGGGGGGGGGTAGAGGTAGTGTACTTGGGACCGTCGTTGTCCAGTCTCTTAATGTGGCATGGGCCCGGTGCGTCCTCGTCCTCGACCTGGACCTTGACTGACCTTGTATTTGGTGTAGCAGAGAGCAACCAACCGCACCCCGCGAAGGTGTGCGCGTTTCGCGCATGTTGTCGCGTCGTGTGCTTGGTATGTTTTATCTTCTGCCTTGACGTTGCTCGCGATTAATTGCGGCCAGGGGTCATCATTTGGAGATCATTTGGAGGGCGTGCACCTTTGTTGGCGCCACGGTAAAAGCTGCTGCAGCCACACGCCGCCACCTTTTTTTTTTTTGTGCTGTTTTTTGGTTTACCATTATTTTTTTTTTGGTTTTTGTCTCGTTTTCAAATTTCGTCCATTGTTGTCTTTTTTTTTTTTTTTTTTCGTGCACGTACGTATTTACTTTTTGATCCGTTTTTTTTTTTTTTTTTTTTTTTTTTTTTTTTGCAATGCCGCCGGGCGTTGCCGTGCAACAAAAGTGTACGCATCGGTGCTTTTCGCCTCTATTAACCATTCCTCGTTTTGCGCGATTCGCTTTCGCGTCCGTTGGCTGTTTTGATTGGCTGTTGCTCTCCCTTCGATGTCTGTTCACCAGCCTTGGTCCCCACCCAAACAAAATTGTAGAGTGAAACAGAGGTGCTAACCCTCACACTGGTTTAACTGCGATCAATCAGATCGAAGATTTGGGATACCTCGATCTGCGAGTATCATACATCCAATCCGATCGAGGATTTAAGTCATCTCGATCTACGAGTATCATATATACATGTATGTACGAAGCTTATATACGAGGTATTCTTCTCTCTGGCGCTGAAACGTGCCTCGTGTGTTTGGGGTGGGGGGGGGGGGGGGGGGGGGGGGGGGGAGGGAGCGGAAGCTTTGCCATCGTGGTGGTGTAGCGGTGGTGTTTTAAAAAAACTACCAGGTATATATTCTGTTTCTCAGGCGAAGGAATACTAATATATGTTTAGGTCCATCACACTTCTACATGAACCCGTGCCTAGTGTTTTAGTTCAGCTCGGTCATGCTGACGGTGATGATTGTGGGCAGCAGCAAGCAGTGTAGCAGTGGTGGTGGTGGTGGTGGTGGTGGTGGGCTTGGCACAGCAAGTACGGCTATTCACTTTTAACTTTTAACGTTAATCGGGTAAACTAGTGTAGTGGTAGTCCCTCTATATATAGTGCCGGTTGAAGCATGACGTGGTGTCGGCTGCCCGCTACACGTAGTGCCTGTGGAATCGCTTGGCATAACTGGGACTCACCAGTGTGGTAGTGCAGTGTGCGGAGTATATAGTGCCGGTTGACGCTGTATGTATATTGCCGGTACTGTCTGGCGAATAATATACCGGCACTAAAGAGGTGTCATTACTGCAGTATCAGATATTTCCCGCCCTTGATATTGATAAAGAGGCGTAATTACGGCGGGTATGAACATGCCGTGTATCAGATCACACTAGGGTGTTAAGATAACAGCCCCCCTCCATCGGACGAATTTCGGACTTGTTTTTTTTCTCGACAACGGGGAGAGCGTAAAACGCCTACATACATATGCGTCCATGGAAATATTACGACCGAAATATTTCCAACACCACCTTTTTCGTTTTGATGTGTGCCCCCCTCCCCCTCCCTTAAGGCATGCTTGGGAGGAAATCGGCTCCGAAAATCGCCCCAGGGAGTCTTATCACCCGTGTGATAGCGTCACACGGTGTACGGTATCCCGTATTCTCAAGGGGTTACCTAGCTACTGGGAAGGGGGAGAGGGGTATGTGTGAACTCATTGTCGTGCATGGCCGTAGTCGTATGACCATCGGAGGGGGGAGGGGGGGGGGCGTATTCATTTGTTGCTTGCCTTAAGTCATTTGACCATTGACCACGCATCCATTTCGAGACGGAGCGGGGGGAGGGGGGGGAGGGTTCGACGAGGATCCATCCCCTCTTAGCGGAGTCGTAAAGCAATAGTGTCGTGCCATGTTTGGGTGTTGCTGCTGCTGCTGCTGCTGCTGCTGCTGCTGCTGCTACCGTTGTCTTTGCTGGGGGATTGATTGTCATTGTTGAATTTGCCATCCGGCAATGTGCAACAGCGTATGACCTTCATAGTTGACCACTCACAATTTGTGTTCCCTGAAATACATTTATTATTGTGTTCTTGTTTTTTTTTTTTTGCTGCTACGTAGTGCGGCTGCTGCTTGTAGAAGGTATGTATGTATGTGGCTGGTTTTACTTGATCGGCGATAACTCTTGATTACCATCGCATTTTGTTTCTCCGTTCCGGTCAATGCGCACTTTCATTGCGTTATGGGTAGCTTTTCGTTTTGTGTGCCTGGCCTCGTTCTTGAATCTGAGCTTCATCGGGGAGCACCACCAACCTCCTTTTGTTTTTGTGGCTGCAGCAGCAGTGAGATGCCGCAGGCCTGGGTTTGTTTTTGAAGAAACACTTTTTTTTTTTTACAGGCGAGTGAGTCCATGTTATTAGATTTTGCTGCTGTACTACCGCATACGGTACCGCTACATCTTACTATAGTACTCTGATGCATGCGTCGTGCTGAGACTGCATGCTGCTGTCCACAGCGGGTATGTGGTACGTTTTTTTCAGATGTAAAAACCTCGCTCGCTTGGTGCTTACCCCCCCCCCCCCCCCCCCCCCCCCCCCCCCCCCCCCCCCCCCCCCCCCCCCCCCCCCCCCCCCCCCCCCCCCCCCCCCCCCCCCCCCCCCCCCCCCCCCCCCCCCCCCCCCCCCCTTCCCCTCCCCCCCGTATCGACGTGCTATCCTCCATGTACCCTGAGCTCCTTGTTTTGTTTTCGCTACGCTTTTTGACTTTTTCTTACTATAATTGTTGGTGGTGCTACAGCAGTAGTAGTGTTCGTAGTGCGCGGGGGCCGTTTCAGCGTGGTTGCTTGCCAAGCCATGCCGTGCGGTACAGGATGGTATCGTACCATATTACCATGCCTTACCGTACCATTCCATGCCATCTTGTTTCCCTCGCCACCTTCGGTGTCAAAGGATGCATGCATGAGGCGGCTCCGTTCCGCGGTGGATTGCGTCGCAGTACATACATGGCTTCGGCTGGTGAAGTCTTCGCAGTAGTCGCAACAGTAGTTAGTCGCAGCAGTAAGGAGCAGTACTACAGCAGTATAGTTGGTTGCGGCGTTTGCGGCATTTGCCTTAAACTTGCAGTAGTTGTTGCAGCTGCTGCAATAGCAATTATTAGCTGTATTTCAGAGCTGCAATGCTTGCAGTAGACTGTTGCAGTCGACGCGCTCGTCAGCGTAATTGCAGTACGCAGTTGCAATACGTTCAATAATAGTTGCAATACTTGCAGCACTTGCAACACTCTCAGTAGCGGCAATACTTACTTTCAGTAGGTTCAACACTTTCAGTAGGTGCAATACTTACAGTAGTAGTAGTGGTTGCGATAGTTCCGGTAGCATAATTGCATTTGGTCGGTATTAATAGTTAAAACAGCAGTAGTTAGTTGTGGATTCCATGTCCCCGGCGGTAACGACTACGCATCTTATTATGCTATTATTAGTAATAGTGGAGTTTCAATTCGTTGCTTCCTGCGCTCAGTTTTGTCTTGGGCTTCCATTTATTTATTTACGGGTGCTTTTTGTCTCACTTTTTCGTGGTATTCTTCGACGGGGGCAGAGCACCAGATACGTAGAAACGTATTCACACCCCGGAGAGACAGATGCTGGTCTATCTATCTATCTATCTATCTATCTATCTATCTATCTATCTATATCTACCTATCTATCTATCTATCTATCTACATATAGATCCTTCAGCTCCTCACCTGCCGTTCTGGGAGGTTGGTCTGCAGGATCTATCCATCTGCATCGCGCAGACCCAACCCAGGGAACATGCGCTATAGGTATGTATACTGTAGATCATGCTGCTTTATGGGTCCGACCTGGCAACATGACGCTAAAAAAATCACACAAGATTGGGAATAGATCTGCCTCGAAAGATCTAGATCATGAACTGTGGGAACTGATGATCCGAGGATGGTCTACCAGTCGGAGGTGTGAAAGTATGATTGAAACATACATAACGTAAATGGGCGATGTCTCAACCGTTACATAGTCGAGCGCGCAGCCGGGGATGTCTGGTTCCCCGATCCCACAAGGTCGAACATGCCTCTTAAGTAGGCATCGGCAATACCAGCAGTAAAAACCGGTAATAAATGTCGTCGGGGTCATCAACACAAGCGCCAACGTGCCGTATGTAGTCTGCAGCTACTGTAAGCGATGTGGCGTGACCGTCATCAGTAGCAGCCAAGGGGCGGAGGTGTGAGCAGGAGCCTTCAGGGAGGGAGAAAGTGGCATATCCAGAGTGATAGGAGGGAGACTGCACTACTATTGCTTACTATTACGGAGGACCATAGTAAATACCAGGTAGCACCTACGGTACACGCAAAACCTGCCAGGTACATATTTACCTTTTTTTACCAACAATATTTGGTCCCATTTACGATGGTCCCCCGCAAATACCACTACTACTACTGCCTGCTGCTGTAAAAGGGAGATAAGTCGATCCAAGTCGGAGTGGAACATGCCATACAATGTCGGAGGGAAACATAAATTCCAACACTACTACTACTGCTGTAGTATGTAGTATCACCATAATAAGCGAGGAGACCGTAACAATGTAGTACGCAGAAGCAATACGTTTCAGCAAGAAGCAGCGGCGGCATGGTTACATACTGCACTATGTCTACCAGTTACCTGGTAGTTCTTTTTTTTCCCGCGGAAAGTTGATTGCTACAATATCGGGATGTCGACGTGCAACTGCAAGGTAAGCGAGAAGAGTTAACTTCTTTCCCGGGAATTCCTTTGCTATATTATCGAGATGTCGACTTTTCAACTGCAAGGGAAGCTGGAACTGGCCGATCGATGCTCTTGGGGCAGCGCTACACGTGTTGCCGGCGGGGGGGCGGAAGCTATAATAGCTGCAGCGTCTAGTTATTAGCCGTGATCCTGGCGACTCCTCGTTTCTTGCTGCGTTCCGTAGGAGGAAGAGGGTGAGAGGAGAGGGGTGCGTGGTCATGTCATGCATGGCCGCAGCAGTCGAATGACCATAGACCCACGCGCGCGTGAGAGGGTGTACTCGATAGGAGAGGTGTACTCGATCTCACGCACGGCCGTAGTCGTATGACCGTAGACCCTCGCATCCCTACAATGCCGGGACGGAGCATGTCGGGTTTTCACCGACCAGGCAGACGTTGCTTGCACCAAGCGGGAAGTGCCGTGAGGTGTTTGGCGGGTCGCATGAAGGGTGAGCTGCATCCTACTAAGAACCACTTATGGGGCGGACTTGCATATGGATGACAACTTCGATGAGGGGGGGGGGGGGGGTGTACTCGATAGGAGAGATGTACTCGATCTCATGCATGGCCGTAGTCGTATGACCATAGACCCTCGCATCCCTACAATGCCGGGACAGAGCATGTCGGGTTTTCACCGACCAGGCAGACATTGCTTGCACCAAACGCGAAGCGCCGTGAGGTGTCCGGCGAGTCGCATGAAGGGTGAGCTGCATGCTACTAAGAACCGCGCGTGAGGCGGATTTTCTTGCATATGGATGACAGCTTCAATGAGTTAGCTTTATTGACAACTTCAATGAGGGGGGGGGGGGGGTACTAATTTGTTGCTTGCCTTTGTCATTTGACCTTTGACAACGCATACATCACACAGAAACCTTGTGCTAACCTTATCCCCTTCCCTGTTTCGCCGACTGTGGCCACCATTTCTCTCCTACAATAATAGCGATCGTTTTCTCGCCACTATCTAGTGTGCCAAACTCCGGGGGCGGCAAAGCAGCAGTGTCTGATAACGGGATCGGCAACTGTTCCGTTACATCGGTAATAGTAACGGAATGAATGGTAACGGCAAGAGTATCGGCAACGTTAAGGACAACCAACAAACGGTATCGGTGACGGCGGCGACATCGGAAAGGTAACGGAAGCGGTAACTGACGATAGCGGTAACCGTAGCGGTAATTGTGACGGCAGCGGTAACGGCTACCGTAACTATACAGCAGCGGTAATGGTAACCGCAGCGGTAACGGCAGCGGTAACGGACACCATATATATACCGCAGCGGTAATCGTAGCGGTAACGGCATCGGTAACCGTAGCGGTAATGGCAGCGGTAACTGTGACAATAGCGGTAACGGCCATCATAACTATACAGCAGCGTTAACTGTGACGGCAGCGGTAACGGCCACCATAACTATACAGCAGCGGTAACTGTGACGGCAGCGGTAACGGCCACCATAACTATACAGCAGCGGTAACTGTGACGATAGCGGTAACGGCCACCATAACTATACAGCAGCGGTAACTGTGACGGCAGCGGTAACCGTAGCGGTAACGGCAGCGGTAACCGTAACGGTAGCAGAAACGTGGTGGCGATGACGGTGGCGTCATCAGCTGGTGCCAGTGGAAGGCCGGACAGGAGATGACTTGGAACAGGTCAGGCACGAAATTACATGAAAAAAGGAAAAAACGTCGGACACGAGAAATAAATGTCATGCAAGAGGTCGAACAAGAAATGACTTTTGAGAAAAGTCGGGGCAAGAAATGATCCGAAAAAGGTCGGACCAGGAAATTTGTTTTGTTGCGAGACACCCACTAAACTGGGGTGGGGAAAGCTGGTGTAATATTGATAATAAACGCCTATGAAGTTGTGAGTGAACAGAACTGGCTACCACACAAAAACAAAAAAATCAGACCCACGAAAAAAACTTTGCAGATAAAATAGCACAACAAGGCTCGCACTCCCGAGTGTATTACACTATTATTAGGTTGGTCGGTTGGTTGGGAAAAGAGAGCGGCTCGACGGTCGGCTACCGGGACTATCGCCAACATACAAGAAAACACTCTTGGAAGAATGTTTTCCTGGTGTATCATACCGCAAGCAGCTCGAAAAAAAAAAATGCTCCACTACCTTTTTTCTTCTCTCCGGCAAGTGCGTAACGCGTCTCTCGGCATTCTTTTACACGGCGTGTGCTTTCCCTCCCACGACAAAAAACTAACCCGGATACCACCCACCTGGACACGAAGCGACAGGTCTGGACACGTAAAAAAAAACTCAAAACTACCCCCCCCCCCCCCCCCCCCCCCCCCCCCCCCCCCCCCCCCCCCCCCCCCCCCCCCCCCCCCCCCCCCCCCCCCCCCCCCCCCCCCGACCCCCCCCACACACACAATCCTTCCTGGCATACATCTCTTCCTGCCTAT
This sequence comes from Macrocystis pyrifera, assembly GCA_031763025.1. Lineage (NCBI taxonomy): Eukaryota > Phaeophyceae > Laminariales > Laminariaceae > Macrocystis > Macrocystis pyrifera. Next base: position 2,254,512 of record JASSKH010000026.1, read on the forward strand.
TCCGTCCTCTGGTACCAGGTATGTACCGGTCAGAAGGTCGGAGTCACAGAGGAAAAAGCCTGATTGACCCCCCCCCCTGATTCGTGAGAGCCGTGCGCGCTCGGGGCGAAAATTCGACACTACTACAGCAGGAACTAACATAACTAGTCCCAACTAGATTAGGGAACTAACCTCCTCTCGAACAAGACAAGACCGCGCGCAGGCTAGCCACTTACACGTCATCAACGAATACGGTACGCCAGCGCTCGCTTTTCCATGAATTAACACGTGCCCATCGATCGACCCACCCAACCACCCAGCATTGGCAAAAGACGAGGTACCAACAGGTGCATCGGCAACTACTTAAACGAGGTGGGGGAGTTACACGAAAAAAAAAAAACCCCGAAAAAAACAGCCGGAGGCGAGACAGCTGGGCCGCGGCACCCTATACCCGCCCGCGCGACACAAGCAGCAACGCGGCGCACGCACGCGCATCACGCCATCCTCAAGATGGGCCCACCCAAAACCAGGATCACGTACAGGATCCCACGGTACACTACTAGTACGGGAAAAAGCAACGCCGGACTGCGCACGGCGCGAATACCCGCGGTCCGCAGGAAAAAATACAGAATATAGATACTGTACCGTAGGAGAGTGATATAAACGCAACAGCGGAGCACAGCAAAACAAGCATCGGCAGGACAACAGAAAGCGACGCAACAGATTGAGAAAAAAAAAAAAAAAAAAAAAAAAATACATGCCGTAGTGCACGGCGCGCCCCGCCAAAAGCAACTTGACACCAATATAATAAACTAGCATACAACAAAATTCAAACCATTCTTCTTCGCTTTGATCGTTTTTCCTCCTCTCTTATCTGGGTGGTCACCTTCCTGCACGACAAAAAGCAGTGCCCATCGCACTAACTACCATACTAGGGTGTCCCTCCCCCCCTCCCCCCCCCCCGTCCCTCCATATATATCCCCTCCCCCCGTGTGTTCACGGCCGCACCGAAACGGAAGGGTGAGAGTGACTGAACTAAACCATGCCCCCACCAAGGATGCTATTCGTAGGAGACCGCGATTTGACCACTAGACTGACCGCCCCCACACTAAAAATAGTATATTAAGGTCAAAACAGGGCTTGACGGGAGACCGCGGTTAGCCCCCTTGACCGACCGCCCCCTGTATAATAATAAGGCCAAAAGAGACCTTCACGGGAAAAAGCGGTTGGACCCCCTAGGCTGACCGCCCCCTACACTAAAACTAGTATAGTAAGGACAAAAGAGGGCTTGACGGGAGACCGCGTTTAGCCTCTTTGACTGACTGCCCCGGACAAACCTGTATAGCAAGGCCAAAATAGACCTTGACCGGAGACCCCTTGACCGATCGCCCCTACACTAAAACTTGTATAGTAAGGTCAAAAGAGGCCTTGACGGACCCCAAAAGACCGGTCTCCTACGAGTATATAGCACATTTTGAACCCCGATCGATAAAACCCCATCGACCCCCTGCAGGCTTCGGCACCGAAATTATGTAGGGGCACGGCTAGACTAACCGCATCTTCGACGAAAACATGGAGCCTTGCAAGGCTAGGCTAGGCTAGTGTCTAGGCAGAGCAAGGCAAGGTAAGCCAAGGCAGGGCAAGAGAAGGCACGGCAAAGGCAAGGCAAAGGCAAGGCAAAGGCAAGGCAAAGGCAAGACGAAGGCAAGACGAAGGCAAGACAAAGGCAAGACGAAGGCAAGGCAAAGGGAAGGCAAGGCAAGACAAAGGCAAGGTGCTATTCAACTACTGTAGAGCTCCTGCCTACTGCGTACGGTGTGTATGGATGTATCCTGGTAGCTGGTATGCAGCATGAATGCATATATGTTTGTGTATGTATGTACGTACGTGTGTATCGCGTGTCTGCCGTACGAGTGCCTGAACCGTGCTCGAATATTCTGCCCACGCCAACACAGTGGTGGTGGTGGTGCTGCTACTTGAGGGACCACCCTCTACACGCGCCGGGCCACCCCCAACACGCGCGGGGCCATCCCCTACATGTGCGGGGCTACCCCCTAATTTATCCTGCGCGAAGCGGCAGTGAACCAAAATAAAAAAGAAGCGCTCCAGCCAAAAACTACGCTCCGATAACACCCTCCCGCGCTCTCGGCAGGCAGGAGTCGAAAGTTTAGTTACCGGGCCAACTTCCATCCCACTACCCAGAGCCGACCACCCGGCTCAAAAATATCCAAGAAAAGAAGAGCTACGTACAGTATTGATAGCGAAACACGAAACAACAGCAGGAATTAAAAAAAAAGAAGATATCGGCACACAGCCTTCCCCCGTCCTCCGAAAAAAACTCAACTCCTAAAACGGTTCAAGCCAGTTTCGTTTCCATCGTCGTCGCTTTCTCCTCCTGCCCCCCCCCCTTTCCCTCCTCCCCATCTTCCTCCTGCCCCGCCCCCTCTACCCTCGTCTTTATCGTTCCCCTGCCCCCCCCCCTTCCCGGGCCCCGCTTCCAAAGGTCGCGGTTCGATCAGCCACCCCCACCCCCACACACACACAACAAACGCAGCACTTAGCAGCAGCAGCAGCCGAAGCACCCGCTTGACCCCCCCCCCCCTGGCGGCGTTGTAGGGATGCGAGGGTCTATGGTCATACGACTACAGCCATGCATGCTATCTAGTACCCCCCTCCCCCCCCCCCCCCCCCCCCCCCCCCCCCGGCCGGCTTTCCCTCTCACACTCCTCAGCCATGCCCCCCCCCCCCCCCCCCCCCCCCCCCCCCCCCCGCTAACCACCGCCCGCCCACACCCCCCACCCACCCCCCCCCTCTCAGTCAATGCCTCCGTCCGCCTGGTTCTCGGGGGCAGGAGTCGACGCTACCACCGGGCTCGCGCTCGCGATAGACTCCACATTTACAGTCGGCCTATCGGATGCTGAGATAACCCCCGCCCCCGCCCCCCCCCCCCCCCCCTCCGCCCCCACAGCAGCAGTAGACGCTGCGGGTGGCGGCGGTAGCGGCATCGCGATAACCGCTGCGCTCGAAGCGCCGGAGGAGGCGGATGCGCCTTGGGGGTTTGGGGATGAAGAGGAGGCGGACTCCCCCTTCCCCCCCCTGCCCCCTCCCGGTACCGCGGGGGGGGTGTATGTACCGTATGAGGTTTCTACGTGCTGGGGCGCGGTGATCCCCTCCTCTTGTTCGGAAATTGGGTTTCCATCCAAGTCTGCGCCGAGGCGGTACGGCGGAGGGGGAAGGGGGGTCGTGTGTGGTGTGGTGTGAGAAGTCGTAGGTAACATGCCGCTAATATACACAGTATTATAATGGTCTGAACGCTCAACTTGCACACTCGTAGCCTATCTATCTAGGCGGAGGGAGGGTAGTAGATTTATCATTGCCTGGTATTACGGGGGTCCACAGTTAATAGGACCTATGGTGTACATAAAAACCTATATATTTACCTAAAACAAAAAAAAAAAAAAAAAAAAAAAAAAAAAAAAAAAAAACACAAAAAAAAACAAAAAAAAAAAAAAAAAAAAAAAAAAAAAAAAAAAAAAAAAAAAAAAAAAAAAAAAAAAAAAAAAAAAAAAAAAAAAAAAAAAAAAAAAAAAAAAAAAAAAAAAAAAAAAAAAAAAAAAAAAAAACAAAAAAAAAAAAAAAAAAAAAAAAAAAAAAAAAAAAAAAAAAAAAAAAAAAAAAAAAAAAACCCCCAAAAAAAAAAACAAAAAAAAAAAAAAAAAAAAAAAAAAAAAAAAAAAAAAAAAAAAAAAAAAAAACAAAAAAAACAAAAGAGGTACAAGTGATTTGGTCACAAAACTACGCCACACAAGACACTACGTTGTTACGTGCCGGTATGCAGTAGGCAGAGCAGAACAAGGCAAGGCCATGCCATCATACTGGGTACGACAGGCACACTACACACGCTTGCGAGCAGCAATCCAGATAGATACGTTGAAAAGAGAGGAAAACGAACTGTTACGGGGGGCCATAGTAAATAGGACCAAATATTGCTATTCCGGGGGTCCATAGTTAACGGGACCAAATTTCGTTAGTAAAAATAGTTAAATATATAGGTTTTTATGTATGCCACAGGTCCTGTTAACTATGGACCCCCGTAATCGTAAAAATGGGGAAATATATACGTTTTTGTGTGTACCGTAGGTCCTATTAACTATGGTCCCCCGTAATATTAATACTAATAAAACAGTCAAAAGCGGCGCAACAGGTTGGAAAACTAAATCAATGTTTGGGAAGTAAGTATAAAACTGTAAGTATCGATTAATTTTTACCATTAATTCTCACAGGGCGAAAGGGGGCACGATACCAGGTAGACATTAATACGAACACCAAATATTCTTCGCAAATCCGCCATGGCAGTCCAGAATGGTACCCACCAACTCAAGCCATTGATATTACGGGGGTCCGCAGTTAACGGGACCAAATCTTGTTAGTAAAAATAGGTAAATATATAGGTTTTTGTGTATACCGTAGGTCCTGTTAACCGTAGTCCCCCGTGATACTGTTTTTACTAGTACGGGGGGCCATAGTAAATAGGACCAAATATTGTCAGAAAAAAATAGGAAAATATATAGGTTTTTGTGTCTACCGTAGGTCCTATATACCATGGCCCTGTGCAGTACTATTTAATAACATTTCACTTCATCCACCCCTAACCCCAGGCGGAAACCATGAACCAATCTCTACAATCGTATGCCCGATTCATCGAGGAAAAAAACTATGAACCCTCTTCGTGTGGAACTCCCCTCCGATTTTGGAGACAAAACCACTCAAAATTCTCGCCGTTTTTTTGTTCTCGAAACCGGGCCGCAGAGTATAGCCGGCTTCGTCGAAATCGATTTCCGAATCAATCGAACGTTCTCTCCGAATCACACTGCAACACAATACCGTAAAAAATACACAAGTAACCGGTACAACCAGAAAAAACCTGGTACTGGAACACTGTAAACAAACGAAGGAAAAAATAATCACTGCCTCACAAGTCAACAAGCAATCCCAACAGTTTATTTTCTACTTCTTGAAGCAAGATTAGGGCGTTATCGCCCCGCAACCTCCACCCCCCCGCCTCCGCCTCTTCGCCCTCCTCCTCCTCCTCTCGCCACCCCTTCCTCTCGATCCTCCCCCTCCTCCCCCCCTCCCCCCTCTCCACAGGCCGCAAGTCGGGTAGGGCGTACGCGCCGTAATTAATGCACACCACAAGCGCGCGAGCCGTGTTTATTCGACTCAGTCTGCCAACAGCTTCGACAAAAAGGTTTCAATACATACCCGGTACTATTATTAGTGCCTGGCATACCAGGAAGACTCTCAACAAAACCCTGACCCCATTCCCGGAATAAAAAGCTGTTCGCGTCATGAGCAATTTGTGCGCAATCTACCTCCAGACCATTTCGTCCAAGCCAATGGGAAAGTCGTAATAGAACCACTACTGTCAACTATGAAAAAAAAATCGTTTGGGCTGTGGCCGATAGTTACGTCTCTCTGTTCTTCAGCTTTCCAAAAAAAAAAATTCTTCCTTTTCCTTTTTCTTTTCTGTTTTTTTTTTTTTTTCGTTCTCGCCCCGTGGCTACGTGCATACGAGTACGATCGTAGCTGGTACGACGAGGAACGAACGCCTGCTGCTGTGTGTGCCGTGTCCTCTCTCCCTTTTCAGCCTGCGACACCCCCGAGGTTTCAAGCCGACCACAATCAATCCCGATTGGGAAGCTTGTACACTACTCTCTTACGTACATGCTGTATATAAACGCCTACTGCGAGCGGCGGTGTTTCACCATGGCTCAGTCCAGCCTCGGCAACAACATACCGTCACGCCTCCAACAGGTGATGATCTACGAATAGACCGATCATATGCAGTGCTTCCTCACATGCCTACCGTTACGTGATCTTGTGCAGGATCTACATCGCACACATCCAATCCAGGAAAATACGCGCGTGCAGACAGTACATGCGTCACGCAGCATCACACCGGTCCCATCCGAGAACAAGAACTATTCAAGAACAATAAATCCCATATACAAACAGCAGTACAATGTCGGGAATAGAATATGGACCAATCTATCCATCCGCCCGTTTTTTTTCGAAAAGAGCTACCGCTACAGCAGTAGAGCACCGAGTGGAAATCGATCACCATCTGTCCGAGATGTACGTGTTTGACACGACTCCAAATGCTAACCCTGTGCTGGGAAAGGCTCCCGCGAGCGTGTCCACCGCTTGGTGCAGCAGGCGCATGTTGTGTACCAATTCTGTGGCCCCGCCAACTGATGGCAACCGATGTGACTCTTGAACGGAAGAACTGACTGCCCGCGGTGGCGTTGCGCAAGCCCACAGATGTCCCCTCACACAACAATTTTATCTTGTATATCAAGCAGATCATAGGATTGTGCATCCGTACAGCAGTATTACGGGGGACCACAGTAAATAGGACCCATGGTACACACAAAACCTATAAATACATTTACCTGTTTTTACAAACAATATTTGGTCCTATTTGCTATGCCCCCCCCGTAAATAGTATCACCCACGTTAACGCCCTCCGGTTCATCAACACTTTCGGGTGGATTAATCCTTTTATTAATAGGACCGCAGTCCCGTTTAGGACATAAAGCACTCTAATTTCAAGTAGTTTGTCCCCAAAGAGGGACTGCATTCCTAATAGTCCGTACTAAAATAAAAGGGTCATGGCGAGGTAGATCGGCTTTTGTCACGAGGAAAAAAAAAATACTTGGATTTTGTTTAGTATGGGGTCAGGTAAGACCCGAGGTGGTCTTCAAAGTCAAAGTGGGTACCTGATACACACCACTGCTGTCCTTCGGTTGTTGGGTGGGATAGAGATAGAGAGTGCTGTTACGGGGAGACCATACAGTAGTAAATAGGACCTACCGTACACACAAAAACCTATATATTCACACCCTGGACAATTACTATTTCAATAGTCTACTGTGTCTACAATTGATTCAGGAGGATGTGTGTTAATTGGATTTGTCTCGACAATTGTTTTTGGTGACTTGTCTATTATAACTGAAATTGTCAATACAATTGATTTCGGCGATTGCCCATTAATTGAAATTGGCCAAGCAATTGTTTTCGGCGATTGTCTATGAATTGGAATTGTCCAGGCAATTGATTTCGAATACCATCTACTAGTTGGAATTGTGTGAGCAATAGGTTTCGAGTGTTGTCTATGAATTGGAATTGTCCAAATAATTGGTTGCGGAGACTGCCAATTAATTGGAATTGTTCACCAAATTGATTTCGGGTGCTATCCAATAATTGGAATTGTCCAGACAATTGATTTCAGGTGTTGTCCACTAACTGAAATTGTTCAGACAATTGATTTCGGGAGCTGTCTATTAATTGGATTTGTCTGAACATTTGATTTCGGCTGCTGCTGCTTATTAACTGAAATTGTCCGCACAATTGATTTCGGGTGCTGTCAATTAAATGGAACTGTCAACAAACGGACTTCGGCGACTGGAAAGTAGTTGGAATTGTCCGCACAATTAATTTCAGATGCCGCGCAAGAAATCAATTGCTCGATAAACGTCATGGCCGTGTACCTACAGTATTTATTATATTATGATAGACACTCCCCATTGAATTGATACTACTCGTAATATAGCACAATAAAGGACCATGCAAATGATTGCGTATTGAGGGAAGTTCCCGATCCTGTAGAGGCAATACTAGCATGGTGGTACTGTTGTGTACTGTCCAATCAAATGTAGTTCTACAAGTAGCTGCCAGCTTTCAAATAACAGAGCCCTCCTAAACTCGATAGTCATGACAATTCCAATTAGTAGATCGCTTCCGAATCCCATTGTCCGGACAATTCCAATTGATTGACGGTATCTCAAAGCAGTTGCCCCGACAAGTCCAAGTAATGTAAATCACCCGAAATCAATCGCTCAAGCAATTCCAACTAATAGACAGCCTGTGGAATCATTTGCCAGCACAATTTCAATTGATAGGCAGTCTCCGAGCTCAGTTGTCTGGACAATTCCAATTATTGAAAAGCACCAAACATCAATTGTTCAGGCAATTCCAATTAATGGACAGTTTCTAAAATCAATTGTCAGGGCAACTTCAATTGATAGAGTCTCCAAAATTATTTGTCCGGCCAATTCCAATTGTTAAACAGTGCCCGATAGCAATTGTCCGAATAAATCCAATTGTTAAACAGTATCCAAGATCAATTGTCTAAACAATTTCAATTGCTAGACAGTCTATGACATCACTTGCCCGGACAATTCCAATTAATAGACAACTTCGTGACTCTGCTGTAGGGGCAATAGTCTATTGATAGGTCTATTGTCCAAGGCATAAGCAGAAAAGGGCGGGCCACCCCAACGTCAGCTCTGCATTTTATGTCCGCGGGTAGGAAGTTTTGATACCGCTTAGCCCATGTGCTCAGATGTGATCATTAAAAAAAAAATCACGAAACAAAGTAATCCGTATGCACTGTTGTTTTGAAATGTACGGGCAGTTAATTTAGAAGACTGCCCACCAATGATGGCACTGGCTGAAGTAGTTTTGGAGATTTCGTATCAGTCGAAATTGTCGGGATAATTGATTTTGTATACCGTCTATTAATTGGAATTGCCCGGACAATTGATTCAGAAAGCAGTCTGCTAATTGAAATTATCCGGACAATTGATTTTGGAGACTGTGCATAAATTGGAATTGTCGGGACAAATACTCTTGGCGTCAGTCTACTAATTGAAATTGTCTGGACAACTATTTCGGGGGGGGCCGGCTATCGATTGGAATTGTCGGGACAATTGATTCAGGAGACAGTCTGTCAATTGGAATTGGCCGGACAATTTATTTAGGAGAAAGGTCCATTAATTGGAATTGTCCGGACCATTGATTACGGAGACTACCTGTAAAGTGAAAATGTCCGGACAATAGGGTCAGGTAGGGGTCTCTTAATAGAAACTGTCTGGATAATAGAGCTCGACGCCTTTCAATTAACCGGAATTAGGGACCACAATAGACAGTCAATTGCAATAGGAAGCTATTAATAGACTATTGGACTATTGTATTATTCAGGGTGTGATTTATATTTACCTATACTTACTACTGTAGCAATATTTGGTCCTATTTACTACGATGGTCCCCCGTAATATTAATGCTACCAGGTATGCTATACTCGAGTGAGGAAGGAGCCTGACGAAAGATAGGAGCCATATTATACGTGTATGTGCCTATACCGCACAAGGTGTCTCCACCTCTACTAATATAGCAGACTAAATAGTCAACAGAAATTCAAGCTTCCCCCCCAATAACATTCCTAGGCCATATGTCGCTGTCACATGGACGACCGCCTGGAAACGTTCTCGCGGTGCGCACCGCCGCGTGTTCTCACCATACCTCCATGATACCTGTAACATACCAAGTAAGTGTACTCGTACATCGTATCTGGTACGACGACCCAAGGGTGGGCTCGTACATCGTACCTGGTACGACGACGTAAAGGGCGAGTTCGTACATCGTACCTGGTACGACGACCTAAGGGTGGGCTCGAACATCGTACCCAGTACGACGACCTAAGGGTGGGCTCGTACATCATACCCGGTACGACGACTTCAGGGTGGGCTCGTACATCGTACCTGGTACGACGGCCTTCTTAAGGGAGGGAAGCGCTGAGGGAATGAGTGGGCCCGCTGCGTTGTTACGGAAAATGTAATTCCTAACATGTACCAGGTACCAGGTATGTATGTAGTCACCTGCGTGAGGTCTTCCTCGACCTTCCCCTCCATCCCGGCGGCCAAGCCCTTTGCCAAGGAGCAGTCCACGCAATAGCTCACCAGCTGGGTCAGCAATACGATCCACGTCGGCAGGAACACAACCCACCAACTCCACTCCACCTGTCCAAGGAAGCATTCAAATTAAATTTAAAAAAAAAAAAAAAAAAACAAGCGGGTGCCGACTTTTATTGTTTGAGGGTAACCCGGCAAGGAGGAAGGGAGAAGTTCTCGAGGTTTTCTTTTTCAAAAACAGACGAAAAAATATTCCAATTTCGACAGCTCCTGAAAAACGAAAAAATATTCTTGTCTAATGCGCAAATAAAATAGGTGAGCCGTGAGTTGTTTTCAGTCTGTTTACCGCAGGCGCTAGAAAAGTGACGGCAGTGCTTTTTTACCTGGCCCTGTTTCGACAAACGGTTGACATTCCACAGTCCATACTACTGTAATAGAGCAGCAGTGGCACTCTACAGAATGCCGGTAGGTGCCAGTAGGCCAGTACGCCGGCATTATTCCGCACACTGTCACACTGCTTAATCCCATCCGTATGCCCTAGCGCCAACCGATTTCACCAGCATAAAAAGGCCGCGCAATATGTTGTACCTGTCGTCCACCGTCGGTACTATTCTACACCAGGTATAATATAGGTTATATACATACGTGTATATTTCCCGTCCCATTTACTACTATTAATACTAGTATCTCCACCCTTCTTTCTCCTCCCTCTTAATCCAGGCAACGGAGTACCAGGCAAGAATCACGGGCATTGTATCAGATAGAAACCGGCAGTATAGAGGGATCCCTGCTGTACGGGGGGAACACAGTACATGACGACAACCAAACGTAATATAACGGGGGATCATAGTAAATAGGACCAGATATTGTTATTAAAAATAGTAAAATATATAGTTTTTTTTTGTGTGTACCATAGGTCCTATTTACTGTGGTCCCCCGTAATATCATTAGTTTAGAAGTATAGGGGGATACATGGGCTTGGGGTTCATCGTGGGTTCTGCTTACCGCTGTCACCTCCCGTCATACCAAGTGTGACCATCTCATCATCACAATCTCTACTGTTATCGCTAGTCCACTGACCTTATCGTCCAACTTGATGATCAGGAAGGTGAGCTGAATAATCCAGACGCAGTCCTTCAACGCGGCCTGGGACCAACCGAAGCACAGAACGGCGCAATTTAACAATACGAGGTGACGGAGAGTACAGGACAGGAGAGTACAGGAGAGTACAGGAGAGTACAGGACAGGAGAGTACAGGACAGGAGAGTACAGGACAGGAGAGTACAGGACAGGAGAGTACAGGACAGGACAGGAGAGTACAGGACAGGACAGGAGAGTACAGGAGAGTACAGGAGAGTACAGGAGAGTACAGGAGAGTACAGTACAGGACAGGACAGGACAGGACAGGACAGGACAGTACAGGACAGGACAGGACAGGACAGGACAGGACAGGACAGGACAGGACAGGACAGGACAGGACAGGACAGGACAGGACAGGACAGGACAGGACAGGACAGGACAGGACAGGACAGGACAGGACAGGACAGGACAGGACAGGACAGGACAGGACAGGACAGGACAGGACAGGACAGGACAGGACAGGACAGGACAGGACAGGACAGGACAGGACAGGACAGGACAGGACAGGACAGGACAGGACAGGACAGGACAGGACAGGACAGGACAGGACAGGACAGGACAGGACAGGACAGGACAGGACAGGACAGGACAGGACAGGACAGGACAGGACAGGACAGGACAGGACAGGACAGGACAGGACAGGACAGGACAGGACAGGACAGGACAGGACAGGACAGGACAGGACAGGACAGGACAGGACAGGACAGGACAGGACAGGACAGGACAGGACAGGACAGGACAGGACAGACAGGACAGGACAGGACAGGACAGGACAGGACAGGACAGGACAGGACAGGACAGGACAGGACAGGACAGGACAGGACAGGACAGGACAGCAAGGCCGAGGACAGGACGGCACGGCACATAACGAGCTTTTCAGCGACCGTTACAGCTGAAAACAGCGAAATCGTCCAGCGTATGTAGGCAAAACTCACGGCACTCTCTTCCGTACCCTTAATCTATACCCGCCCACGCGTACCCCCCCCCCCCTCCCTCAACAACTCAGCTCCCACGGTCCTCCTTCCACTACAAATATACCCCCCCCCCCCCCCCTCCATTACCCTCCCTGCCCCCCGTTCCTCCCTGTTGCCGCCCCCCCCCTGAAAAAAAAAAAAAAAACTCAGCTTCTTCGACCCCCCCGCGCCGTAACTTCTCCCTGCCCCCACCCGATCCCCTCCCCGAAACCTGTGCCCGCCTCCCTCCTTACCGCGCGCGCTTCGGCTCGCTTGGCAATGGCCTGGTCCCGCTTATCCGCGTCGGGCGGGATACCCCCCTCCTCCTCGTTAAGCATTGACTCGTCCGTTCTGTCCAAAGGAATAGGTCTCGTCGCCTATAGTCAACAGGATAGGACAGGGCAGGGCAGGGCAGGACAGGACGGGGCGGGACGGGGAAAATTAAGGGGCTTGCGTGCATCAGTGCCTTTCCACTTCTATTTTGCATCCTAGCGCACGGCGTTGGTGGAGAGCGCACCATTATTCGTCAGCGTAATCAACAGCAACATCCTCAATATCATAAGCAGAATCAACACCATTCATTCATCATCAACACCATCAGCATCACCAGTATAAATCTCACCAGTCATCAGCCATCAAGATCATCAGCAGAACCATCCACAGCAAGCAAACAGCAACAAGAACATTGACATCCACCATAATCAATACCATCAACACCACCACCATCAATCTCAACACCAACATCATCGAAATCAACACCAACAACATAATTAACTTCTATTACGGGGGTCCATAGTTAACGGGACCAAATTTGTTAGTAAAAATAGGTAAATATATAGGTTTTTGTGTATACCATAGGTCCTATTAACTATGTACCACCGTAATACCATCCGCAGACAACGCTCGTTATTCACCTCGTAGATGTGGCCGACCAGCTGCAACCCCATCCAAACAAGCAGCGGCCATCCGACCGACGCATAAGACCAGGTGATGTACTCGTCCAGCCTCATCGTCAGGAAGATCTGAGGTGGCAGCGGCGGAGTCAAAACACCGAAAAACATCGAAACAAAAGCCAGCGCCAATCAAGCACCAGTCGGGGCAAAACACTCGTACACACCTTACCAGCCTGATCGAGAAAGTACGTCACAGATGCTCCGAAGGCCACAATTGCTACAACAGCACCTTCTATTTCCGATCAGACAGATCGTTCCACACCTGAGACAAATCATCAACAGATCATTCCCGCTTCATGTTCTAAATCTTCTGCTGTAGGGCAGATACTTTCCTGATCTGTGTGATCTGTGTGATCTGTGTGATCTGTATGATCTAGCTCATGTTGCCGGGTGGGAGCGGTATCGTCTGCACGATCTAGGACCTATTCCTCGGGTTGGATCTGTACCACAGACAGATCCTGCACTGCACCTCAGATCGGCAGGTTTGGATCTACCGTAGTAGATTATCTACCTGATCTATCTACCTGATCTGTGCGACGGGTGGACCGATATAATCCTCTCCGCGGAGGGCTACAACAGCTCCAAAACGCACCCTACACCCCTCTGATCAGCATTGTTAAGTCCCACAATGTGAGTATCGTTTGACACGCTTGGCAAGCTATGGGACTGTTTCGCCGGCACCGAACGACAGGGGGACCATAGTAAATAGGACCAAATAATGCTAGTAAAAATAGGCAAATATATAGGTTTTTATGCATACCATAGGTCCTATTAACTATGGACCCCCGTAACAGGTAATTCCGATGACACGGATTTAGTCCTCTCACCCCTCCCTCTCCACGGAGGCGTGCCACGGCGGTAATATAGTTAATCACCTCAAAACATTTCTCACTGACGCAACTCTCAAACTGCCCAACATGCTTGCTGATCCGATGTGTGTTGCATTTTATTATTTATAAGCCCATTTGATTGTGCACTACACTTGCCGATCCGATGAGTACTGCATGTTAGCATTTGCAATTATCATTTGATTGTGCACTACACTCGCTGATCCGATGAGTACTGCATGCCAGTATCTGCAAGATCATTTGATTGTGCACCATACTTGCTGATCCGATGAGCACTGCACGTCAGTATTTGCAAGCCCATTTGATTGTGCATCGGGTTTATGTACGTACAGTAGGTTATCTTTTTTTTGCTCAAAAAAAAAAACTCGGTTGCCCGAGTGAGGTGTGAAACACAGCACCCCCTACCGCATACCACGCGCCGTAAATGTAATATCTATATAATATAAAATATATCATATGTATATATTATATTATGTACCAGGTATACACTACATATGTTTGTATCTCCCGCGCCCCCCACGCACACTTGGCTTGAGGTAAAAAAAAAAAACATTCACGGCAGGAAGCATCGAGAGACAAAACAAAACGAACGCGCGCACGCGAACATGCATGCATGCGCGGCGCTTGGCTTATCAGGTCAAGCATTGCACGCACGGCGACATATATCGACCGACCGCACGGGCACGACGCCCCACGGACAAAACGCGTCTCTGCACCAGGGACGGTGGGCGTGGACAGTCTGATAGTTGACAGGAAGTGAGGACAGGGAATAAGGGGTAGAAGATAGGGGACAAGGGGTAGGGGATAGGGGATAACGCTTAGGGGATAGGGGATACGGGGCGAGAGGGGATAGGGGACTCGGGGAAACATATAGGGGGGCAAGGGGTAGAGGATAGGGGATATCGGGTAGGGATTAGGGGGTGACGGGGGATAGGGGATATGGGATAGAAAATTCACCTGTGAAGCACTGCCCACAAACCACAACAAAAAGTCCAGACAACAAAGACATTGGAATCACGTCTGCCGCCTTTTTTTGCCACGGACGTTTCGTTCTTCTGCTCTATTAATAGCTCCGAAGGTTTCCATAGAGCCAAAATTTGGCAGGGCAGATATGAGCTCCTTGGTGCACTTCCGTGAGTGTGCTAAAGCGAGAGCACTTTTCGTGCCCTTCTCCGGGGCGGACCTCGTCGCTCAAGTTTGAAACTGTGGTTCCAGGCGCTCGAACCTTCAGTTTGTTGTACCGTAGTAAAGTATTTTTTTTCTGCTGTACAACGAGCAGGAGGAAAGTACTCGTACGACAGCATCTGGGCTTCTGGTTTCCCCCTGCTCGTTGAAGAGCAGCAAAAAATACTTGGCTACAGTACAACGAACTGAAAATTCAAGCGCCTGGAACCACATTTCCAAACTGCAGCGACGAGGTCCGCCCCGAAGGAGGACACGGAAAGTGCTGTCGCTTTGGCACACTCACTCACAGGAGTGCACCAAGGAGCTCATATCTGCCCCGCCAAATTTTGGCTCTATGGAAACGTTCGGAGCTATTAATAGAGCAGAAGGACGAAACGTCTTCCGAAAAAAAACGGCGGCAGACGTGATTCCAGGGTCTTTGTTGTCGGGAGTTTTGGCAATATCATTTTTTTTCGTGGGCAATGCGGGGACAACGGATAGGGAATACCACTCTGACCTAAAATATTAAGGACGGTTTAGACTGAATATTTAAACACGAAACTGTCCCTTTATTTCGGGTCCGATTGGTATGGGACAAGGGGTAGGGAGTAAGGGGTAGAGGATACAGGGGTAGAGGATACAGGGGACACGGGGCAAGAGTCACGGGGTACAGGATAAGGAGACAGAAGGGGAAAGCATGCGCGCATGCAACATGCACCCCGCCCCCGGTCCGAACCACCATCCTCCCTTCTTCTCCCGTTCACACCTGGAACAAGACGAGCAGTATCCACTTCACGAGCGCTAGCACCCTGAGCGGCAAGGGGGAGGGGTCCTTCCAGCCTTCCTCTATGCCCTCGGGAGGCTTAATCTCGCCCATGCTCACTAAGTCGACGAAGTACCACAGCCCTGTAATGGGGGTGTCCGGAAATATAACAAACAAACCAAAACAAGCAGGCACAATCTCTGAGCGACAAACAGCACTGAAAAAAAACATAACAAGCACTTTTTCGTCAAACGATCGTAGAGAAGAGCGACAAAGCAGATTCGAAAGCAATCAAAAGCAAACTTTTCGGAAAAAACAAACAAAAAAATATACCAGGCGTACAACATACAAGAAAGAATAATACCTGGTAAAACTTTTTTCAGTTCTCACAACAACAATGCATACTATGACGTAGCCCCCCCCGCATTTCCGGCCTTACCCCTCAAGCAAAACCCGTGTGAAAATCTCACCAAGGGCATCGTATATCCACAGCGGCGTCCACAAGGCTACCCATGTCGC
Source organism: Macrocystis pyrifera (assembly GCA_031763025.1). Classification (NCBI taxonomy): domain Eukaryota; class Phaeophyceae; order Laminariales; family Laminariaceae; genus Macrocystis; species Macrocystis pyrifera. The sequence continues at coordinate 2,270,583 of JASSKH010000026.1, forward strand.
CGACGTGTCTCCGTCCACCTTAACACAGAAGAGTATGGGCCACAGCAGCACCGCTCCGACAAAGAGAAGCACGAAGATGACCAGGCGCAGTCGGTCTCTCGTGCCCATCCGGAGAAAGTTCTTGATCATGTTCTGTTGTCGAGAGAGGCCCAAAGCGCGCAGGTAGCAGCAGCAGCAGCAGCAGCAGCAGCAGCAGCAGCGGTAGCAGCAGCAGCAGCAGCAGCAGCAGCAGCGGTAGCAGCAGCAGCGGTAGCAGCATCAGCAACAGCATCAGCAGCATCATCATCTTCCTCATAATAACAACTGGGTGCGGGAGAGAAATAGTCAATTCTAACAAGAAGAGAAGGACACGGTGGGGGGGGCGTACTCATTTGTTGCTTGCCTTAGTCATTTGACCATTGACCACGCATCCCTTTCGAGACGGAGCACCGTTCCTACTCCTAATAGAGACACCTCCAACAATTGGGCGCTCACTACGTTGTTTCCATATATTACATAGAAACTTTTTGCTAAACTTATCCCCTTCCTGTTTGGCCTCCTGTGGCCACCATCTATCTCCTAGGATAGCGATCGTTTTCTCGCTGCTATTCATTGTATCAAACTCCTCCATGTCACATTCGTCTATTTTCCTCATCTCCTCTTGTAACACATCCCGTTCCTCCTTGTATATTTCACATTCTCCTACTATGTGAGTTCTACTCTCTATTGCTTTGCCACACGGGCATATCTGTGCGTCTCCTCCCGGCTACTGGTGTACCTCTTTCTGGCAGGTCCAGGTCCCCTACACGAAAGCGCAGTTTCAGCGTTTTCGCCAAGTCCATTGGGCCATGCAAATACCTCAATCCCCCGTACATCTCTAAGCGTTTTCCGATTCCACCTTGTTTCTTAGCGCTAGCCTTTCTCTTCTTTCTATCCTTCTACTTCTGCCTTGTACCTCCCAAACTTCCCGGCGGACATCATCTCTACTTGGTTTCCCCCTAGATCCTTCCATACTTTCTCAACTACGCCATCCCACCTTATTCCAGCTCGCCCTTTGGTTACTTTCTCCCATACAGCTCTATCAACTATGGCTGGCAACCTCTTTTTTGGCATGTTCCTGACTTTATATTGCCAGTTCAACTTTCTCATGTCTCTATTTGTCTTGAGTGGGCGCATTCCCAGTTCTGCTCTTAATACTGTATTACTAGTCGTACTTGAGCATCTTAGGATTTTTTTAGCTGCTGTCATTTGTACTGTTTCCAACTGTTTTACGACACGGTGGGGGGGGGGGGGGGGGGGGGGGTTACGCTGCCCATGTCTAGTCAAGCCAAGCCAAGGCAAGGCAAGGCAAGGCAAGGCAAGGCAAGACAATAACTTCACAACGGTCGCTAACCAACCGTGAGAGTCTAGTCTAGTCTATTCACGTCAAGTCAAGTCAAGCCGAGCTAAGTCAAGTCACGCGAAGCGAAGCCGAGCCGAGCCAAGCCAAGCCAAGCCAATCGCCAAGCCAAATCCCGTCCAGTCGCGTCAACAGCCTCGTCAGGTCTCATCAGGTCAAGCCAAGCTGCGCAAGTCACGCGAACCTATTGCTGTGCGAATGAAACGACGCTGTTGGGTTGCGCTGCATTGCGTCTCTCACATCTTTCGCGGCAAATGGGTCCTCCATCATGAGCATGCCCGTCTCGCCCAGCTGATCGTACAATTCCCGTTTTTGAGGGTCCGATAGCACCTGCCACGGGTCCATCCGCACAGAAAAATAACACAAAACAAGAAAAAAGGAAAAACGCACGCATAAACCAACGCAAGCGCAAACACAACCGTTAACAGGAATGGGATTACGTAGTACGGTTTTATATTGCACACACAAGCAACTATCTGCAGGGGGGGAAGGGGGGGAGGAAGGGAGGACATCATCCAGACTGCCAACTTGAAATTGTAGCAGCTGAGCTATACTTCGTGGGAGAAATGACGGCGGCCAGGAGCCGAGATGGAACAATGCAGCCTGCCGTATAGTTATGCAATAAACACCTACGCTAACCAACAGAAGTTCGGGCACGCGAGCAACACCCTGGACTCATTTTTAAGGTTTCCATCCGGCTGTCTGGACACGCGAGGGGAAGATAGAAAGTAACACCGCCTGCAGATCTCTACGTACGTTACCCAGAACCCCGACAAATTTAGATAATCAGCGTCTTTTAATAGCAGGCAGTTGCAGCAGCACCCGCCCCCTACATGCTCCCCCCACTGCCAGTACAGCAGTTAGGGCTGTCACAAATAAGGCATGCCTTGGGTGGACGTCACAGGCTATTAATAGTCACAGGCTATTAATAGTCAATAGTTGGGGGGGGGAGGGGTGAACCCAACCAACTCACCGACTTCTTGTCGACTAAAATCAGGGTAGGCGAAGCTCCCTAAGCAGGGGGCCCGCGGGGGGCGCCCCCGGAGGGCCCGCCGGGGGCGCCTCATGAGCACCCCTGCGAAGGCGCCGCCCGAGGCAAACATCACGCTACAGATTTCGGCTTCGTTCTATTCACGCGCAAGAAGGATGAAAACCAAACAAGCATGCCTACAAAAAAGAAAAAAAACCCAAATCTTAACAACATTAGTCGGGAGAGGGTTTAATTGCAACACTGCTATGTAAAAAAACGCGTGCCACACCACTAACTGTCTGATTGGTCGAGGTTGGCATTTCGGCCGGCCGGCCGACCGTTTTTTTTTTGTTTTTGTCTGTGGAACGCCTCCGAAACTTGTGACCACGCTTGCCGACCTCGAGTCCCTCAAACGGTTGGGGTCAGGGTAAGGTGAGGGCTTAGGGTTGGGGTCGGGTTGGGTCTGGGCCAACATTAGTCTTAAATTCCTTACGTACTACTCGTATTAATACTGACTGTTGTGTTTCCGATGTGTTATATACCTCTGTCTCGAATTTTGTGACCACAGAGCTGGTACATACATGCATGTCTCTCTCGGATCAAAAGTCATCTCCGACCCGGGATGTGCTGCATGTGTCGATAGGTACTCGTGGAAAGAACTACCTGGTAACGGTTAAACGTGAAAGAACGCACTCTCCTCAAATATCATCCCGGCACTCCACAAGTACATAATATCATTATCCATGTATATACCAGGTATATTGTATTAAAAAAAAAAAACACGCACACACACGCATCATCATCATCAGCAGCAGCAGCAGCAGCTGGGAGGTCGAGGATTTTCCGTCGAAACTCCTCGTATTCGCAAGCTGCTGTGTGTGATACTCCGATTGCGCGTACTGCGGGATTGGTCATATCATGGTATCATATATACCATGTTTGCTGCTGATCTCACATTCATTCGGTATTTTCCTTTGGCACAATCTATCCATCTATCCTGTCCTCACGTGCGCCAACGAAGGACACTCTCGCCGTAAAAATGGCGTTCCTTACACTTCCGTCCAGAGTGCTATAGTAATAGTAGCACGTACAGTCTGCATGTACCCAGCAGCAGCAGCAGCAGCAGCAGCAGCAGCACGTACGTAGGAAAACCAAAACAACCACGCACTCAGCTCGGGGTACGGGCAAGCAGTACCAGGGTGACAGCCAGTTCCACGAACCTACCTGACACTTACTACTGCTGTCGTAAAAACACACTTACCAGTAGCCTGCCTACCTGGCATTGTCGAAAAAAAAACACACTGAAAACAAAGTATCACCATGCCTCCTACCCGTAGCCACCACTCGTGACTCGTGACTCGTGACTCACGTCGTAAGCCCCCTTCATCTTCTGGAAGTCGGCCCTGTTCTGCTCCGTGACCTCCTGGCCTCTTTGGTTGAGCTTGTCTGGGTGCATCTGGAGGGACTTGTTGCGATACGCCCGCTTGATTTCAACGGCCGTCGCTCTCCTCTCCACGTCCAGCAACTGGTAGAGCTCATCTCTGATGAGCCGAAACACCACCACCACCAACACCCAACATCAACAGCAACAAAGAAACAACAGCGCAAAACACGCATGGTCAGGAGTCAGGAACCAGGAGTCAGCAAAGGAAGGAGGGATAGAGAGACGAAAGTATGCATATCACGGCATCACACATGTATGTTGTGTGGTAAACGAAGCTCGTACGATAATTAAGTTCGGCGTATGCATACGAGCTTGGCCACCAGTCTGCGTAAGAAGCCGGTACTGCTTGTTTGTTTTGCGAGGCTATATACGTGAGTCGCGCCGCCGCTCTTGCGATTTACGTACAGCAGTTGATAGGACTCGGACATTGGAGGCACTATGTATACCCTGCTGGCACAATTTTGTACATGCGCCTCCTTCGTAAGAAAAGCAATATAACCCGAGTCGACCTCGCCGACCTATTCAAGAACCCGTCGTTCCCGATCAAGGTGAACGAGTTGGTGTTGTCGTGCGTACGGTAGGCACATGGAGCCTATGGAGCCTGTGACCACAGACTCAGCATTTTGGACACAGATAACACCACCAACAACAGCAACAACAACAACAACAACAACAACAACAACAATAGCAACAACACCAACAACAACAACAACAATAGCAATAAGGAGACGATCGATATCAGTTGCACTGCTGCTGTTGCACTATATCTGTTCTGTTCATCTCCCATCAGGAGGATATGAGCACAAAAATGACCGGTCCATACCATGGTAACATCACGTACGGTGACTCCGTACATATGTACTTGAACGTACTGCTGTAGTGACGAATGTCTATTATTTCGATTTAATAGATGTAAAAGCAGTACGAGGTACTTACTGCTTGTGTGTTGCTGTTCTGTACACCCGTTATCTGAGGTGTATTAATAGTAAGGTGGGAAGAGAGACAGGAGCCCTGCTAAGAACGGTCCAAGGTCCGAGCCTTGAATGAGGAGCAACACCAAAACAACCACGACCACTTGTGTACTTGCTGGCGGTGCCCGGAGCGCGCAGGTTGGCTCCTCTGCCGCGACTACACAATGGCACGAGAATCGGGGTGGGTTGGGTACAACATACGTAGCGACAGAGTGTCTCGAGAGCATGCAAAGAGCAAAGTGCTCTTGTTGTTCAGTATTGTTCAGCTTGTTTCCCTGCGCGGGTCGTAAAAAATTGATGACATACGGGCAGGAATTATTCGACGTTCCGTCAGACTGGTGGGCACTCTTGTGCTGCCCGAGCAGCTCCGCGCGAGAACAGGAGACAACGGTGACCAAAGCCAGGGCGAACAAATGCCTATTCCGCGTCTGCGGCCAAATCAAGAGCTATGTTAAGTCGTTAGCTAAAAGGTTGCCGTGAGAAGACAGACGGCAGGCACTGCTTGCCAGCACCCTCGGGTACACCCACCCCCCAGGCCTTATTTTTTCTATTCGTAGAATCATCGGAACAAAGGCCTGTGGCTTTATCATCGTCAGCGACAGCATCCTCACCTGTTCTCATCTCGGAAGAACCCCTTACAGCAGCAGATGAACACTCGATGCGACATTGTTCTCTCAACCGCGCAAGGCAGAGAGACGAGTTCAAAGCGCTGCCGATTCCCACGCAATGGGAATGACTTTCCCATTGGGTCACGGTGGCTCAATAATTAAATGGGGAGTTCCACCTTCCATCAAAGCGTTTTTTTCTGTTTCACATATTTCATATTTCGTACCTCGTTTTTTTTCGTTTTTTTTTTTCGTTTTAACGATTTAACCCTTTTGTAGAGCTCTAGCGCCGTTTTGGGGACAAACCAGTCAAATTCTGAGTAATTTGTCTCGAAACGGGACTGCAGTTGTATCTGATTTTCCGATTTTCCGTGTTTTGTTTTCGAAATTGTAAATTTTAATAATACCAGTATTTTTTTTCACTCGTATTTTTTTCAGTTTTTCCTCGACATAAAAAAAAAAAAAAAAGTCGACTCCAACGACACAGCAGTCGCAGTGACACAAAAAAGCTCAGCAGCAGCCAAGCAAGCAGTAAATACAGACAAGCAAAGATCTCCAAAGATCTCAACCGCGCAGCGGGCTGAACAAGCAAAGGACATACAACACTACATACAGCTGCTGTTGCTGTATCCTACACCCCATGCCCTTGCAGGGGCAAGCAGAGCAACCCCGCTCAGCCTTCGTCTCGCGTGCAGCAGGAGAGAGCCCCCTCCCCGTTGACGGCCTGTTATAACTGAGGACGTTCGGACCGGTATGGTATGGCGAGATCTTGGTGGAGGGCAGTTTTCGTCGTTCAGCTTTGCTCGGCCCTCCTCGTTGTGCTGGTGAGGGCGGCATGCCCTAATCACTGCAGCGGCCACGGGACGTGCGGGTCCGGGGCAACGTGCACGTGTAACTCTGGGTGGGATTTTGCGCCCGATTGCTCTCAACGTGAGTGCTGCTGCTGGTATCTATCTTCTGCAGCCTGCTGCTCCCAGAGCACGAGTATATATACCGGGCATTTTTATACTGATACTGATACGAAGTCTGTACATACCAGGTACTATTAATACTCCTGCTGTAATCACAACTCCAAAGTAAATTGTGATTGGTCGGATGAATCAGACACGTGCAGCAGGATGAAAGATGGAAAGGGTTGGATACGACAATTTATCGATTGAGTCTTCTTGCTGGTATTCTGGGTACAATAGCGGTGCATTCATTTGCAGCACGTACTACTGCTGCTGTAGAAGAGACTCGCTTGTTGTCGTGCGACAAAGGAAACCACAGCAGGCTGCATGGATCCTTGATTTTCGTAGGAATCATAATAATATTTTTCAACGCCGGTTATTGCTCCCCGATCTCGACGATACACCGTCGGCGTCCCGGGAGTTATGTACACGGATGTATGATACCTGGGACGTGTTAATATTTGGTATGAAGCGCGACGCTGGTGAAGCGGGGCCTCCGTTTCCATATAATGTCGCCACTTACCTGTTTACACGTGATACACCCTCAGGTAATTTACAGCTTCGGCTTGTACGTAACACGGTCACCCACGCACTAATCACCCACCCACCCGCCCACCTACCCACCTACACACCAACCCCACCCGCCCAACCACTCTCACCCACCCACTCACCCTCCCGCCCACCCACACATCCACCCAGCAACCAACGCAGCCACCCGAAAACCAACGCAACCACCGACTGACCCACCCACCCACCCACCTATCCATTCCTTGTTTCTCAATGCAATGTGCCACTAATAATACTACTATGTACCTACGACAACTTTTACAGGTATAAAAAGGAAAAAAAACACACACACACAAACGCAAACAAACAAACAAGGCAAACACGTTTGTTTTGTTGCATGTAAATCAGCGCTAAAGGATTCGCACCGATGTTCTGACCGACAGAGTTGAGCGCTCTACTTCAGACCCACGAAAAGGATACTGGTTAATATTATTTTGCCATCCCCAGGGAGTCCACCTTTCGAGGCCCCCCGCCCACCGAGTTTGGCGGCGGCCCACCTTTGGCGGGGGACACCGAGGGCTGATGTGTAGGGCGGGCATGGCATGGCCGCGCGACCACGGGAGGTCGAATGGCGCTCGGGAGAGTCGACCTTCCGCGGGGAAATATTGATATAGTTTTAAAGATTCCAAACGCCATAATCATCATCACCACGTACGGGTATTGCCTAACGTAGTTTTGGGTCAGGCAAGTGTCCTATTACTACCTACCAGGCACTATATACCAGTATGTTTTTTCTGTGTTACATACTGAAAAAATCTTGTGTTTCGTGCAAACGTCGAGCAAAAAACCAAAAAAATCAATGTCGCGTACTACCACTGCTACTACTCCTACTCCTACTATTACGGAGGGCCATAGTTAATAGGACCTACGATACACACAAAACCTATATATTTCCCTATTTTTACTAACAATATTTGGTCCTATTTACTATGGTCCCCCGTAATACTACTACTCCTACTACTCCTACAACTCCTACTACTACTACCTACTCCTACTACAACTACTACTATTACTACTTACTACTACTACTACTACTACTACTACTACTACTACTACTACTACTACTACTACTACTACTACTACCACTACTACTACTACTACTACTACTACTACTACTACTACTACTACTACTACTACTACTACTACTACTACTACTACTACTACTACTACTACTACTACTACTACTACTACTACTACTACTACTACTACTACTACTACTACTACTACTACTACTACTACTACTACTACTACTACTACTACTGCTGCTGTACGAGTGGTGCAACGCCATATATGCCACGACTCAGCACTACGTAAGCTTCTTTGGTCGGTGCCTCGCATCGCATTGTTTCATCGCAGGCACGTGCTCTAAGGGCTACGCGTGGGCGGACAAGGCTCACGCAACGGACAGCGCCCACAGCGAGGTCGAGTGTTCTAACGCAGGCGTCTGCGATAGAACAGCCGGCGTGTGCTCGTGCTTTGAGCCCTTCACCGGAGCAGCATGCCAACGAGGTGGGTCACGCTCTCCCGCTCGCTCAAGCATGCAACGCCCTATTATCTGCGCATTTGCTTTCCTTGAATTGTTGTGTTGAGGCAGGCCTGCTTTGCGTTCGTTACCGTATTTGTTCTTGCGTTTATTGCCATCCGACAATGTTTAGCATGACCTTAAAAAGTTGATCACGCGTAAACATTCCCCGAAAGAAGAAAATCAAGGGAAACCAAAACATGTTCATGTGTATAATACCTCACAAACGTTCAATCAGGCCTAAACACCCGGTACAAGCAGTGTATCTGTATACCAACAACAACACGAACGAACGAATAGCTTACCCTTCGGTACCGTGTTGTGTTTCGTACAATGGACGATGGTGCGATGACAAACACGAGCGACCACTCGAAGCGTTTGCTTGCCCCACGACGTCGTCTCACACCATATCTCCTCGAAACTGTTTGTATAACCCGGAGCAATAAGCAAACAATAGTGCTGCGAGTCGTTGTTGATGCACCGCTTAAACCTGAAAGTTCGACGCGGTCATTTTCCTCTACTTTACGCAACACCTTTAAATATATTCATCAAGCTAGCCATGAACGACCCACCATGGTACATTATTTGAAGCCGAACTGATACACAACGCCAAAGCGCGCGGTAAACGGTCTCCGGTCTCGGAGAGTCGTGCAGATGATTTGTTATGTGCGCCCGTCGCCGCCTCCTCGGTGCTCTACCTTTACCCTACCTTTGGCCTACCCTCTCACCATCTTCACCCTGCCTTTACTCTACCTTTGGCCTATCCTTACCCTACCCATGCCTTACTCTTGACTCACCCTTACGCTACCCTTATCCCCCCCTCCCTATCACGGACACGCACAAAACCGATCAACAGTGCGGTGCCCTGGGGACTGCTCCGGCCACGGCACGTGCATGACAATCGCGGACATGTCGCGCTTCTACGGTCCCGACTACTCTCACCCAGGAACGGGGGGAGACGGCGTCGGGCCGGCGTACGGTAACTGGGACGCGTACTCCACGACGGCCTGCTTTTGCGACCCGGGACACTTTGGTGCCGACTGCTCAAGTCGTGAGTGACCGGGCGGACGGACGGACAGGGTCGCCGATGCCGAGTTCTACATAGCGTAAAAAACACGACCTACATGTCTCATCGCAATGTGAACATTACAGGGTTGTAAGGTATCCACCGCTGTACTATTAATAGTGCTGTGCACGTGGACACGGCGTCTATTTGCCAAATGTTTACCAATTTTCCGTCGTCTGGTTAGAAGTACGATTCAGCTGGACACGCACGAATGGCTGTCGATGAGACAGACAGGCTCCTTTGAGCCCAGCAGCGAAAATATTATCATGATTGAAAGCGCTTACTGTTGCTAAAAAGTACATAGAAAAAGTTTTCTTGCGCGTTTCGAGGTCAGCGACCTGTACTCGCTTACCGGACAACTTTCAGTGCTCGGCTCGACTGCTTTGTCGGTTGTCTGCGGTCCTGACTCCCATTTCTTCAACTATTCACCTCTTTTTTTCTCCAACCTGAATACCACCCTGATCGTAGGTATTAGCGACAGTTAGATGACCACAACAATTATTCCAAGACGTACGTACCTTGTATTTTCGACCAGACTGATGGTGAGGAACGCGATCATCGTTTCTTCAGTCGCAGCTTTGACGGAGTTGCATACTTATAGCCTGAACGTTTGCGGCCCGTTACCCGTGCTTGGCTTCATTGAGCCCCACAGCTGTCTCGTTCCGTTCCAACGACATGACACCACGCCACGCCACGCCACCTTTGGCTGACCAAAATGCTAACAGGAATGTGCCCGAAGGACGACGATCCCGTGACGGTCAACCAGGACGAGCGCATGATCTCACTCAGAGTGGGCACGGACTCCGCCGACTCCATCAACGGAACGCTCACGATCACGTTCAATGGGTAAATGCACCAGCGTTTGTTGTGCAGACCAGCAAGAGAGAACTCTCCGCAGGGCATCGGTCCCCGGGCGGTACATACCTTTTGGGGGGTCGAGCGGCTCGCCCGTTGTGAACTTTGATTACTGTAGAGCCTGGCGAAGGTACGGGCTACAGTCTTCATGATCCTATGCTGGTGTAAAAACGGCGCGTTTGAATGGCCGAGTTTAATCCCTCCCTCCCTCACGAAAGGTCCGGGAATATACTGGCATATTGTATAGTACCTGGTATACCAATATTGCAGCACGCCTGCACTGCAGAACTAAAACCGTGTTTCGTCCCGGCCCACTATTTTAATCGTATTAGTACTGCCTCTTCGTTTTGATGAAGGTGTGTTAGTGGGGTCTTCAATCACGTCTACGCCCACGTCCTTCGTCTGCCATAGAGGATAACCCAACTTCAGGGCCCTTGCGAAAAATTTAGTTGAAACTGATTTGGTTGGGTTGGTTGTGGTCGGTTTCCTGTTGGGTTTGCGAACAATTGGGATGAAACCAATCTGGTTGGGTGTCTTGTGGTCTGTTTTATCTATACAACTAACCCCAACCCACACAAAACTTGCGATGTTCCTAAGGTCGTGGATAAAACGTGACCAGAATGCCACTTTTTTTAACCTAATTATTTTTTCGGGTGGGGTTACCTCTTAAGGAAGTTTCATGGGTTGCGGTAATTTTTATACTTTTATTGAGGGAACAGCCCACAAGAAACCCCAACCAAATTGGTTCCAACCAAATTCTTCGCGAACACCGTTTTTTTTTTTTTTTTCGCAGTGTCAACTTGTTGCCGCGGTTTTCGTTGATGTGAGGGTCGTAGATGTTGCAGATGCAGATGTCATGACGAGGGCGACACCCCCGTGTTTGGGGTCCCCTCCGTTGTTGCTGAAGCCAAGAAAGCTGTTCCAGTAGACTGTACTGTACATAGGGGGAGAACACTACTACGGTACGTGTGGTATTAGTATTTGCTTCGTGTATCGACGGATGCGACTATTTTCGCTGAACACATGTAATAGCACTCCACAACATTGTCAAGCCGTCGTCCAATGAAAAATACATATGGAACCACCTGCATGCAGGCATTCTGCACGTCTCAGCACAAGCATTTTCAGCAGTTCCGTCGCCGACACGCTCTGCGAGGAGGCTTTCGAGAGGCTCGACAACGTGGAGGATGTCTCGTGTGCGACGACTCCGATAGCTAACGGTGAGACCGGCAACGAATGCGTGGCGGTAACCAGAGAGGGTATATGTGTAGGGCGACGAACGCAACGCTCGGCCTACCACTAGCTCCGTGTTGATTTTTTGTTGAGTCTGAGCGGTGTGGGTGCGCCCTGTGGGAGGTGGTCGGTGCCTTCCCCGCTTCATACAGCAACTTTTCACCCGATGCGAACATAGTTACTGTCGCTCAGCCGTGCCCGGGCCCCGAAAGATGGTTGGAAATGCTTTATTCGAAGTGGACACTGTCGCCCAGTCGCAACAAGCCCTGCAGAACCTGCGGTATCTTCGCCTCGCCGACGCCGGGGACCAGGCAGCAGACGTTTTATGCGATGTCTCACACACTCCGGAACCCGGGCAGCAGACGCTTTATACGATACGAGGGGTGGCGGAAAAAATTATGACTGACGGGGATCGCAAACTGCGGAGCTGCCCAACATCGTTTTGAATCGCCATTTGCGCTTAACAGTAGAGGCCATGCGATACGTACCGGTAAATTGTTCGTCGGGTCGCACTCTAATTTTCCCTGAAAGTCTGTTTCGGGGTGAGGTGTACATAGAGCTCCCCACGCGAGGGGCCTCAAAACGGGCACCCCTACCCTAGCATGCCTCGGTAGCCTACACAAAATCCAGTCAGACAAACAAGCGCGCCTCACTCAACGATGTTAGCCCTCCTGTCGGCTTCGGTCTTGTCATAACCCCCCCCCCCGGCCACTGCTGTTGGTCCGACGTCGTCCCCCCAAAAAACAGGCGGGTTGCAAATGAATGTGTCCTTCGCGAGCTTCCCGATTGTTCCAGTGGAAAACAACGTATTTTACCACACCGGTAACCCGGATCTGTCGGCGTTTACCTGCGACGTGAGCGCCGCCTTTCCCTCGGGGCTCGTGGACTGCAACATCACGGACGTAACGAACAGCAACATCAAGGGTAAGACCTAAAAGGCGCAAGCGCAAATTGCCGGATGGTAGGGCGTGTGAGCTCGCGGGGTTCCGTTCACCGCTTGTCTGCCTGCTCGCCGACACTCGCGGTATATGCGCTCCAAACCCGAACTAGTCCGTCGTTTGTGTCTCATGCAGCCGTCGCCGGGTTCATCCCCACAACTCACGGTGGGCTTTGGTAGTCAGAGACACACATTCACCGTCAGTTGTGTCTCTTGCGCCTGTCGCCGGCTTTATCCCCACAACTCACAGCGGACTTAGGTAGTCTGAGATACACACTCGCCGAAAAGGCAACAAATCAGTGTCTCCAACGGCTGTACAACGTTGACATAGTGGGTTATCCACTACCAGTAGAGCCTGGTTGGCTGTTGGATAGTGCGCTTCGCTGTTGTCGAACGAACTGAGACGTTTGGGAACGCTGACCGCGCATACAACTAGACGGAAACCCGGTGTCCATGGTCTATTTGACCGAGGTACACCGAGGGTAAGCCTTCGAGCATACTTGTTGGACGGAAAACATGCCTCGCCCCACCTAAAGGACGAAGACGCTCCACCTAGAGTGTCGCTAGTGACCAAAACCCAAATTGAGGTCTGTGAAGCGCGAAGACTTCTGACCCTTCCGTCCTATACCTTTCTCTCTGGAAAACACGATCAGAATACGAGTTTTGTGCTCGCCGAGGGCTGTGCGATTTCGAGACTGGGCTGTGCAAATGTCTAGACGGGTGGACGGGACGGGGGCAGCGTGCAGCACTGAAAGCTACGTCTACAGCGCAAGCAACGCGTTGCCTGGTATCAGTTTGCTCGCGTCGGGACTCGACTACACAGGCAACGTTGTCGAGGCCATAAGCGAAAAAAGAGTGAGTATAGGCAGCGATCGTTTCGGTGGTTGATGTATCAGTTCGAGCGGTGAGGCACGGCACGATTCGATGCGGTGTGATGCGATGCGGTGCGTGTGCACAAGGACCATCAACTGGTGACACGCGCGCGTCATGTAGTGGACTGTTGTATTGGTTACAACTGAGACGTAGGTGCGGGATGTGACACTGAATAACGGGGAGCCTGCCCAAGCGGGAACTACAGGAGGGGGAAGTGTTGGTTGAAGGCGAGATATTTCCGGCACCTGAGGAGGAGAACGGGTAGGAAAGCTAAAGCTGCGACCGGCGGCCGAGGTATGTGTCCGGATCGCTATGGGTGCGCTGCAGTCCTCTAAACGACATACCAACTAAGAGGAAGTGCTTCCTGGTGTGATATGTCAGATTTACGGTGTGCAAGGGTTTCCTCCACCTCCTATGTACCCTGTTTAATCAAATTTGGCTCTTTCGCAGGCCGCAGCCGACTTCAATTTCATAGAGTGTACAGCGGAAAACACTGTGGTCTTCCAGGTGCGCGGAGATGGGTACATCGAGATCGCGGAGCTGGTACTCACGGCAGGGTGAGCGACGCACCAAAACGTTTTCTCTAGAAACTTCGGAGGAAAAAATCTCGTTAGTGTTGCATCGACCAACCCGCAATCCCTGGCAGACAGAGAGTGTGCGCACTTGGTTTATGCGACCTCCTGGTGCCCCTTTTGGTGAAACTAGTTGCTGTCAGCAAAAGCAACGAATCGCATCTACAGAGCTACTGAACACCACCTCACGTTTCCGCGTTTTCCCTACCGTGTGCAGGGGACTGGTAATCGAGGCCGGGGGACTCGAGGTCCAAAGCGGTGGATTGCTGGTAACTGATGACGGCGGAAACATATCCACGTCGTCAACAAGTGCAGACCCGCTCGCGGTATCCGCCACCAGTGAGTCGATGACAGGAATTTCACTTCATGCCGGTGGCAATGGAATAGCGGTGAAATATTAGTGCCACGCGGAGGTTTGCAAACGACGATCTACGTAACACAAAAATATGCTGATCGGTGGAGCGCATACGGAGCGGCTCCATCGTTTCGCAAACGTACCATAGAGAGCGTTGAGTTCTCACAGGAGTTCACAGGGGTGTGATACACGATCGTTTTTCAGGTGCTGCTCGTTTTCTCTCAACGACGGCAAAAACGATGCCCATGAAAGCGGAATCTTACAATTTCGAAAGGCTCTCTCGACCAGACCTTTCCGAAAACACGTTGTTGTTGTTCGGCATTGGCAGCCCTTCCCGTTCTGGAAAAATCGAGCGCTAGAAGACGATCATGCCCCTGTACGAAGTCAACGCTCTTTACGGTAGCTCGCTATATTCTGTTGAGTGAGCGACGCATGCTGCGGCTACGGGTAGCCCCATTTTTTCAAGAGTATCCCCTGCCTGTGGAGCTCTACATATCACCTAGCAACCGAGTCTGAAAGAAAAAAAAAAAAACTATACCCCGATACACAATCCCGCATGAGTTGAGTATCTAACGAAAACTGCTATAACACGCTCAACCGTTTGCACATAGGATCCAACAGTATTGGGTAGTTTGAGGGTGGCAATGGTTGAGGAGTGCCCCCGTCAGTGAGAAACGGTGGGGACTAAAAGTGCGACCCCAATACCTGCCGCCGTAGCGCGGCCCGAGCGTTCATGACAGTCCTTCTGTAGGAGTGCTCAAACACAAAATACAGCAGTGAAAATCAAGTCAGCAGGCAGCACACATCGACGCAGTTTTGACGGGTATCACACCTGTAGCTTTGTGCAGGAGATGTGTCAGTGTCGGTGATTCAAGACATTGAACGAAAACGGGTTCTGCCTGCTGGAATACCACTGAACGTAATGGGTACTGCCTTTTGGAAATTTCACGCCACGCCGACCCCGGCAACTCACGATTGCTTCATCGCTCGCTGCCGCACGCGCATGCGCACGCGTACCCGGCGGGTGAATGTTTTTTAGGCTCTAGCTTTGTCGGAAACGTGATTTCTACCTCGGCATCTACGGCTTCGTCGACTTCTTACAACCATTTCGAAGCACAAGACGATTCGACAGTCGTGTTTGCTGTTCGAGGTGATGGCCAGGTGAGTCGTTTTAAATGAAAGTGGCGTAGTATGGCACACACACACCTTTCGAGTACCTTTTAAACGAGTGTTCAGCCTAGGGATATCTCTTGGTAGGACGACTGCGAAGACGAAAGGTGGAGGGGCGGGGAGGGGGGGGGGGGGGGGTACTCGATAGGAGAGATGTACTCGATCTCATGCATGGCCGTAGTCGTATGACCATAGACCCTCGCATCCCTACAATGCCGGGACGGAGCATGTCGGGTTTTCACCGACCAGGCAGACATTGCTTGCACCAAGCGCGAAGCGCCGTGAGGTGTTGGGCGAGTCGCATGAAGGGTGAGCTGCATCCTACTAGGAACCGCTTGTGAGGCGGACTTGCATATGGATGACAGCTTCAAGCGGGGAGGGGGGGGGGGGGGGGGGTGTACTCATTATCATGCATGGCCGTAGTCGTATGATCATAGACCCTCGCATCCCTGCAATGTCCGGACGGAGCACGTCGGATTTTCACCCACCAGGCAGACATTGCTTGCACCAAGCGCGAAGCGTCGTGAGATGTTGGGCGAGTCGCATGAAGGGTGAGCTGCATCCTACTAAGAACCACTCTTGAGGCGGATTTTCTTGCATATGGATGACAGCGTCAGAGAGTTGATTTAATTTCTGGTGTGGCCACTTCCAGAGACAGCAATGGGTTGACTATGTAACTGCCTCGTGGGTGAATTACCATATAGATACTACGTGATACGAGGGTGGGGGGGGGTGTACTCGATATTTACATGACCGTAGTCGCATGACCATAGTCTCTCGCATCCCTACAATGCCGAGACGGAGCACATCGGGTTTTCACCGACCAGACAGACATTGCTTGCACCAAGCGCGAAGCGCCGTGAGGTATTGGGTGAGTCGCATGAAAGGTGAACTGCATCCTACTAATCACCGCTTGTGAGGCGGACTTGCATATGGATGACAGCTTCAATGAGTTAGCTAAATTTCCGGTGTGGTAACTTTCAGAAACAACAATGGGAAAAGTATATAACTGCCTCTTGGGTGCCTTACTGTAAACATTACGTGGTACGGAGTAAGGGTTCTCCACCCCGCACAAGTGATCCAACTCGACCACCAGCAGTGACCGACCGCCAGAAAAAACACACAACCAAAAAACAAAAAGCGGCACCCTGGTTGTCTAGCTCAAGTAGTGAACGGCATATTTTACACTGTCATTGATATTAGACGCCAACCCAACCTATATAAAATATAGAGGGGGGGGAGCCAGTTGCTTTGTTATACAAGTCTCTCTGTTATCATAGCCTGGTGCCCTGTGCACCCAAGCGACTCACCATGAAGTAGCTACAGTACACACACGTGTATTAAGATACCTGGTACGCGTGAAAAAAATGGTATGCGCTCGAGCAGGCGCGTATTCTTGGTTGAGATTCAATGGGTTCCCCTATTCTGCGTCGCTTCTACACGTTGGCACGTTGCTTGCGATTAGGAGCAAGCGTCATGAAACAGGTAGTATTTATCGTCTCAGGGCGTTACAGGAAGGGTCGCTGTCGGAGTTGTTGCGACACTCCATTGCATTCAATCCGATAGCGGCTTGCTTGCCTCTGCAATGATCGAGCGCTCGTGGTGGGTGTACACATTTTTTTCACAGGCATCCCTCCCGGGCCAAACCTTTTGTTTTCCCCCTCCAGACTACAATAGGTATGGGTGGCTTGCTAATTTTGGAGGGGGGGGAAACCATTACACAGGGGAGCCTCACTGTATCTAACGGTTCCATTGCGGCTGACAAGGGCGATCTGACCATCGCTGGCATCACTACTACGGACAGCGTAACAGTAGACGGGGATATCATCTGCTCGGGGGACGTCACCGCGGCAACAGGCATGCTGACAATACAAGGGATCACAAGCTCCGACTCGGTAACCATTGATTCAGGAGGAGCCGAAATCACAGGAGGTCTAACTGTAGTATCGGCGGGGGTCACAATAACGGCGGGCGGGCTAACGATAACAGCGGGAGGGTTGACCATAGACTCGGGAGACATAAGCGTCGCGACAGGAGCCATAAATGCCGTCGGTGGGGATATATTAGCCGGAGGAAAGATGGAAGCAGCGGGTGTGATCAGCTCGGCATCCGTCACCTTGACCTCTGGGGACTTGGACGTCGATATCGGGGACATCGAAGTCACACAAGGGGACCTCACCGTCACAGCAGGTAATCTCGGCGTGACGGCTGGCACGATCACCGCCGGCGGGCTGGTCTCGGCGGCGGGTGTCTCCAGCTCGGCATCTATCACCTTGACCTCGGGCGACGTGAATGTCGACACCGGGAGTATCGAAGTCACGCTGGGTGGGCTCACCGTCGCCGCAGGTAATCTCGGCGTGACGGCTGGTACAATCACCGCCGGTGGGTTTGTGTCAGCGGCGGGTGTCTCCAGCTCGGCATTGATCACGGCGACAGGCATCACCAGCTCCGCGTCCGTCACCCTGACCTCGGGCGACTTGGATGTCGACACCGGGAATATCGAAGTCACGCTGGGTGGACTCACCGTCGCCGCAGGTAATCTCGGCGTCACGGCTGGCACAATCACCGCCGGTGGGTTCGTGTCGGCGGCGGGCGTCTCCAGCTCGGCATTGATCACGGCGACAGGCATCACCAGCTCCGCGTCCGTCACCCTGACCTCGGGCGACTTGAATGTCGACAACGGGAATATCGAAGTCACGCTGGGTGGGCTCACCGTCGCCGCAGGTAATCTCGGCGTCACGGCTGGCACAATCACCGCCGGTGGGTTCGTGTCGGCGGCGGGTGTCTCCAGCTCGGCATTGATCACGGCGGCAGGTATCACCAGCTCCGCGTCCGTCACCTTGACCTCGGGCGACTTGGATATCGACGACGGGAATATCGAAGTCACGCTGGGTGGGCTCACCGTCGCCGCAGGTAATCTCGATGTGACGGCTGGCACAATCATGGCCGGTGGGTTCGTGTCGGCGGCGGGTGTCTCCAGCTCGGCATTGATCACGGCGACAGGCATCACCAGCTCCGCGTCTGTCACATTGACCTTGGGCAACTTGGATATCGACGACGGGAATATCGAAGTCACGCTAGGCGGCCTTACTGTCGCCGCAGGTAATCTCGACGTGACGGCTGGCACGATCACCGCCGGTGGGTTCGTGTCGGCGGCGGGCGTCTCCAGCTCGGCATTGATCACGGCGACAGGCATCACCAGCTCCGCGTCCGTCACATTGACCTCGGGCAACTTGGATGTCGACACCGGGAATATCGAAGTCACGCTGGGTGGACTCACCGTCGCCGCAGGTAATCTCGATGTGACGGATGGCACAATCATCGCCGGTGGGTTTGTGTCAGCGGCGGGTGTCTCCAGCTCGGCATTGATCACGGCGACAGGCATCACCAGCTCCGCGTCCGTCACCCTGACCTCGGGCGACTTGGATGTCGACACCGGGAATATCGAAGTCACGCTAGGTGGACTCACCGTCGCCGCAGGTAATCTCGGCGTCACGGCTGGCACAATCACCGCCGGTGGGTTCGTGTCGGCGGCGGGTGTCTCCAGCTCGGCATTGATCACGGCGACAGGCATCACCAGCTCCGCGTCCGTCACCCTGACCTTGGGCGACTTGAATGTCGACGACGGGAATATCGAAGTCACGCTGGGTGGGCTCACCGTCGCCGCAGGTAATCTCGATGTGACGGATGGCACAATCACCGCCGGTGGGTTCGTGTCGGCGGCGGGTGTCTCCAGCTCGGCATTGATCACGGCGGCAGGTATCACCAGCTCCGCGTCCGTCACCTTGACCTTGGGCGACTTGAATATCGACAACGGGAATATCGAAGTCACGCTGGGTGGGCTCACCGTCGCCGCAGGTAATCTCGATGTGACGGCTGGCACAATCATGGCCGGTGGGTTCGTGTCGGCGGTGGGTGTCTCCAGCTCGGCATTGATCACGGCGACAGGCATCACCAGCTCCGCGTCCGTCACCTTGACCTCGGGACACTTTAATGTCGATATCGGGGATGTCATTGTCACACAAGGTGACGTCACCTTCACGCAAGGTGATCTTGACGTGACGCAAGGTGACCTGACTCTGTTGCAAGGTGACGTCTTCGTCACGGCAGGTACAGTCACGATCACAGCAGGCAACCTCGAGGTGACGCAAGGTGGTATCACCGTCGACGCAGGTAATCTCAATGTGACGGATGGCACAATCATCGCCGGTGGGTTCGTGTCGGCGGCGGGTGTCTCCAGCTCGGCGTTGATCACGGCGACAGGCATCACCAGCTCCGCGTCCGTCACCTTGACCTCGGGCAACTTGGATGTCGACACCGGGAATATCGAAGTCACGCTGGGTGGGCTCACCGTCGCCGCAGGTAATCTCGATGTGACGGATGGTACAATCACCGCCGGTGGGTTTGTGTCAGCGGCGGGTGTCTCCAGCTCGGCATTGATCACGGCGACAGGCATCACCAGCTCCGCGTCCGTCACCCTGACCTCGGGCGACTTGGATGTCGACACCGGGAATATCGAAGTCACGCTGGGTGGGCTCACCGTCGCCGCAGGTAATCTCGGCGTCACGGCTGGCACAATCACCGCCGGTGGGTTCGTGTCGGCGGCGGGCGTCTCCAGCTCGGCATTGATCACGGCGACAGGCATCACCAGCTCCGCGTCCGTCACCCTGACCTCGGGCGACTTGAATGTCGACGACGGGAATATCGAAGTCACGCTGGGTGGGCTCACCGTCGCCGCAGGTAATCTCGGCGTCACGGCTGGCACAATCACCGCCGGTGGGTTCGTGTCGGCGGCGGGTGTCTCCAGCTCGGCATTGATCACGGCGGCAGGTATCACCAGCTCCGCGTCCGTCACCTTGACCTTGGGCGACTTGGATATAGACAACGGGAATATCGAAGTCACGCTGGGTGGGCTCACCGTCGCCGCAGGTAATCTCGATGTGACGGCTGGCACAATCATGGCCGGTGGGTTCGTGTCGGCGGCGGGTGTCTCCAGCTCGGCATTGATCACGGCGACAGGCATCACCAGCTCCGCGTCTGTCACATTGACCTTGGGCAACTTGGATATCGACGACGGGAATATCGAAGTCACGCTAGGTGGCCTTACTGTCGCCGCAGGTAATCTCGACGTGACGGCTGGCACGATCACCGCCGGTGGGTTCGTGTCGGCGGCGGGCGTCTCCAGCTCGGCATTGATCACGGCGACAGGTATCACCAGCTCAGCGTCCGTCACCTTGACCTCGGGAAACTTGGATGTTGACACCGGGAATATCACCGTCACAGCAGGTAACCTCGTGGTTTCTGCGGGAAGCCTCGACGTGACCGCGGGCGATATCAGCGCTGGTGGGGATTGTTCGATCAGCGGCAATCTTCATGTGACTGGAACGGCGTGGGCTGCTAGCCACGACGTGGTTTCCGACCGCCGGTTTAAGACAGATATTGCTCCTCTCAGCGGCACTCTTCATCGACTCTCGCTTGTCAGAGGGGTGAGTGCATCACGCAACCATCTACACAAAGTTGAGCGACGCAATCTTTGCGAGATCCATCCGTTGGTCCGGTACAGTGCGTGTTCATAATAGTTGTTTGAGAAGCTTTCAACCTTTCGATTGCCCGTTCTTGCTAACCGTTCCACCACGATGGCATTGCACCAAACGATCCTTGTTCAGGCTTGGCTTCAACCTTCTTGATATTTTAGGCATATAGGTTACGGTTTTATTTCTGTTTAGTAGTTTAGCCCATAGTTTCGACCCTTGCCCTTCATTTGCTGGAATATATGTCCTGGCGTCTCAAGGCGGGGCTCCCTTCACTCTTCCACCCAAGCACTTTGAAGCTCGCGCCTTGATGCTTATCGCACGATGAGATCATCAACGTTTCTATCGCTCGTGGACTCACATCGGATTTTTCTTGCTGACGTTTTGATCAAGGAGCCATGTAAATTCCGCTCGGCAGTGTCCACACGAAAACAAACCCGAGTGGGACTCACACCAGGGCCCTGTACCGTTGACGGACTCGGGGACACCCACGCCCACCGTCGGGGCGAACGCTATGCTCGAGCATAGTTTGGCTACTGTTTTTTTTATCCACACGCGTGACTCCCCCGAGAAATTTCGTCCAGCAAGACATTGCGCTGTTGGTATTGGCTGTATTCACAGGTCACGTTCAAATGGAAAGAAGACCTCTTGAAACGCGCGATACGTAGGGGCGACGGCGACACTGAACTCAACATTGGTTTCATCGCGCAAGAAGTTCAAGACGTCGTGCCCGAGCTTGTGCACAGGTACGCTCCTCGTGCTTGCAAAATACCGTTGTAAATTGGCTTCCCGTATGTACTTTTGCCGAGCTTTTGCGATATCTGGACTTGGACAGCAAGTAATAATAGCAGCACTGGGAACAGCTGTGTCTGTCGTCGACCGTGTGTTCAGTCTCGGGCAACCAATTGGTGCGGGGTTTTTCCGCTATACCCCCCTTCAGAATAGACACCGATCACCATGGTAAAAATCGCGTGCAGTATTTTTAAAGCTCAGTCGCATCTCGGTGTCCCTGTCACGTGACAATTAACACAAAATACAATAGTATCAATCACAGGTATACATTGAACACAGCAGTAACTACAGAGCAGTGTGGCTTGGTGGAACCCCGGACTTTTTACAAGTTAACCCGGCAAGAAAATGCATCCTGGGTTAGCTTGCCAAGTATTGGCCGGATCTCCGCATGATGCGTGTGATGCGCGGCTACTGCGTTGCACCAGACAGCCTGCAGGAAGCAAGCAGCGTCAGTCGGGGTCAGCTGACGGATTGCTGCGTGAGCTTTAGCCCCGAATTTTTTTATGAAAAGAGAAGCGCCCCCCAAGTCCAGCCATGTTGAATACCAATGGTGTCCAGGAAGATGAGGAGAAACAGAGGAGTGTGTGCAAGGACCATACGTGTTTCAGCTTGTCTGAGCCTTACCAAAAACAGCTCGAGACACGGAGACTCTCGTGCTACAAAGAGAAAACCCGACAACTCGTGACCCTCATTCGTCGGTACGATTATTTGGAGTTTCCGAGGTTCCAAAATATCATCTACGAGGCAAGTAGTTTGATGGTGCCGTATACTTACCGAATCAAGATTCGATATACCGCACTGGTGCTGCCGTAGCACGTTGTGCTGCTGTAGCCTACGCGCTACAGGCGACTAGGTTACCGGCCAAGGATTTGGTAGGCTACTGGCTGCTACTGCTGCAGAGCAAAGTAGTGGTTACTTCCTCATTACGACCCCTCGATGGAGGCGACGTATTCCCCTTCTGATGGTTTTAGTCCTCTATCGCGAACGACCGCAAAACGCTTCCGTGAATTACCTGCGCATTGATGGCTATTGCGGCGTTTTCCCGGTGGTAAATTGCCGCGTGACTGAGCTATTTCTTCGCCCCACGTCCCCACAGCCTCCTCTCCGTGGATAACTGAACTAAAACCCACGACCGTTTTTCATCGTTTTACATGTATCCGTCGCGGTTAGCACCACACTAGTTTTCGTAAGCCAGTACGTAGCTGACCCGAACTATGAAGGGTCTCGCGGCAATGTGTTAACGAGTTCGTTTGCATGTGTGCTTGTTCGCGAAAACCAGGAGGCAAGTGTTTTTACGCAACGGGGGGAATTGGAGGGGGGGGGGAGAGGTGTACTCATGTCTTGCATGGCCGTAGTCGAATTGTCATAGAGTTGGGGGGGGAGGGGTTGTTGTGGGTTGTGGGGTATAGCGATCAAGATCGTCGAGTACCCGTTAACGTACATACACGAATATATTTCTTGTTTGATTTGCTTTTGGGCTTTCTTCTTGCTACTGGTTGTGCGGGGTCGATATTTGAGCTGGAGATTGAGCAACAATGGAACATCTGGATATACACAAACAACAAAAAGACGGCACGAAGTAGGTTTTTGCGGCCTCACATCTACAACGAGCCCTCCCTCGCGAGAGTTGAGGGTTGTCTTTGGTCTTGTTTCAAAACCCGCCAATCAAGATGACGGCTTTTGCTTTTATGTGTCGATCACTTTCATCCACAACTATTCGAAGAATTTATTGGTCGTATGGATTACTCTGTTGTATATCGTGCTATGCACCAGTACAGACGATACTACAGTAAGTGGTTTTTACTTCTAAACCAACGTTGGTTCATGTCCATTTGTTGCAGACTTGTCCTGCTCTTACTTCACGTAGATCGTTATAAACGAGCATCTCCTTCTTGAAGCTCTAGGGTAGGGTAAAATAACGTATGGTGCTATGCTGCTGTATTGGTACGTTATTGCTCGAACTACGGACGCCCTCCTGGTGTGCTGTTGCTATTGCTGTTGTTGCAGTTCGACGGGAAAATCGGGACCTTTCCTCGCCGTGAGCTACGCCGGCTTTGCTCCTTTGTTGGTCGAAGGACTGAAGGAGCTCGATAGCATAATGTCTAGTCATCAGCGAGAAACGGAGTCTAGACTGCAGGTGAGTCGTACTTGTAGATCTCATTGTCTAGAGCGAAATTTACAGCAGCATGTAGCAAGGCGTGTCTTGGTTTCTGCGATAGAACTTTGCAAGTTGTACCGAGGTTTACCAGACTAGACGCACATCACGTATTAGCGCTTTACAAGGTATATGTTGTGCTTGTATGCACGTCGATGTAAGAACGTGGCTAAACTGCGAGACCATAACGGTGCTGGGATTCTAAGGCCAGAAGAACACGTCACCAAGCAGAAAACAAGCGCTCTATACGCCACAAAGTGTGAAATAGTCAGATCCAACTCCTGCAACCACTAGACACAACAATGGAAAAACTTATCGATCCGTCAAGCCACGATAGCTCTGAGCAAAACCTTGCGCGGCCACTGTTCGGTTAATAGTCCACATTAGATTTTACATGCTACCAATAAAGGTACGCAGTGCTCACACTGTCGTCGGACCACTGAATGGAAGCGAGTCGAGAGGTGTTTGTCACACAGGTGGCCGGAACCCCCCTATTTGCACAGTGCACAGTGTCAGTGAGGGCGTAAAAACTCCTTGTGGAGACATTGTGCGATGTAGTCTGCACGCCTTTAGGCGTACCTAATTGAGAGGTTGTCGACACGTTTTAGCTTGCTATCTGATACGTTGTTGTGGAGACATTAAACAACGTAACTAACCCCACAAGGTATCGACAGCCTCTCAATTTGTCACGCCTAATGGCGTGCTAGATTGTTCGATACCTCCACAAGGATTGTTTTTACGAGTGCAAGGCGAGGGTGTCGGCCACCTGTGCATCGGTGCGTACAGATTAAGCTGTAGCATCCTGTGATCAAACCAATAGCCACCTATCCCGTATACTCAATGCGGGTGGGCGGCTAATATACCTTCAGCTACCACTCCGTACGGAAATGTAAGGGCCGTTTGGGTATTCTTGATATAATAATATGGCGATCCTTAAACTTCCGACATATGAATGATATTATTTAGTTGATTTCATACCCCAGTTGATGATACATATATAAACCAACTAAAGCACTTCCTCAGCTGTGAGAGAGGAGTTTTTTGTTCATTATAGTATATTTGCTCAACCCTTTTGAGACCCCGGTGTATACCACAACAACTCAAAGAGAAGCGCGATCTCGTCTACCGTTTAGGGTGAAAAATCTACTGCACGGGCTTACAGGATCATGCTGCGACGATGGTAATACGTCTCCTTGCAGTGTAGTTATGATGCGTAAGGTATCATTCCCTAACCCAGCATCGACAGGTTGCTACGTGTGGCCTATGGTGTGTGTTACAGTAGAGCCAAGCCTCGATTCTCGGATTGGACACCATGTTACGAAGACAAGTTGCGCGTGCATCATTCATGGTAGAATGACAACTCCTTCCTCAGGTTTGTGCATGTATCATGATGGAGAGGCAACTGCTGCCTTATCGGCCTGCCAAGACGTGATCATGCCTTAACACCATGTATTAGCTATCGGCCGAATGCTCAGCTGGAGTACCATTATCATTTGATAAAATATCATACACGCACTTAGTAGTTTCCGGGCATTACACGCAAGCCCCACACTTTTTGTGCGGCGCAATAACCCAACCGTTACCTAGAAACATCGAAGTTTGCCGAGCTCATGCAAAAATTGCTACCTGCGTCCAACAGTCTCACGCAGCCTGAGTGTCGTACGCCTAAACCATCTTCTAGCTCTATCCTTGTGGGGCCGCTCTTGTTGCTTAAGGGAATACCACAAAGATGAGCGATCTAGCCAAAAAGAAGGAGTGTGGCCCAGGCCCTCACATCGCTTGCTGTCCGCTTATGTACAGGAAGGCGTATCTCTTAGGGTTTGATTCGCACTGCCCCCTTGGACCCTTCTGCCGTGTCATTTTCTGGAAAACTCTCGGGCCCATGTACTATCACCGGGGAAAAAAAAACGTGGTAACATACGGTCGTCATGCTTTCGTCCCGCTTCGCCTCTGACGTCTCAAATGGTTAAGACTGACACGTAGTTGACCACAATTGTTATTTTTTTTTTTCCGTTGCCCCGCTGGCACCAAACTTTTGACAGGCACTCGAAGACACTGTTCGCTCATTGCAGCACGAACTGGCGGATTTAAAGCTGACGTTAGAAACCACCACTGCAGCAGCACCAGCAGCACCAGCAGCACCAGCAGCACCAGCAGCACCGGCGACCTAAACAAAATGTCACGCACTTTCTGTGCGTCGTCACATAGAGGGGTGTATGCTATTTGTGTGTGTCGAAAATTTCACCACACTACTGCCATTTAGACAGGCAGCAAATGATGGTGATAAACGAGATTTGTAAGCGTATAGCTTCTGTAAGAGTATTTTTATTACGCCCTATGATCTTCACCCGCGTGCTGTTCTCCTGGGTGCTGTTTTTCGTGTTGTTGGTGAGTATGGAATTCCTTGCCTTCCACACAACGAATGGGTGTCGTAACAACGACCCCAGAGTGCCGGATGATCGGCCTTTGTTGCCGATGTTAAAATCGTATTGTGAAAATGGGACATGCATAGTGTACGTGCTTCGTCATACAGTACAGCGGCTACAGAAGTACAACAACCTCCCGGTCGCTCGGTATCCGCGGCCTTAGAACCTCGCCGCTACTCGACTCGAGTGTCGGTGCGGGCGTACCATATCGATAAAAAAAAACTTTCAGGAAATACTGTGCGGTCTCTATCCCCCCACGCTCAGTATTACGTATTGCACGTTCTTGATAAAGTGTGTTAATGACGTAATAGCCAGGCCAATAGTTTTTTATAGTGTGGTGATATGTGTGTTGCCTTTCGCATCAAGCCATTGTTTTCTACCAGTACATGGTACTTATCCCAGACATTCAGCGCACCCAGGGTCCGCACACTGTTTATTTAACCTGGACGTATATGTGTAACCTATAACCTATTAATAGGGTGTCTGTGCATTGACACGGAACGAATTTCCTAACACATGATCGGAGTTTCGGGACTGTCAAGTAGGTAATCAATACCAAGTGCCTGGTAGGCATCGATAAACCATAAGTAGACAATGTTTTGTCACGAAGCGAGTGCTACATGTACATGCGATGGAAACCGAGTTTAATTCTCGGATCAGACACCATGTTATGAAATTCGTCTGCGCGCGCATCATGCACCTTACAGGGCTCACCCTTTGCCAAGCAGGCACAGTATTAAAATGTCATTGTATAAAACGCTTGTATGCATTCTGATTTCCGACGTGCAGCACTGCGATGTAATAAGCGTCTATGGCGCCTCTCCAATATCATCCCGCTGAAGCTTATTGAGTTCATGCACAAACTACTACCTGGGTGAATATATTCCGTAGCGGATCGGAGGCCGGACATCTAGGTCTTCTTATCGCTGCAAGGCAAGTTACTCTTCTGCAATAGCTGGCTTTTAATACAAGAAAGGAGAGGCCAAAACATGGAGGAGCTGACCAGAAGGGCTGCATATTCGGGATTTGTGGTCGGTTAAAGAGTCACCAAACGCGTTCGCGAACGACACGGATGCATGACGTGTGATATGTGAAAGGTGGATGGGACGGTTGGCACAGAATGCTCGACATTGTTTTTGCGTTCCTTGGGTGACACTGAAAACGTATCAGGTATTGCTTTTAAGTTTTCGGCCACATCTGGTTCTCCACAGCGTATGACCACGTCTCCAGCCCGGGGCAGATCTTCCTTGCCCCGAGTGTTGCGACAGGGAACTTCCAACAGCTTGATCCTTGCCCATACAAGTAGGCCGTCGGTATAGCACTGGCTCGGACAGTCACCACACTTTATCGCACTAACTCCTGGTGCCCCGGCACCGCACCACCTCCCTACCCGACGCATAACTATGGTCGGTGCAAACGAGCATTATGACTAACCCTGGTAACAGCGCGCACCTTCCGTGTAACAGGTCCTCTGCCCTTTCCCGGCGCCCCCGTGCTGTAGAACCCGCCCAACCCGACCCGTGTTAGCGTCTACATAGAACAGGCATTCCGCCAAACCGGTACGTCTCCGTAGTTTTGCTCCTCCTTTGACAGTTCTGACCTTGACCGATGTTGAGGAGGGCGGCAGTCCTGGCCCTTGTACGTTCCCCAAGCCGTACTCCTCCCACTGAGCCGCCCCAGTCATGAAGGAAGCGTATACGACGCCCTGCTCTTGTAATGCCGCTCGCGACATGCAGACCTCCACCAGCACCTCATAAAGCCATCCTCTCCACGCTTTCAACCGCCCTTTGACTGCGGGGGGTAATCGACGGGCCCATGGTAAAGTTGCGCTCCTATTCTGTTCTATGACGCAAGCACCTCGATCCCCTCGGCGATGAACCCCTCTTCTGCATCACTACTGATCGATAGAAGCATTACAGACGCTGGTAGCAGCTCCAGCGGTTTCCTGACAAAGGTCCTTGCCAGCCAGCTTCGGATAATAATCCACGAAACACATGCTCATCGTTCGTTCGGACCGGCCGCGGAGTGGTTTGCAATGCGTCCGCTACCCAATCTCCTTGGGTTCAGTATGCTGCAGCGAGGTCCAGCCCACAGGCCGCAAAGATAGTCACTCTCGAGACTGACTGGCTTGCTGTTGGAGTTTGCACGGAGCACCTTCCAAGAGTCAGCTCGTCGAATCTTCGGAATGTCAGATCTCCAGTGGTTCGGTCGTTGCAACGAGCAACGTAGTTGCATAACGACACCAAACGCGTTCACGAACGGTATGAAGGCACACGCGTGTTACACGTGACAGATGGATGGGACGGTTGGCGCGGATCGTTTGATTTTGTTTCTTTGTTCCTTGGGTGGCACTGAAAATTACCGGGTAATGCTTTTGTTTTGTCGTATATTTCTGTTTCCTGCAGCTTATGACGGCGTCCCTAGGTGGCGACAGATTCTCCTTACCCCTGGTGTCGCGACAGGGAGATTCCGACAGCTTGATTCTTGCCCATACAAACAGGCTCTCCGCGTAGCACTGGCTCGGACAGTTTCCACACTTCATCGTACTTGGTCCTGACGCCCCGGCGCTGCAACCCTTCTCCTGCAGGACGCATAACTATCGTCTGTGCAAAGGAGCATTACGGTCAAGGTCGGTAACAGCGCGCACCTTCCGTACAATTGATGCTCTTTCCTGGCGCCCCGGCGCTATAAAATCCACAGAGCTCGATCCCTGTGAGCATATGCACCGAACACGCATTCCGCGAATCGGGCACATCTGCGTAGTTTCTCCCCCCCTACGACGGTGCTGACCGTGGTCGATGTCAAAGCCGGCGGTAGTTTTGGCCGTTGTACCTTCTCCAAAGAGTGGAATCCGACCAGCCGACGTGATGTACTCCTCCCACCTCGCCGCGCCGTCATATAGCAAGCAGATAAAACGCCTTGCTGCTATCACGCTGCTTGCGACTTGCAGACCTCCTCCAACGCCTTATGAAGCCGCCCTCCTCACTCTTTCAACCGCTCCGTGACTGCGGGGGCATTCGGCGGTCCCATGGAAAAGCTGGCACTCCTACCCTGTGACACAAGTGCCTCCCCCTCCTCGGCGATGAAATCCCCCCTCGCATCTCTACTGATGATCGATAGAGGCACGCCAGACGTTGACGGTCGCTCCAGTTAAGCGGTTTCCTAATCACGCTCCTTGCTCGTTAAGTCAGTATTATCCTCCCCTAAACACATGCCCAATATAAGGTCGAACCGGCCGCGGGGTGATCTGAAACGCGTCCGCTACACAACATCCTAGGTTCACCATGTTGCAACAAGGTCCAGCCCTCAGGCCACGAAGTAGACCCAGATCGTCACTCGAAATAATACTGTTTTTTACGTGCTGTTGGATTTCGTTTCGTACTGAGAACCTTCCAAAGTCAGCTCGTCGGATCCTCGGAGTCTTCAGATCTCCAGTGTTTTCGGATGTTGAAACAAGCATCGCGGTTGATGTACGAGATATCACACGCGTTCGTGGACGGTATTGAAGTATCTAGTGTGGCCCGTGACAGGTGTAGATGGGGTGGTCAACATCGATAGCTCGTTTGATCTTGTTTCTCTGTTCCTTGAGTGGCACTGAAAAGTAGCAAGTATTGCTTGTTTTCTGGTCAATTCTAGTTTCCTACAGCATGTGATGGCATCCTCAGTCGGGGACAGATCCTCCGTATCCCCAATGTTGCGATAGGGAGCCTCCGACAGCTTGATTCCTACCCATGCAAACAGGGCCTCCGCGTAGTACTGGCTCGGGCAGTCACCACACTTCATCTTACTTCTTCACACGCGCGTGGCGTCACCACAGCGGAAACAGCATCGAGCTCCGGTTCGCAGCTACTCTGATCAAAAAGGTTACGGCTCGGCGGATGGGCGGATGGGCGCCCTACGATAGTTGTCAAAGGAGCGCCTCCAAGCTTCAATTCAACACATTATATTTCGACTTGTTACGGCGATCGATTGTGTACAAAGCGTTCGGCGATTGATTTTGTAACGGTTTGTTACTATTTAAGGAGGTAGCAAATCGCCGCGGGGGGGTCTCTTCGCCCCCTATCAAGGCTGCAGAGAGCACCACAAGATCCCACAACACAAAAAAATCTGGGAGCTATATAAAGATTTTCGACTAATGTGTCACAACTGCCGCCGAGGATAGGCAACAACAAAACGAAATGCGGCTAAAGCAGCCATCTTGCAATTCGGTCAAAGCAGCGATCTTGCGATGCCATCCGCACATGAACATGACAAGTTGGCATATATGATCTATGTATGAGTGGTGTTCCGCAGAGATCATGCGATGGCATCCGCCGATGAACTACACGCTCAAAGAACCGGTTTTTTTTTTTCTACGAGTGGCGTTAAGCACAGCATTCGACGTGGCCTGACCTTAGGCCCCCGCATACCATATCTTGGACAAAATTACACGAGCCTCCGTCGACGCAACGCTGGCAAACCAGCGGAACGAGTCAACATGCTGCGTTCCACCGCAAATACGAAACACTTTTCTGCCAAGACTGGCCTGCGAGTAGTACTAGATAACATGGTCGCCCACCGCAAAAGTCCACCGCACATTCCAAAAAGGCACACTCCCATTCTATTCCGGCACAATCTACTACCGTACGCCACCGCCAGCACAAGTTCGCACGAACCCAAAACGGCTGGCTCCAAGCTAAAAAGCGAGCAAAGCGCGCCGCTCGTCTAAACTTCAACTCTTGCGTTGGCGAAAGATAGTTGGACGAACAAAAAATGCACTTCGTCACTCGAAAACAACACAGATCGACTGGGGACAGGCTGGTGGCGCTTGGAACAACGACCTCCACGAGCGAGCTTTGCTCGCAAGAACGTCAAGGCGCAAGGATCGATCGGGAGGGCAAAGCGTCGCAACCCCATCCACAACGTGACCGGCCTGCAGCTCTGACAACTACCCCTCCCTGCCACTAGGCGAGAATCTTTGAAGCGATGCCCGGGAATCTATCCGTCGACGCGTCTGGATCTTTGCTTACCCTTGCTCGGACATCTTTCGCCACGAGACGCAGGTACGACGCCTGCCATCCAACAGCAAGGCGAGGGTAGGCCAGCGGGGAAAGCGGGCGGGCAGGCGGGGGTGGATGGCGGGGAGACATGAATGGGTCGCCAGGGCGGTAAGCGCCATGCGCCTTGCGTCTATATATAGGCATGTTCTGCGATTCGCCAGATTTCCCGATATTCTTTTGTTCGCCGCTTGCGTATCTCATATAGAGGGGGGTACCCGATTTAGTGGCGTCCGAGTCAAGAGAAAACCAGGTACGGAGAAAAGAGCGGCTAAATCGGCTTGTCACGACGTGTCACGCCTATTACTACAACATACCTGGTATGTGATTCTGACGCTTGTACTAAAACCTATATGATACACAAGCCGAGATACGAGCGGTAAAACTGGCCTGTTCCGAGGGGGACTAACTCGAGTACCGCACTGAAATTATTAAACCGGCGCGCTGGTCGAGTGTTTCACGGAAGTACACAAAAACCGTCGAATGATAGGTCGCCCGCACTCGGCCCGAGCATTCGAGTACGGTCGACGTTTTGCAGCGAGCCGCTTGACCATTACCTTGAGTCGATCCAAGGCCTGGTAGTCTGCCTCCCCTACCAAGGGTGGCTCCTTCGTGCCCGACTTCGCCACCGCCTTCCCCAACACGTCTGCGTAGAGAGATCCGACACCGAAAAACAGGGTACGGGCACAAGGACGGGTGAAGAAGCGCACCCACCCATACAGTAGCGGTCCCTCAACAGTGCCAGTTGCCCGCTATTATGCCCGTCGAATCGCTTGGCACAGATGGGATTCACCAGCGTGGTATTACGGGGGTCCATAGTTAATAGGACCTATGGTCACACAAAAACCTATACATTTACCTATTTTTACCAACAAAATTTGGTCCCGTTAACTATGGACCCCCGTAATAGCATGCGGAGTATATAGTGCCGCTTGCCGCTATATAGTGCCGGTACTGTTGGTCGGCGCATATTATACCAGCATTATAGACGGACCCCCACTGTACACGCATACACACGCACGAGTAGAGTAACACGCGCGACAACACACCCTTGTCCAATACGTTTGTTTCGACAATGGGGAAGGTGAAAAAGTGCCTCGCAGCGATGCGTCTATGGTTACGTTTCGTCAAGACACTCTGCAAAGGCTCCACTATCCTCGTGTTTGTGCCCCTCTTTCTTTCTTGCTCTCGAGAAAATCCGCTCGGACATTCGCCCGATCTAGGGGAGCGATATCTTGCGTGATATAC
Source organism: Macrocystis pyrifera (assembly GCA_031763025.1). NCBI lineage: Eukaryota > Phaeophyceae > Laminariales > Laminariaceae > Macrocystis > Macrocystis pyrifera. The sequence goes on from JASSKH010000026.1 coordinate 2,303,239, forward strand.
GGGACAAGCACACACATTTTGCACGCCCACGAATAAGCCGCCACATTTTAAGGACGATACAACCAAGAGTGCACTATTACGGGGGGGGGGATCATATTAGATAGGACCTACGGTACACACATAAACCTATATTTTTCGCTATTTTTACTAACAATATTTTTGGTCCTATTTACTATGGCCCCCCGTAATATCAGAAAAAAGCCACCCAGAAAAACGGGTCGACCCAACGCAGCCAGATGGATACTCGTGCCGCCACGGCAACGGCATGAAGCAGTTATCAAACAATAAACAAAAACAACCACATGAACAAACACAAAACCCCTTATCATCTTGCTAGGCCTACGTACACCCCAACATCGCCCACACTGCGAGCGTACCTTCAAACAGGCTGGCCGCCCCCGCGCCTCCTTCCTCAGCATCGCCCCCTGTCCCCGCTTCTCCCGCCTTCCCCGCTCCGTCCGTGGAACCCCCCCCGGGAGCGCTGGATTCAGCCGCCGCCGCCGGGGCGGCCGCACCCGAGCCCAGATGTACGACGATCCCTCCGTCCTCCTTCCCGGCGGAGTAGAAGGAGCGGTAAGCCCTGCTCAGGGGACGCTGCTTGTCCGCGTCCGCCTGCATAACGTACGTACGAGCAAGCAGGCCAGGGGAGGAGAACGAGGAGGAGAAGAAGGGGGGATGGGGAGGGATGTACTCATGCCGTGCATGGCCGTAATCGTATGACCATAGACCCTCGCACCCCTACAATGCCTGGCGTGGGGGGGGGAGGGAGGGAGTAGGGAGGGGGGCGGGGGGAGGAGATGGAGTAGGTCGGGGCGGGGTCATACCGTCGCGATGATCGGTTGCCGCGTGCTGGTACCTGGCACAGTGATTGAAAAGTGCAAGGAAGGGGAGACATATTAAGAAAATAGCGCCTCGAGCGGAAAAGCCACATCAGTGGCTCGTTTTCACCGCAACTCCAAACGAGCGAGCGGCTTCACACGCCCTGGAGTGCTATCTATCCACGTCCACATCCACATCCGCATCCACGTACTGCTGTGCTCGCTTGTTGGCGTTCACGTTAAAACAGCGTGACCAAGAAGCGCGACCGGCAACAATGTTCGATTTACATAGACGTGGGAATCACGGTGGTTCGCCAGTCGGAAACCAAGCACCCAACGCTTCCACAAGCGCGAAACATATTAATACAATTCCAAGCACTTGCGCACGGTATTTTTTTTTTCCCCCCCCTTCCCCCAATAAAAATAAATAAAAAGTGGGTACGCATCATGAATTAGCACAGGGGCTATTCATTACACCACGCACCACACCTCCCGCGAAATAAAAACACACGAATAGAGTTGTACCAACGCAGTACGAGAAAAAAGCTACCAGGTATAGATTAAACGCTATTCGAAGCACGTGAAAATGAACACACTCAGGATACAACGGAGAGCACAGAATGAGTGCCGGTAGGAGGGTAGTACTTGCAAGTCTGTGTAAAATAACCCCAGACCAGCTACCAAAAGAAGTGGCCCGGTCAGGTCTGGCCATCGGGCACTCACGACGGCCGCCCCCTTTCACGTCAACAAAAAGGTGATGGTTACATAGCACAACCCGATATCACACGGGTGATGTGACGAGGTAACACACCCGCTGGGACTAATTTCAGAACCGATTCACTCCAAAAACACGGGGGACAGGCAGGGCACACACGACCAAAATGGCGGTTCATGGGAAGATGTCGTCGAGACGTTTCCATAGAGGACGGGGTGCGTCCCTCGGCCTTTGACTCTCTCTCTCTCTCTGCCCGCCGTCGAAAAGAAAAAGCTTTCGAAATTCGTCCGAGGGGGTGTGTGATCTTATCACCCTAGTGTGATACGGTGCTACCTTACCACCCTAGTGTGATGGGGTGTTATCATCCTATCATCATCCTATCACGGAGGACCAATGTAAATAGCACCTACGGTACACACTAAAACCTATATATTTCCCTATTTTTACCAACAAAATTTTGGTCCCATTTACTATGATCCCTCGTAATAGTATGATACGGGGTTATCTTATCACCCTAGTGTCATATGGTGTTAACTTATCACCCTGGGGTGGTATTACGGGGGTCGAGTTAATAGGACCTTTGGTACACATAAAAACCTATATATTTTGCTATTTTTACTAACAATATTTGGTCCTATTTACTATGGTCCCCCGTAATAGTGTGATGCGGTGTTATCTTATCACCCTAGTGTGATACGGTGTTATCTTATCACCCTAGGGTGGTAGTGTGATGCGGTGTTATCTTATCACCCTAGTGTGATAGTGTGATACGGTGTTATCTTATCACCCTAGGGTGGTAGTGTGATACGGTGTTATCTTATCACCCTAGGGTGGTAGTGTGATGCGGTGTTATCTTATCACCCTAGTGTGATAGTGTGATACGGTGTTATCTTATCACCCTAGGGTGGTAGTGTGATGCGGTGTTATCTTATCACCCCACTGGCCTACGTGACAAGTCACGTGACCGAAGAGGCCCGACAGGCCAGTAGCCTTTACTTACCATGCTCCTTCACACACAAAACACACCAGATAAAAGCACCAGAACTATACGATTTTACGGTGGTCCGCACATTTTTCTCAGACCGTCCAAAAACGCGCGGCGAAGCCGCGCTCGGGTGGAGCCTTAGCCTGGACTAGGGCTAGGGTTAGGGTTAGAGTTGGGTTGGGTCTACTACACCTTTTTCGTGATGCGTCTAAAAACAAGACACGTCTAAAAGCACATAAAACCAGCGAAAAAATCGTAACACATTTGGTAGTTTTGTCTGGTATGATTGGTGCGCAAAATCAAGAGCGGCAAAAGGCGCCCCCACAACAGGCCGTTCCTTCGAGGTAACCCAATATTGTGTTTTTTTTTTCACCGTAGATTCATGCTACGCTATATAGAGATGCACCTGACATTGTCCGAACAGCTTCCCTCGCTTGAGGAGCTCTGCACCTCATTACCTCGATACCTACCGCAGCTGGCTTTTGATGAAAAAGCCAAGTTGATTACATACACAACCCCCAACGAACAATAACATCGATGGCCTCCTGGCTTATATCGAAAAATAGAAGAAAAAAAAAAAAACAGTGTAGAAACACAAATTGCACTTTCGAGCACCATCGGGCATCAGCTATTAGTACGTAGCTCATCAGTCTGAAACATTTAGGGCAAAAAGCGTCATGTATCCCTGTCGAGGCGCGCCTCTTCATGTGGAGATGAAGGGTTACCGTAGGCTCAGCACTGCGCGACTGGTCGAGCAGCCCAACATGGTATCACCGGGGGGGCTATGGTAATAAGAACCCACCATGGACCCAAAAACCCACGCATCTCCCTATGTTCGCACACCATATATGGTTCTGATTACTATTCTCCACACCTCGGACAGAAAATCGATTGCCACAGACAGCTTATGATCTACATCTTTCAAGGCAGATATATCGTCTATAGTCCCGATCTAGCATGATCTAGCTCGTGTAGCCGGGTGGGACCCGTATAATCTGCTTGAGCTAGCACGTGTTTCCCGGGATCTATCTGCCCTATGAGGCAGATCCTGCACAACCTCTCACAACGGCAGGTGAGGAACTAGATCATCTACAGCAGTAGAGGTGTGCTATGTTCCCCGGCAATAGTGTAACGGACACCAGGCGGTACATGGTACAGTACATACCTGCCGCAGACCATCCTTCGCAAGCGTTGTCTTCCAGGCTTCTCTCCGCTCCGCCCTCAAAAACGAAAACGCCTCCTTAGCCTTTCCTCCTCTTCCCGCCCCCCCCCGCCGCCGGTGCAGCCCCTCCCCCCCCCTGCTTGCGCTGCAGCCACTGCTGCGAGGGGCCGAAGTCGCTGCTAGCCCTGACAACGGAAGAGGGGAGGCGTGAACGTCCGAGTCGATTCGACCCGGCTGGTGCTTTTTATGTTGTTGTTCTCACATTGAATCATCGCCGAAAAACTCGTCCGTGGTGACAGGATAGGCACGGTAAAAAAATAAACCCCTCGAGTGGAAGAATACCTCGAGGAAAAAAAAAAGAAAAACACTCGATGAACAACTCGAAACAGCAGTATATACACACACACATCATACCTGAAGCACATCGTACGCCTCAGGCGAGAAGATAGTTAAATCGATCCACAGGGCAACAACGATGATACATTGTCTGCTACCTCGACTATAGTAGGGAGGGCTCGCGTTAACCCTTCTAGTACCGCAGTCCCGTTTTGGGGACAAATCACTTGGAATTAGACTGGTTTGTCCCCAAATCGGGACTGCGGCACTGAAGGGGTTAAGCAAGGGTATGTTGTGGAGACGGGGTGTACACATCGGTACCGTGCAACACGCGAGATGGCACACACACCCTCCGAATGCCAGCAGCAATTTTCCAGGCTGGCTTTATCTCGACACAACGGGGAGGGTGCTGCAAACGCCGAGCGATGCGTTCGAGAGGATGCTTCCCAAAGCCACCGCCATCGTGCTTAGTGCCGCTCGGTATTATTACGGGGGTCCATAGTTAACAGGACCTACGTTATACATAAAAACCTAAATATTTACCCATTTTTAATTTTTTAACAACAATATTTGGTCCTATTTACTATGGTCCCCCATAGTAATAGTTTTCCAGAAATTCGTCTCAAGAGGTTCACCCTATTACGGGGGACCATAGTAAATAGGACCAAATATTGCTGTTAAAAATAGGTAAATATATAGGTTTTTATGTATACCACAGGTCCTATTAACTATGGACCCCCGCAATAGGGGCTGCTTTGTCTTGGGGGATGTGTTATCTTATCACCCGTGTTGCACATGAAATACCGCTCGAAGGCGGGAGCGAAACCAAACCGTAGGACACGCAAGACAACGCACCCCCTTCGAAGAAATCCCAAGGCAAGTTTCCTCGACAGCGGGGAGAGCGTACATACACGTCGAACGACGGGTCCATATGGGCAAGTATCTCGGAGAGAGGACTTCCCAACAAAAAGCCGCGATTTTCCTTGTGTCCTCGTACTTGCGTGGCCACGGAGCTTTTACTCGTATCTCTCTACTCCTAGGAAGAATCGGCACGGACGATGGCTTGGGTCCCTAGGTAGCCTTCAAGGAGTACCTTAAATAAAATGCCTCGACGCCTTTTCCTGAGAAGGGGCGCTTCCTTAGGAGCTGTTTCCAGCCTAAAGTAAGCACTACTGGGGTAAGGCTGGTTGCCTGACGACTGACGACGCAACGAGGTCTTTCAGGAACGTTTCTTCTGGCGATTCTTACGTACAAAAAAACGCCGTTAAACTGCAACTCCCAAAATAGGGGACAGGGGGCTATATACTTGATAGGCGTGCTATATGGGAGAGACCCACGCCAGCACGCCAGCTCGCCAGGCGCCGGTTCTTGCGGACACGAAGATAGCACCTTTCACCTGCCACTTACCTGGTATCTTTTACCTTCGGAACGGCGTCATGTCTAGCCAACAGGGGCTCGTAGCGCTATCAGGAAGTGGTGATCCTGTGCAACATCGATCTGGATCTGCTTCGGTTGGAAGGTGTACGTCGGGATAGTTCGCCTCCTGCTGCGGCTGCAGCTGCTGCAGCAGCGCCAGCACCAGCACCGGCGGCAGCCGGCGGCAGCCCGCTGCTATTGTCGAGTGTCCAACTGGTCAGGGTGCCCTGCCCCCGCAACGAAAGTCGGTTCAGGCTGGGACCTGCCAGGTTGACCGTCGGCTGCCGCCGGTGCTGGTGCTGGTGCTGGTGCTGGTGCTGGTGCTGGTGCTGGTGCTGGTGCTGGCGCTGGCGCTGGCGCTGGAGCTGGCGCAGCAGGAGGCGAGCTATCCCGACGCGCACTTCCACATGTCCAGCCGCAGCAGATCCAGAGCGATCTTGCGGTCGTGCCTCAGCGAGGGGTGATGCCCGTGCGGCGATTCCCGTTACGTCTGTGTGGCGCTCTTTCCTTCACTGGCTGTTGTTCTCACGACCGCTGCCGCCTCGCACCGCACACAATCATACCTGGTAGGCACTTTGGGCGCTCCTCCAGCACATGCCGTGAGCAAGAAAACCGAACCCTCATTCGTGCGGCCTGGCCAACGAACGGTAGTACTCGTAACATACCAGACGTACCAGTACTGCTGTACTGCTGCTGTACCTTGCGGAACGTGCTGCGTACATACTCGTAAAGCCGTACGGAGAGCATTTCACGAAGCACGACAAGGCCAACACCTTCGGGACCCAAAAACTAAACCCTTGCGAACTACGTCGTTCATAGCCAGTATATGCTGCAAGGCCTTACCTTGCCGCTGACGTCTTCTCGGAAGCAACATTGACGCCCTGCTTTTGCTCCGAGGCAGACTCGCCCTCTACGGCCGTGGATACCATGGCCTCGTCTAGCATAGCGTCCAAGTCCAGCTCGCCATCGCTCTCACCGTCTGCCTCCGTAGTCGTGGCCGGTGCGTTAAACTCCTCATCGAGGGCAGAGTCAAGCATTGCATCAAGATCAAAGTCTTCATCGGCCATGGTGACGAGCTTACCCACTGATGCACAGCAAAGACAGCAGTCGCAGTGGTGCGGCGTTGATATTCTGGCTCAGTGTGCAGGGGGTACTACGTCAAAGTTCCCGATCCCCTCCGCCTTCTCATCTTCATGGAAACCCAACAAAAACCGTTTTATAATTCCGCCGCATCGGAGTTAGCTCGAACAAGGCCTGTCCTCTCTTGGCGGCATCCTGATATGGGTAACGCAAGCAGCTTCGCCACAGCACAACAATGCCTAGGACCAGAAGTGGCCGCACCGGTGGTGAAGTCGCTCGCGGGGGCGACGCAGCAAGTCATCGAGGTATGTAATCAATCTTGTCACACAAAAATCGAAGCGCTTCATCAAGTCGAACGGCATGTGTCACTCAACCGACGTAAATCCTTCACGAGGCCCTACCCTGCACTCCGTAGGAGTACAAGCGTAGCACGCGCGACAGAAGCATGACACGCAGTTTGCAAAGATTAGAGCTTGGACGAAATTACGATCTCACGACTGTTGTGTATTTCCGTGTTTGGATAAAACTAAGAAGATACGCACCGAAGGCCACTACCAACCTGCGTTTGTATGCGCACGGCCTCACGTGGACGCGATTCTCCTTGTGTCAGTGCATTCCTGGCTCGTCGTGTCAAACATGCAGCAGCTTGTTTCTTCCCCCTTACTTGAGCAGGGGGTGGCTGCCAAAATTAAGGGGATAGGGGCTTCTCCTGGGCTGGATTCATCGCAGGTTGCCCATGTGCTCGGAGACGGGCGCGGGTGCCACGCCGACCTCGTGGTGGCCCAAATGGAGACGAAAGGGATTGGGCGAATCGACTTTTACGAGGTCGGAGACGTTCTAGATCGCTTCGCTGTTCGCGACAACGTTGAAGTTGCTATCAGTACCTTTCGCGCTCGCGAACGTCTTCAATTTGTCCGACCAAGTACCTGAACCAAACCTCTCCCTCCCCCTCTTATATATACTCCAACAGCGCACACCGCAGTTGTTGCCGACAGCTAAAAAATATGCTACAGTAGTACCTGGCACTGCCTCATATGTACTGCCTCGCGTATGTCGTAATATGCTCTACAGTATTTGTCCGGTCAAGTACCTGAGCCTCAACTAATCCTCTCTCCTGTACTATATAATATGTAGATGCCCGTAGTCTAACTTCAGTCCAAACACGTAATTGCACAGCAGTACAGGCTCAGTTGAATGTGGGCAACGTTCGCTTGAGTTATCGGCTTCCCCACGAGTCGCGGTGCTGAAATATGATCGTTCTTGCCTTCATACGTACAAGTATCTTGTACTTCTGATGCTTGCACCATAACCCAATGCATAGTATGTTCGAGCACACTTTTGGGTCGGCAATGATGATGCACCGGTGCGGTAATTGCCTTCTGCATCAGCCACGAGCGTTCGTTGCTCTGTACGCATAGTCCCTGATATCTGATGCTTAAGCAGGCCGTGGGACAGCGGCGTGCTTTTCCTATGCTCGCAGTACCACGCCATTTCTGGGATCATGTGAAGAAAGCGTTCCACGTGCCACCCCTTTTGATTTAAAGGCAACAAAAAACCTCAGTTGTGAGATCGATAATCTTGTCGGAAGTAACACTTCATACCTAGGACAGATCATCAATTCTATTTGATGAACTACTGTAGATCTTCAAGGCAGATAGGTAACCTATTTCCGACCTTGTATGATCTACAGTAGCTCATGTTTCCATGTGGGACCCGTATAATCTGCATGATCTAGCATATGTTTCCCGGGTCGTATCTGTACCATGCAGGTTTTGCACAACCCCTTACAACGGCAGGTGAGGAACATGATCTATCTGATCTATCTGTAGACGATCCATCTGTCCGAGGTGCATAACCTTTGCAAGCTTCGTGTGATATCCCGATCGCGCGTACACCACTTTAACTAGAAGCATTTGACTCACATTCAACCGTTTGCTCCAGATGCTTGCGGTGATGACTATGTGCGGGAAAATTCCCGCGCGATCAAAAGTTCGGAACCTTTTCGACCTCTTCGACGAGGACCTCGACGGCAAGCTTAATGCCGCGGAGACCGTGATGCTGCTCAGGTGGGGAAATAGGACCGTGAATCGATCTCGTTCGTTGTACTGAAGCCCAAAAACTACCATGCTCGTTGTGCAGTCGCGCAAAACAGTCAGCATGCGCCGCCGTTACCGCACCCCGCTGGGGGTGCTCTGTGGAGCGGGTTCATACAAAAAAAGGGCGTTGATACCGTGTCGGCTTCTGCATGGCGATCCTCACATTTTCGTTCCTAAGTTCAAGTGTTGCACACGTCGGACAGACAGATAACGATCTATCTACATATCAGATAGGTCATCTAGACCCTGACCTGCCGTTATGATATGCTGTGCAGGGTCTGTCTAGCACATATCCAACCCAGGAAGCATGTCCTAGATCATGAAGATTACACAACCCCCACCCGGAAACATGTTCTAGATCAGCAGATAAGGAATATAAACGCATATAAACATCCCTGAAAGATCTACGGTACATCGTCAAGTGGGAATCGATCGTTTGTCTGAGGTGGGACGTGTTGTGCCACGCCATTTTGTGTAATACCACCATCTCTAAGGCGAGGCGTTATTACAGTCGTCTTCCGTCTACACTGCATGCAACGCATGGCAAACCGTTGTGTTGCCTTACCCCCAACAGATCGTTTTTATGGGCCGTGGCAAAATCGACGGGCGGCGTCTTGCCAACCACCGCCGAGGTCGAGGCTATCTGGGATCACATTGTGCAGTCAGGGTTCACGGACGACGATGAACGCGTGAGTCTGGACACCTTGGGGAATGGATGGGTTGCCTTTTTTGGCGAATGTGTATGATGCGTCTTCACGGTGCAGTAGATGCAGCCCCAGGCGGGAGTAAGATTGTACAGCTGTAGCTGGGAACTCGATCAGCAGAATATGTGTAACTGTCATCAACTTGTGTGCGTTAGTATTGAGTTGTTGTGTGGTTGGTCGATCAAAACATGCGACCGATCGTGGTTTCTTTCGTTTCGTTGACAGTGGTATAATAGAATCGTCTTCAGTCAGCTCGAACGGTGTCCCTAGTTTTTTTTGTGTATGTAACATTTCCACGACATAGCCGGTCACGACCCCGAGAACAGCGTGTCTGGCTCGGATAGGCAGGATTGACGGAGTGTGTTTGACTTTTCAAGTTGTGCCGTAATTTTTTGGTACTGCAGAACCTTTCACGCATCGTATAGATAATTTATGTTTCGACTTCATGATCTAGATACTTCAGGGCAGATAGGTTATTGATGCGTATAAGGTATGATCTAGTTCATGTCTCCGGGCAGGAGCCGTATAGTTTACCAGGCACATGATTTAGGGCATGGTTTCCTGGGTTAGATCTGTACTAGACAGATCCCGCACGCCATATCATAAATGACAGGGTATGATGTAAATGATCTATTGCGGTGGACCAGGACCATAGTAATCAGGACCCATCATACATACAAAAATCTATATATTCCAGCATTTTTACTAGGCATATTTGGGCCTGATTACCATGTTTTTTTCCGTAAGAGTGCGTGATCAATCCGACGCGTTGAACCTTTCACACGCGACTTCGTGCCGGGACCCCTTCCCCCCCCCCCCCCCTGCGCAATGTGGGCGCAAACCAAACCTTGTGGAGACATGGGATGATATAGCAACAACCCCCCAGCGATGTGTCGACAACCTCTCAGTTCGGTGCGCCTAACGGTGCACTACACTATTCAAATGTCCCCATGATGATACTTTTACGGCCACCATATCGGTGCTCCTGATGTTGTACTACACTGTTCAGTGTCTCCACAAGGATGTTTTTACGCCCACATTGTGCTAGGGGGGGCTCCCGTCCACCTGCGTGTTATACCTTATACCCAAAGTGGTTCGTCGCTGCTTATTCTCGATAGGCTTGATCCCCGCACCGTACGATCGACCAACTGGCACTGTTGTCCAGAACCGACTGACCCTCCATCGCGGGTTCGAAAGTACTCCACTCCTCGGACAGAGCTGATCCCCACTGCACGATCTAGAGTTTCCAGGACAGATGTGATATATCCCTGGTCCACATGATCTTGCCTTGGTCTACGTAGATCATGTTTTCCGGGTGGGGCCTGTATAACACGGGTCTTGCACAAAAGTTTGTCGAGTGGGATATGTATGAAGCGGCTCTCGCACCACATCACCAAAAGGCAAAATATGCAAATGTAAGGGCTAGACCACCCACGGTGGATCGCGATCCGTCTGACGGGTATTTTTGTGTTGTTGTTGCAATGCTCAAGACACGTTCGCTGCGGAGTTAGTCCTCCTCTTACTGACGTTGAGTCGGAAGAAGGCACAGAACGAAGTTAGACTTTGTGCATACATTCCTCTTCTTCTTTTGTTCCCCCTTGTGTTTTTTTTTTTTCTCATGTTGTGGGAATGTTTTAAAGGGATCAACGTTTGTTTTCCCTTGTGTTTTTCTTCTCATGTTGTGGGAATGTTTTTGAGGGATCAACGTTCTAGCTCATGCTAGCGCTGGCCGTTCTTGTTGTAGGGTGGCAAACGCCACGACAATAGACGCGAGTTATTGTCGGGTCGCACCCTTTGTTTCTGAGGCTCGTCACATCGAGAAGCTTTATACGAGTACCTCCCACAAAAACTGACTTTGAGATAAACTGAAAACTTGACCGGACGAACAATCCTGTAGCCTAGGTGCGTGTAAGACTCTACAGTGCCGGTATAATATGCGCCAGCCCCAACAATACCGGCACTATATAGTGTGAACCGGCACTATATACTCCGCACACTGCACTACCACACTGGCTACTGTAATCCCATCTGTGCCTAGCGATTCCACAGGCACTATATGTAGCGGGCGACCGGCACTACGTACTCAACCGGCACTACGGAGGGGATGCCTCATAGGGTAATTCCTCAGTCGAGGAGCTCCACCAGTCAGAAATGCTTCCCTAAAGAGAAAAACGTGATATACAGTACCCGTCTACCGTGTATAGCACGCCCTCGATAGAATAGACACGCCGTGCTTTTGCGTCGCTTCCCCGTGCCCCGCCGCCGCCGCTGCGTGTTCAATGTGCGTTCAATGTGCACAGTTGCCGTATGCTCAATGGGTGTCGTTCTGTGCGAAGACGAAAGAGGTGCACGCCTTGGGGAAAGCCTTGGACTTCAACAAAGGCGTTTGCCGGAAGTCCTTAATATCAGGCACAAGGTGCGAGCTTTTTTCTGGAGTACTGGCGGTGTACGACTGGGCCGCGCTACGTATACCTTTGGAGTTATCACGATAACTTAGGAGACACATCAAGGGAACCTGGTGGTACTACAGTACTAGGTCGAAATGTGCCGACAAGCTTGGTCACCCGAACATCTCGAACTGCTGTAGACCCCACGCGGTGCGTCGACATATGGTGGGCACGCATGTAGCGCTATCCCGGAGCAGTCGTGCCATCACGAGCTATTAAAGTAGTTTCCCGCAATCCCACAAAAACGTCCCAGCAAGGCAAGGTGTACACACTACGCGAAGTCCCGGTAGTAGGTATCGTTGGCCTACAGGGCATTCGTGCAGTCAATAAGGTATGCGCATATCGTGCCACCCGTCTCAATCACCCTCTCTCTCTGTCTCCTATTACGGGGGTCCATAGTTAATAGGACCTATGGTGTAGATAAAAACCTATATTTACCTATTTTTACTAACAAAATTTGGTCCTATTTACTATGGACCCCCCGTGCTAAATACAGAGCAGGGAGCACGAGACACACGATACAGCTGTCGCTCTTGATTTTTTTTTCGGATGGGATAATCCTTTCCTCGGCACTACTTTTGTACGAATACGTACACCCAATAGTGGACGAACAATAGATTCGCCCATCTTTCCCGTCGAGGAAAAAAACTCCAAGCCACCAAGGGGCACCCACGTGAACACTACAGCAACATGTATCTATACGTCCCGCCGACGAGATGATCAGAGGTGCACGAGTAGGACAGCGCACTCCAAACGCGAGTTCCGCTGCCCGCTTAACCCGTTCGGGCTCCTAAAGATAGGTACCGGCATGTGTTATGACCACTATTAATAAATGTGACAGCAGTGTCGGTCTGATCAGCCATCTGTAGCGCGAGCGAGCGCGCGCGGTAGTGCGAGTAGTCGCATGCCTCTTGCGAGTGGCGAAGCCCCTTGCGTTGATTGTGGTCGTTTGGGCCCTTACGCACACACAAACAACCCATCCGAGCTGCTTCGTGTGCGGCACTTGGTGTACAGCAATCAATCGTCGTTTCGTTTCTGGCGTTTTTTTTTTTTTTTTTTTTTCGTTTCTCTCTCTGAAGTCCCTCTAACGGGTCAAGACAAGGGCCGCGGTGTAAGACAGACGAAACGGTCGCATGCATGAACTCATTGCTTGCCCCTCACCAACCATGCATGAACCCACGCACGCTCTGCCAGAGCAACCCTTCCCGTTTTGGTGATGGGAGAAGAATTTCCGGAGGTAGAGCCGCAACGGGTGGCGGTTGCCAGAAAGCCTCAGGAGCGGATGACGACATCTAGAGAGCAGGCGAAGTCGGCGGCGGCGAGAGAGGGCAAGAGCAAATTCTCGCGATCGAGCATTTTGAAGATCAAAGAGGTTAGAATCGTGCCGGCAGTGTCAGCGTTCGGATATAGTATGTGTACGGTATCAGTTATCGTCGTACGATTGTGTATGGGGTAAAGGACGAGACGGATGCCGCACGTTGTAGGGTACTTTCGTACTCCCGGCCATCTACCCGGATATGGACAACTAAAATAGGCTCTGTGCCCCGGTATCCCGTTGAAGGGTACTTTCGCAAGGGTACGTTATATCGGATACTACTGTCTGTGTATACTCTGGGTATACGTGGGTATCTACGCGGGTATATCATATGACCAACACAACTATTGTAGGTTCTGTACCCGAGTACCCCGTTGTGAGGTACTTTCGCAAGGGTGTGTTTGATAGGGTACACACCCTGGGTATACCGGGGTATCTACACGGGTATGACCAACACAGCTATTGTAGGTTCTGTACCCGAGTACCCCGTTGTGGGGTACTTTCGCAAGGGTGTGCTTGATAAGGAACACACCCTGGATATACCCGGGTATCTACCCTGGTATGACCAACACAACTATTGTAGGTTCTGTACCCGAGTACCCCGTCGCGGGGTACTTTCGCAAGGGTGTGTTTGATACGGTACACACCCTGCATATACCCGGGTATCTACCTCGGCATGACCAACACAACTATTGTAGGTTATGTGCCCGTGTCCGCCGTTGCGAGGTATACACGCAAGGGTGCGTTTAGTAGGATACTGTGTGTATTCCGGATTCACCCGGGTATTTACCCGGGTTTGACCAACAAAACTAGGTTCGGAACCCGGTCAACCCAAATTCGATACTCCCTTAAAGACCCCCTAGTAAGTGTTGATCGGTAATACTGCACTGTAGTCAATGTAGGTATGATACGAAGTGATATGCATAGTTGCATGTGTGTGGCTACAAGCCGTAAGGAGAAGTTCACCCTCGCCACCGTGCGCCTTGCGCCCTGGAATCTAGTGACGAACTGGATATTTCTGCAAAGGGCCCAAAACGTTACACACGCAAACCTGTTTCACCATGTGATAGCAGAAGAAGTACCCACACTTAACTGCTGATGGTGGAGCCAACCACTCGTACTGTATCCTAACACAGCACAGAAAATCTACTCATCTAAAAACGAGCCTTAAGAAGGGCGGGCTGAAATTTATGAATTTTACGGGAAGACATATATTCGGAAACCGTTATAACGCAGTTAGCGCAGGAGGCACCCTTCTCCACAATAAGGAGTCCAGGCTGGCCCAACATTTCCTACAGCAGTAATGATTTTCTTTCTGTTAATAGGTTCCTCTGCACTTCTTGTACACGTCCTGCTGTCGCCATGCGATTATCCTGTTCTCGTTCTTTGTCGCAATTTCTCTGCCGTCATTCGAAAACCACCCAAAACAAGTTGTTCGACAGCATCGACAAAGACGGCAGCGGCTACGTGGAGGAACGGGAGTGGCGAAGGCTGACGCGAGACACGGCGCTCGCCGCCTCCGACGACACTGTCCTTTTGCTAGAACGGGTATGTTAGGCCTCGCTTAAACGTTGATGTTTGATGCTTTCCTCTTGCTGCGTTGAACGGGTGGCTACATGGCTTGTGTGACACTAGTACTGTGATACTGTCCCCTCCCTACGTAGAACGGGTGGCTACATCGCTTGTGTGACACTAATGATGTTTGATAAATGTCCTCTCCCTACGTAGCTACATCGCTTGTGTGACACTCTTCTCTTTCCAGAACGTGTAAGCTACAGCAGGTCTCGTTCTATGTTGATGCTTGACACTGTCTTCATGCTATCTACTAGCACCGGTAGGCTACATCGCCTACTTTTGTGTTCGGCGCTGTCCACTTGCTCGAACGGACAGGTTACGTCTCGCTTGTGTTGACGTTTGACACTGTCCTCTACGGGGGACCATAGTAAGTAGGACTAAATACTGTCAGTAAAAATAGGTAAATATGTAGGTTTTTATGTATACCATAGGTCCTATTAACTATGGACCCCCCGTAATAATAACAGCGCGGATAGATCACACCGCTTAGGGATCACTGTCCTCTCTCTACTCGCAACGTGGGTAGGTTATGTCTCGCTTGTGGGACACTGCTTTCTCGCTGGAGAACGGGCAAGTTACGTCTCGCTTATGTTGGTGTTTGATACCGTCCTCCTACCATTAATATATCTGCGTCTTTAACGCTGAGCATTGATACTACCGCCCTCGTTTCTAGAAGGGGTAGGTTTCATCACTCAGGTGACACGGTCCTCTTACAACACTATGGACAGCGCTGGTAGATTGCGTCACCGTTGTTGAGGTTTTGATACTATTTTTTTGCTATCTCAAATGGGCACGTGTAGGTCGGGCCGCTTGTGTGACGTTGCCTTCTTGCTATAACGGATAGGATGCGTCGCTCGTTAAGTTGGCGTTTTGTCAAGTTCGTCTATGCGTGTGTCTACCGCAGCCACATTGATAACTGTTCGAGAAAGCGAAAATGCTCGACCCACAACCACATTCGGTAGTGATGACTGAGTGAGGGGGGAGCGATAGTTCTCGACCCGCAGCCACATTTGATAGTGATGACTGGGTAGCAAAGCGATAGAGTCCGAACACCTGAACGAATAAGCTTCGCCCTGATTTAATCGCTGACGAGCGGCATACAACGACCAGCCGTTGCGTTGAGTTAAGGGCATCGGCGGCGAAGCTAACGGCCATGCTGACATTCCAGGGAAACCACTGCCACCGTGCTTTCGGCCCCGCGAACAATGCAAACAAACGTTGCCGATGACAAGCGGGGCGACAGTTACAACGAGCGCCAACATTTTGCACTGCTACAGCAGCAGTACCGACCATTTTCACTGCTTCGGGGGACCATAGCAAATAGGACCTACGGTGCACACTAAAAACTGTATTTTTACCTATTTTTACCAACAGTATTTGGTCCTATTTACTTTGGTCCCCCGTAATAACTGTAGTATTCATACGAAGTAGTACATATTACGGAGGACCATAGTAAATAGGACCATATATTGTTAGTAAAAATAGATAAATAGGTAGGTTTTTGTGTGTATCGTAGGTCCTATTAACTATGGCCCCCCCGTAATAGTAATTCTATCCCTTTTTTCAGTAGTAGACGTAAGCTATGGCAGGGGAGAGTACCTTAATTTTCTGAAGCTCCTCACCCAAGAGAGCTATTAAATAGTCAGCCCACCCGAAAATCGACCTTCGATAACATGGTAAAGCTTAATCCGATCAACACTCTCCTATCTTAAGGTATGCAACGAATCATGCTCTAAAAATATGAATGGGTTTCCAACGATAAGACATGCCTTATTTGGTAATGCTTCCGTGCCCTTAACCCCTTTAATACTGCAGTCCCGATTTGGGGACAAACCAGTCTAATTCCAAGTAATTTGTCCCCAAAACGGGACTGCAGTCCCAAAAGGGTTCAGGAGCTAAAAAGAGGTGCATTACCTCCATATATCATGGCACGCCTCATGAACTAACCTGTTTCATTGATATATTCACCGACATGACACGTCTTTGGAACGTGCCTTCTAATGTCGTGCAACTCCCACCGTCGGCAGCAACGGCAGGACGAGATATCGTTCTCAAAGCTCCTCAGCGCAGCGTGATACTGTCATAGAAATAGCGCCTGCTATTTATCGTGTAACTCCCACCGTCGGCAGCACCCGGGCAGCGTTGCGCTTTAAAAACACGCCTTTAATCACCACGCAACTCCCACCACCACCAGCAGCAACGCGGGGAGCGTGATACTTAAAAACGCCCCCTGCTAAACATCGCGCAACTCCCACCATCGCCAGCAACGCGGACAGCGTGACACCTTAAATAAAATAAGCCTTCTGAATATCGCAACTCCCACCACCGGCAGCAACGGGAGGGCGAGATCTCCATAGTGGAAGTTCTGTGTGAGGTTCACCCACGCGCCTGCGACGCCGACCTGGCGAAGATGTTGGAGTGGATAAGCGAGCCCACGCGACAGGGGCCGGGGAAGGCGGTCAGCCGGGAACTAGCGATGGCCGAGCGCATGGAGATTGCGGCGCTTTTCCAAATGTAAGAACGAAAATAAAAGTGTTGAAATAGGCGTAACGACAGCCGGAGACGGAACGTAAACTAACCTCAAGGGTCTTCAGCCCCCGATCGCCTGCAACGTATGCATAGTATCATGTACAAGGGCAATTAATTATTGACCAGAGTTAAATAATTATTTAGTTTATCCTTCAATTGTTGGGTGAGGGGGGGGGGGTGGTTCGAGGAGGGGGAGGGGGGGGGGGGTAGGGTAATAGTTACCAGGTGATGGAACTTCGGTTTTCGGGAGCGACAAACAAACAGCACCAGATCTCGGAAACGTTAAGGTTATATTCATTACTAGTAACAGGGTAGGGGTAACACTAAGTTCCTACCTCCGGCCGTGCCCCCTGGGATGATTTGTGTATAACAGCTACGATACGGAAGGAAACGGCGAGATCACGCTGGGAGAGCTGTCCCGCGCCATGGCGGAGATCACGGGGTTGACCAA
This sequence comes from Macrocystis pyrifera, assembly GCA_031763025.1. Classification (NCBI taxonomy): domain Eukaryota; class Phaeophyceae; order Laminariales; family Laminariaceae; genus Macrocystis; species Macrocystis pyrifera. Next base: position 2,320,868 of record JASSKH010000026.1, read on the forward strand.
GGAGGACATCACACCGATGTTTTTGCGAGCTGGGAGGACGGAAGAGGTTAGTTAGTGTGTTAGTGTGTCAGCGAAATGGGTTTGCGCGCGACAGCTGAAACATCGTCATGGAACGGTTCACACGTCGGACGGATAGATCATGTACATATGGATCATCTACAGATAGATCATCTACAGATAGATCATCTACAGATAGATCATGTACATATGGATCATCTACAAATAGATCATCTACAGATAAATCATCTACAGATATATCATGTACATATGGATCATCTACAGATAGATCATTTACAGATAGATCATCTGCAGATAGATTATCTACAAATAGATAATCTACAGATGGATCATCTACAGATATATCATCTACAACTAGATCATCTACAGATAGATCATGTACATATGGATCATCTACAGATAGATCATGTACATATGGATCATCTACAGATGGATCATCTACAGATAGATCATCTACAGATACATAATCTAGATCCTAGTACTCTGCCGTTATGAATTGTAGTGCAGGATCTGTGCAGGTACGGATCCAACACAGGAAATCTGTCCTAGACCATTCAGACTACACAACTCCCACGCGGAAACATGAGCTGTGTAGATCATATAGATCAGGGGTCCAACTGCCTCGAAATACCTAGACCACGAAACCGCAAATTCGATTATCTCTACGATGTGACCAACGTTTTTTACCTCCCTCAAACTCTGCCACCCGTCGACTTAAAAGTACGCACAATTAGAATGATACAGCAGCATATCGCTATTGTTAAGTTGTGTAGACGCGCGACTAGAAGAGGAGGGGGCGAGGGGGGGCGTACTCATTTGTTGCTTGCCTTTCGAAATTCTTGCCATTGACCACGCATCCCTTTCGAGACGGAGCATCTAGGAGAGGGGGGCCGTATAAAGGAAAACCAGGCGCTGATTGGGGGTTTGATCGAGCCTGGAGGGTGTTATCGGCGGGAGGCCGAATCGAGCCCAAAGGTACTTCGTTCCTTCGTTTTCAAAGGATGAACCACTGAGCGACTCACTCAGCGCCGACTGAGTGGCTCCACGCCGACCAAGTGGCTCAGCGATTTATCCCTACCAAGCGAACAGCCTTTTTTGCTTCCATAACGCCAAGACCGTTAATATATAATCGAGGAGATAAGCAAGGCCCAACCACTCCAGCCTCGCTGTGCTTCACCCGCGAGCTATATCGTACCAAAACTTTCGGGCATGACACTACCCGTCGCGAGAAAAAAAATTGAAACTCCCTCCGGTCGGGTCATCATTGCGCTCTCTGGTCACCCATCCTCTACCGGTGCAGTACCCGAGTTTTGAGACAGCCGGGCGGACGCATATCGTCCGCCTACACGGTACCAAAGCATAGGACACATTCGATGCTATCGGCAGTCTACGAGCAGCGTGAGGGCCCAGCAGGAAAGCAGTATTACGGGGGGGGGGGCATCGTGAACAGGACCAAGTAAATGTTATTACGGGGGGCCATAGTAAACAGGACCAAATATTGTTAGTAAAAACGCCTAAATACATAGGTTTTTATGTATGCCATAGGTCCTGTTATAACTATAGACCCCCGTAATAGGAAAAAGAGGTAATTTATGTAGGTTTCTGTGTGTACCGTAGGTCCTATATATTTTTTTTTATGGTCTCCCGTTATGGTGCGGGCGGCAGGATTATGTTTCGCCCGTGCCGTACGACGCCTTGCACCAACCATTGTAACTTGGGCACCATGTTGTAGAGTATAATCTCCCAATCACGCAATCGGCGGTCGCCGTAATCGTCCCTTTTACTGGTGGCCATTTCTTGCCTCTGAAGTCCCTAGAGGGCTGCAGATATCTCCCGTGAAGACCCTTTGTGGTTCGGCTTTTGCCCCCCATGTCCCAGCCCCGCCCGACTTGACGCGTCCTGTTCCCTGTTCATAGAAAGATATTTTGGCTCGACCTCGTAGCCAATTTGACGTACTGTATGCGGTAGCCGCTGCAGCTAGATGTGGTCATTTTCAACGGCAAGACCGATGGTGAATGAGGCTCTGTCGACAGAGCCCCCCCGAGCGTGATCGCTCTTTTTTTCCGTTCATGTGTTTTGTTCTCCCCCCCCCCCCCCCCCCCCCCCCCTAATATTTTGTCTGTTTTACCCTTGGTCGTGTCTTGATATTGTCTCCGATGATAGAAAACAAAAACTTTTTCGCCGATGGCATGGAGGTACAGAGCCTGGCCGCGGCTTAGGGTTGAAGAGTAGAAAGTAGAGGAGCATGTGATGAGACGGAAACCTCAAGGGCAGCAATTGAAGTGGTAGAGACGGAAGTAGGTACAGGAGGGAGTTGCAGCAGACTTGCGTGTATGGCTTTCCTTTTCGTTTTGGTTTCGTTTTGGTTTCCTTCATTCGGTGAATGTTTGCGAGTGATCCGCGTTGACGATACTATAGTCCAACAGACTACTGCTGTAGTTCAATAGGTTTTATTTTGTTTTGGTTTCCCTTGGTTTTCTTAGGTAGGTGAATGTTTCTGAGTGGTAAACGTTGAAGCTCATGCTGTACACCGTTGGATGGCAGAACGCCGTAACCATAACTCCGTACCAGGTACTTGGTACTACGGAGGACCATAGTAAATAGCACCTACGGTACACACAAAAACCTATATATTTCCCTATTTTTACTAACAAAATTTGGTCCTATTTACTATGGACCCCCGGAATAGTGATGAAAATAAAAATTACGCGACGGTTTTGCGAGTAATTATTTTCACCCCTTTCTGCAGCCCTGCGTATTCACTCACTCGACGAAAATAGAAAATATCATGTTCGAAAAGCAGGCGAGATGCAACCATGAATTCTCCATCCGAAATCGTTAACACCTCTTCGTTTCACTCCCAAAACAGGACTTCATCACCGAATCGGAGTTCGCGGACACCGTGATGGAGTTCGTGGAAGGCGACCCGAGCATTCAGTCCCTCATGGGGACGAGCGCAACCTGAGAGCGCACGTCGGGTGGTGCAAATCCAGCGAGCAAGGTCGTTTTTTTTTTTTCATCGAACGACAGCCGTACCGCTGCTTGCCATGGTTGACGGCGCCCTCTAACCACCTTTTGGGTGTTGGAAGATAGCGACCAGAAACAATGGTTGGCAATTTTGGCGCTGTCGGCCACCTACGAGCAGCGCGAGCGCCCCGCGGTTGCGGAGAGGATCGTGCTGCCTGCGCCCGTGCCCGTGCGGTACAGCTCTCCTCGCGTTGCAATAACTAGGACAACAATTTCTATCATCCCACGATAATGCACTAACATGGCCCGTGGTCATCACTTTCACCGCCATTTTTTTTTTGTAGCCCGCCATGTCCAAAGAGGGTTGCCGGTAACCGCTCGCGCCTCACCTTATGTAACCACCGAGCAATGGGCGTTTCGTTTCCGACACGCACGACGCGTACCGGCATTCAGTGCGCAAACCCCCCCCCCCCCCCCCCCCCCCCCGCCCCCCCTAAACCCCCCCCCCACCCCCCACCCCCCCCCAACCCCCCCGGCCCTCATATTATATATATATATAATATATGGGTTGGGTTGGCGTCGGTTGGCAACGACACTGTAAAACATGCCGCTCACTACGTGAGCTAGACATCCAGGGTACCGTTTTTTTTTTGTTTTTTTTTTTTTTTTTTTTTGGGCGGTCGCCCACAGCTGGTCGTCTAGTTAGACCATTTGTGCGAAGTAAAGAACCTTTACTCTGCACAAGGGAATTGATCGTATCACGTAGTGTTCAAGGTAAGGCACCCAGGAGGCAGTTACATAGTACTCCCATTGCTGTCTCTGGAAGTGGCCACACCGTAAATTAAACTAACTCATTGAAGCTGTCATCCATATGCAAGTCCGCCTCACTAGCGGTTCTTAGTAGGATGCAGCTCACCCTTCATGCGACTCGCCGGACACCTCACGGCGCTTCGCGCTTGGTGCAAGCAGTGTCTGCCTGGTCGGTGAAAACCCGACATGCTCCGTCCCGGCATTGTAGGTATGCGAGGGTCTATGGTCATACGACTACAGCCACGCATGAGATCGAGTACATCTCTCCTATCGAGTACACCCCCCCCCCCCCCCCAGCACTTGCAGTGTATCATGGATGCGGCCTGCCCACACGCGGTGCGATGGGTGCATTCGCGAAGCCCCGCAGGCACGTGCCAAAATATATACCAGGTACGTGTGATGGAGTCCATACGTATGGGTAAGGACATGGGAACGCGTGCGTGCTTGGGGTTCTCGGAAGAAAGTAGCGTCACACTTCTGGAAGGGGAGAGGTACGCATGGCAGAACGGGGGAAGCTCATCAGCCTACATGAGGCCTCCGTTGGATCACGGTTTCGTGGTGATCCACTGCCGGTTCGTCCTTGTTTGAGCCTTCTGTATTTTAGCCTTGCGTGGTTGGGTAACAAACACCATGGCCCAAGGGACATGTTGATCGATCTCTAAAGGTATTGACGCAGCTGGCACGGGAACACGTGGTTGACTCTCCAGACACAACACGGAACACCTCTTATATTTCGTCCTCGCTGTCCAGTTGACTCGCCTCATATGCAGCATAGAGTTACACCTGACGAGTGGCATTGGTGGGCATACATTACCCCGATATCCCAATGCCCTACTGCCAGAATCCCTTTTCAGCATGGAACTCCTCAATCTATACGATGGGTCTTATATGTCGTGTTGCTGAGTGCAATCAACAGGATATAATAGGGGTAGCATTTTCTGGTCGCCCGTTATTCTCAAGGGTGGGCTCCCCAGCTGAGGACCTCCTACCCGAGATCGTCGAAATTCGTGTTGGATATCCTGTCGATTAAAAAAAATATATATATCGAAGAATTGAACTGTCGATAGATCGTTTCGAACGTGTTTTGTGCTTTGTCCTCCATCCCGTAGCACTATCCCCGTGTCTTCTGCGCTGACACTGAACGAAAGCTTCAACTTGGCAAATATCAAAATCGTATGTATCGGTTTTTTTCTTTTTGTCGGGATCGTATCGAACTCGATTCCGACATCGATATCTGATGTCCAACCCTACCAGTAGTTGGGCCACCACGATTTATTTGCCGGCAACATCGCTTCGATATTCCCGCATGTCGGACGGGTCACCGATCTCCACTGCATGCCGTAGATCGTTCGGGACAAGATAGATTCCTGATCTGTGTGATCGAGCTCATTTTGCCGCGTGAGGAGCCGCGTAATCTGTACGCTTCACATAGGACAGGCTTCCTGTGGGGTGGACGTGGTACTATCTATGCGTAGATCCTAAACAACAGTTCACAATGGCAGGCTGGGATCTAGATGATCTGTAGATGATCTATCTGTGGATGATCTATCCGTAGATGATCTATCTGACGTGTGGATACTTACTACATCGTATGAGATTGTTTTTCGGGTTGCACCGCCATTTATTTTCAAAAGCTACGTTTCGGGTGGGGTGTAGAAAAAAAATTGGCCTCGAATGGGGAGCCTCAGAAAATTACGTGGTCACCCCCATGATTTTGGCATTCGGCTTCCCGCCTACACAGGCGTGCCGACTGGTATGCACGAAACGTACCAGGTATGACATATCATACATATCCCAGCCCGTAATACTGTCTCTTTGCGTTGACTGGTACTATTTCTGTGCACGTATGGATAGTTTTGTTCTTGTTTTTCTTCTATCCTCACACATTTTTCGCTCGGTTAGCCTGTGTTGTGTGACCGCTCGACTGCGGTAGAAGTCAGGGGGGGGGGGGGGGGCTGCACTCGATAGGAGAGATGTACTCGATCTCATGCATGGCCGTAGTCGTATGACCATAGACCCTCGCATCCCTGCAATGCCGGGACGGAGCATGCCGGGTTTTCACCGACCAGGCAGACATTGCTTGCACCAAGCGCGAAGCGCCGTGAGGTGTCCGGCGAGTCGCATGAAGGGTGAGCTGCATCCTACTAAGAACCGCTAGTGAGGCGGACTTGCATATAGATGACAGCTTCAATGAGTTAGTTTACTTTACTTTCCGGTGTAGCCACTTCCAGAGACAGCAATGGGAGTACTATGTAACTGTCTCTTGGGGTGCCTTACCTTGAACACTACGTGATACGATCAATTCCCTTGTGCAGAGCAAAGGTTCCTTACCTCGCACAAATGATCTAAGTCGACAACCAGCTGTGGGCGACCGCCAAGAAAAAAAACAAAAAAAACGAAAAACGAAAACGGTACCCTGTATGTCTAGCTCACGTATATAGTGAGCTGCATGTTTTACAGTGTCGTTGCCAACCGACGCCAACCCAACCCATATATAAAATATATAATAGCGGGGGGGGGGGGCTAATTAGTTTATTCTATGAAAAGGCGATGGTTATCATCCTGCAAGCGTACGGTACGGGAACATTTTCAGTTTTTTCTTTTACCGCGGGACGCTTTTCTTTAAGGTCTGTTTTGTGACAGCGGCCTAGACTCCAGGGAAATGGACTATTGATATTAGTAGTAATATGAAAACGTGACCGTCATGATGATGGCGATCATCATCCCTGACGATGATGATGGTGATGATCGTCATGCACCCTTATTGTTATGATTGCGACGTTTGCCATCCGACAATTTCACAGCATGATGAGCTTCAACGTTGATCGCTCATAAACATTTCCCATCGATAATCGTTATCATTCAGTACAGAATACCTATAATATAAGCTGTACACTAAGAAAACGAGCACAGAGAAAACAAGGAATTCGGGAGCCGTTATACTGAAATCAGTGCACAACGCGTCCTTTGTAAAAAAAAAAACCAACTCCAGCCTGATCCAGCATTCCCGTGTCTTGCTATTAATAGGTCTTCTGTAGTGTATTTGAAAGAGAGGGGGGGGGGGGGGGGGGGGGGGGGGGGGGGGGGGTGATGACGCCTGTGTAACGCCTCTAAAACCTGAAAGTAGATCGAAAATGCGACTACGACTAACAGACTGCACCAAGAAAACATGGCGTTAACAGACCGAACCCATCTCTCGTTCTGCTGCCAAGGGACCTCACGTAGAATTGAACCCTCTTCACTCTTCAGATCTCCAGAGCGGGCTAAAATTTGAAATTACGGAAACATGTACGTGGAGACATCTGATTGCATTCTACGCTCCTCAGGCGTCACCTGGTATTTTCGGAGGCTCCTCGGTCGAGGGGTTGGTTCTACACGCCACCCCACGGTCGGGGGTACACCGTTTTTTGGCTCAATATCTTCTGACCGTTTGAGTTTCTTCGAGTGAGCAACTACCCGTTGGTGCGATATTTTTACTTCGTACGAGTATAACATATGTGTAGATATATTAGGACCAGCGAATAGGAACGTTGGCCGGGTCGTTGCGCGAGCAAACTTCCTCGAAGTCCAGTTTTCGGGTGAGATAGTGAGCTTCCCATGTGAGAAAAAATCTTATGTGAAAAAAATATATCATTAAATAAGGCACCACGCCTGCCGTGGCATGGCAAACTTCAAGGATAGTGGTCGGCATAGGATGTCCAAAACAATCAGGGAGGGTCGTAGGATGAAACCCCTTCTACCTTGGTCGTACCGGTTCGTGATGACCGCGTTATGGCGCGCAGCGACGGCAGTACATCGTGTCAGTCAGTACGGGGCGATACCATGGTAGTAGCACCCGCTAGCCACTCCTCGAAACGTGGCCAACATAATGAGCTTCAGGGAGAAATATGAGAAATTAGGATGTATGTGCTGAACGTTAATATGGGACCCGCCATATTGAAGTTAGTGTTGCACGCCTTTTATTTTCCGCTTAAGATTCCGAATGGGCCACTCGTCTCGCTTCTTACGGTAGAAGACCTGTGCTGTCTCCGGCACAAGCTGCGGTCGTAGTGTTTCGTAATTTATTCGGGCGTTTTTGTGTCAACAGGTAGGGTCACCGTCTTGACAGTCCCGTCTTCTTGCGCGGGCGACCGGCCGTATTTCGGCTGCCAGAAAAGGGATCGGTCGAGTTATTTATAGGCACGCTTCGATCCAGAATTAGTTCAAGCCCAGTTCAAACAGCCGGCGAGAGGTGTACCTTAGACTTTTGAGCTATTTTTGTGGGTACGACGGAGCGTTGGCCAATCGCAGAGGGAACCAGGAAGCCTTTTCCAGAGCAAAATACGCCGTGTACCTATAAATGGATCAAAAGGCATAGATGTACCTATTTTTCACTCTTTTTTCTTGAATCAATATGGCCCCCTCCGCCAGCACTCCCTCTAGAACTGGCCACACTGGAAAATAATTTGACTCATTGAAGCTATGTGCAAGTCCGCCTTAAGAGCGGTTCTTAGCAGGATGCAGCTCACCCTTCATGCGACTCGCCGAACACCTCACGGCGCTTCGCGCTTGGTGCAAGCAATGTCTGCCTGGTCGGTGAAATCCCGAGGTGCTCCGTCCCCACCCCTATATTATATACCTGGTGTATAGGTTGGGTTGGGATCGGTGACCGACGACGCTGTAAAACACGCCTCTCACTGCGTGAGCTAGACGGCCAGGATACCCTTTTTATCTTCCGGCGGATTGGTAAAAATAAGGCTTAAGCTCACCACCCTTCCACCTTCAACCGTTTTTTGTTTTTGTTTGTGTTTCGCGGTCACCATGGCTGGCGGTCGAGTTAGATCATTTTTATGCGGGGAGAACCTTCACTCCGCACAGGGGAGATGAAGGTATCATGCAGTGTGTATATGGTGAGGCACCCACGAGGCAGTTACATAGTAAACCCATTGCTGTCTGTGGAAGTGGCCACTCCAGAAAATAAATCAAATTCATTGACGCTGTCATCCATATGCAAGAAAACCCGCCTCAAAGCGGTTCTTAGTAGGATGCAGCCTACCCTCCATGCGACTCGCTCAACACCTCACAGCGCTTCGTGCTTGGGGCAAGCAATGTCTGCCTGATCGGTGCAAACCCGATGGGCTCCGTCCCGGCATTGTAGGGACGCGAGGGTCTATGGTCATACGACCACGTCCATGCATGATAATGAGTACACCCCCCCCCCCCCCAGTGAGAATAGGAGATGAAGGAAATAGACGAATGTGACATGGAGGGGTTTGATACACTAGATATCAACGAGAAAACGATCATTATCCCAGGAGATAGATGGTGGCCCCATGCGGCCAAACAGGAAGGGGACAAGACTAGTAAAACGTTTCTATGTAGTATATGGAAACAACGTAAAGAGCGCCCAAACGTTGGAGGTGTCTCTATTTGGAATAGGAACGGTGCTCCGTCTCGAAAGGGATGCGTGGTCAATGGTTAAACGACTAAGGCAAGCAACAAATGAGTACCTGGTATATATATAGGTTGGGTTGGTGTCGGTTGGCGACTACGCTGTAAAACACGCCTCTCACTACGTGAGCTAGACAGCCAGGGTACCGTTTTTTTTTTTTTTTTTTTTTGGCGGTCACCACGGCTGGTGGTCAAGTTAGATCATTTTTGTGCGGGGAGAACCTTTTCTCCGCACAAGGGGGATGATCGTATCACGTAGTGTGTATGTGGTGAGGCACCCCACGAGGCAGTTACATAGGAAACCCATTGCTGTCTCCGGAAGTGGCCACTCCAGAAAATAAATCAAATTCATTGACGCTGTCATCCATATGCAAGAAAACCCGCCTCAAAGCGGTTCTTAGTAGGATGCAGCCTACCCTCCATGCGACTCGCTCAACACCTCACAGCGCTTCGTGCTTGGGGCAAGCAATGTCTGCCTGATCGGTGCAAACCCGATGGGCTCCGTCCCGGCATTGTAGGGACGCGAGGGTCTATGGTTATACGACTACGTCCATGCATGATAATGAGTACATCCCCCCCAGCCCCCCGTTTTTTTTTTCATTTGATGTTGCGATGGTATCACGTACCAGTAGCTATAAGGCGGGTGCAATGAGTATGTACCAGTACGGGACAACGTGATGTGCTACAGTAGTGACGGAAACGTCTTCGTAGACCGTACCAGTATGGGGAGATAGGCTAGTACGTACGACGAGCATTAGATGACGTGACGTGTTAGTGTTGTAGAAATGGACACGTCTCCGTAGATCGTACATGTATTATGTATGAAGCATGGTTCAGGAGATAACCTATTTATAGTACTTGACTGACCTCTTTTGTCTCATTCTGATCTCGCACTCTATCATCGAGCTCCCCGTGAGATAAGCAAATATAAGAACTATACCAAGAAGAAGTGTGTGCTCGCCAGCATCGACATTTGGCGTCGTCGGTAGAACGGAAAATGGGCCAAATGTAAAGGTGTTCCTTACGGAGGAGGACACAGGTATGTCGATGCTGGCAAGGACATGCTTCTTCTGGTGGATTGGACTGAACGTCTCCGCCCGCTGGTGGACCCGCCGCTGGCTCAAGTGCCAGGCGCGCAAGACTTCACGCCAAGCCATCCGCTGGTCCATTCTCTCCTTACCCTAACCCAACGGCCCAGGCGTCACCATCAACGTCGACTAATTCGGCGCGCTGCCCCTTACACCACACGGCAACTCCTACATCCTTCTCTTCACCGGCCGCTTCAGCCGCCGTGCCAACATATACGCGGTGGCAGCAGCCCAGTTCCCCGCCGTCGGCACCGCCGACATCCTCGTGGGCCAGTACATACCTTTATGGGGGTGCGCCGTCACGCTCATCTCCAACAACGGTCTACACTTCACTTCCAATCTCTCCTACGTCCTCTACGAACGCCTTAGCATCAACAAGATCAACATCAGCTCGTACCACCCCTGCACCAATGGCGGCGTAGAGCGTGTCAACCACACCATGGTTCTGACGTCATGGACTGCAACAAGCAGCAGAAGAACTGGCATGCGCTCCTGGCGCACGTCAAGGCCGCCTGCAAGAACTCCGTCAACGCTTCTACCAGGCTCACCCCCCAACAAAGTACACATGGGCCGCTTTCCACGTTCCCCAATTTCGGTTTTCGATCCTCCTAACATTGGCGGCTACCAGAGCCTAGACCATGCCGACCTGGCCTACTGCAACTTCGCCACCGAGCGCCAACAACGCGCCTATCGTCTCGTCCGCGAAGTCCGCGTCGTCACCGTTTCGCGTTTGGCCCTCAGCAGCGGCCCCATCCTGGACGCCCTCCGCTTATCCCCCTTTTACGCCATTGGCGGCTGGGCATGGATCTACAATTCCGCGGCCACCATCAACCAAGGCGCCAAAAAAGGTACCGACGCCGTCGTGGTCAAGACCAAGCCCTCCCTCAACTGGATCGGACCGTTCAATATTCTCGCCGCGGGCCCAGCGCCGGTCTCGGACGTCCCCGACAACCGACCTGTCCACTAAAAAATCCTCTACCTCGACTTACCTTCCGACCTACCGGGACGTAACTCCAAACGCCGCGTCTCCGTCGAGCGCTGTGAGCCCTACCGGAGCCCCGACGACACTTCCGACAGTACCCACCATCCGACCTCACCCAGAACGTGCTCAACTCCTTCTCCATCAAGTCCCTCTCTTCCACGTCGTCCTCGACGACGTCTCACCACCGCCGGAACGCCTCGAGGTCGAATACATCACGGGCCACCAATTCCTTCGCAGCCGTGGCGGGATTATCACGACACCCATTGGGTCGGACTGCACTTCTCGAGAGCGGGAGTTCGATCTTCACCATTCCAGATGCCACATCCTACTCTACTGGTTCGGCACCCTAACCCAACACCGACATGAAAACCGCCTCTAGAGAAAATGCGCATCGGTGCCGCGCAGCGGGAGCTATCGCGATGGCAAGGTTAGGTTTACCTCGCCCCCAGCGACCTTTGGCTCCACACTTTGAGCTCCACCGTAATTCCGCCAGTGGCGCCCCTTTTTCCTAGGTGCAAGGCTCGCGATGGCCTATGGTGACTGGGCAAGATCGCCTATCGCGCTCCCGCGGACCGCCCTTCCGAAATACCCTCGAACTTCTCTTCGGACAGCACTTTCATCACTCGGTTCCTCGACGACCCTGGACTAATCAAGATCAGTCTGCGGCCGGCGAGCTACACAACCCCGAACGTCGCCAACTATGGATCGTGGTGTTTGCAACGCCATACAATTGGGAGTCTAGTTCGCAGGTACTACGCAATTCGGACCCGTCCGGTGGCGCTCCGACCGCCTCTCCTGCGCACCACGATTAGTTGTTTTTTCTGTTGCGTTCATGGTGCAACTTTTTGACATCGTTCTCCGTTCGTTCCCTTCGGTACGACGTGTTCGAGTTCGCGTTTTTTTTTTTTTTTTCGATTTACCATTGCGGGTTCCGCCTACCTTCTCTCGCGAGGACCGCCAAAAGTCCTTAGAGTGTTCCTCCGGTCTATCACTGCCGATTCCGCTGGCCTCCCCTCCCGAGCGCCGCCGAATTTCAGCGACAGCGTTTTTTCGTGTATATTTCGATGCTTATTTTTGGCTAATTATATTTGTTCTTCAACTTCCATAGCCGTTTCCGCCTGCCCCCTGTTCGTGAAGGCCGGCGAATCGTTGTGCTACCGTGTTTTACTCGGGCTGCTATCTTCGCGTCCTGACTTTCCTCGTCTTGTGTGTCTATTTCGACACGAATGACGTACTTTCTGCTTTCGTTGCAGTGTACCAGGCGTTTCTTTTTGACCCTCCTGTCCTCGACGTACCCGCCTGTTCCACGAGCAGCCTTTTTTACAGTTTGCGCAGAGCTTCAGTCCCCGCAGTACACTTTAGGACACGTCCGCATTTTTTTCATCTTAATTTTGTGGTATACGAGGCATCCCCTCTCGACCTCGCTTTTCTTGGCCTACCTGCGTTCGGACGGACAATCTCGTTGCGTTTCGGCTTGCGCTTGTAGTGTGTTTACCACCTATAATAATTATTAATAGTTTTTACGGGTTCCACGTTAATAGACCGTTGGTCCCACGTTTGTGCCGACCCTTATGTCCTTCGTTATGGACCCCCTTTTCTTGACAAGCTATGCAGCGCAATTATTGCTTTCATACCGCCTTCAGCTTCGGGTTTTTATTCGCGCCCTTGCGTCTTCTGTCGGCGGCATCTATTTTTTTTTCTCCTTCGGCCACCCGAACAATAGCCCCACGCTACCTAACCTCTTAAAGTCAAAGTTCAAGACCTTACTTTTTGCAATACAGCGTGCACTGCTGTTGTCTCTTTTGTCTGTCACGTTCCGCTTGCGTCTTCCAGATTTCTATTTTTCGGCACACCTTCACGCCCTGGTTCACTTACTGGGATTCGTCGTAGCCCGCTTGTCGGAGGCATATCGCAGCCTTTCTTCTGGTATGGCGCGGTTGTCCCACGCGTGAGGCGTCGAATCCTCATAATGAGGTGTGGGGGTAGATTCATAGCTTCATTTATCTTGTTCTGAATAGGCGCACCTTCGACTCCCCTTCCCAATTTCTGGGATGACATGGTCATCATTCTTCGATCGTCGTGTAATCTGATTCTGCATCTACGATTTTCAGGGTGGGCTAATGTGATGGTATCACGTACCAGTAGCTATAAGGCGGTACAGTGCGCACCAGTACGGGATCGTGTGTCGTGCTACAATAGAAACAGAAACGTCTCCGCAGGTTTTGTACTATTGCGAGGAGACAGGCAGATGCGTACTACGACGAGTATGAGATCACACGCGACGGCGTGCAAGTGACGGAAAAACGTCTTCTCCGTACGTAGATCATGCTGGTACATGTACGTACTGGTATGAAGCATGGTTCAGGGGATAGTCATAGTACTTGACTGGCCCCTTGTTTTTTTTGTGTATCACTTTGATCTCCCACTCTATCATCGAGCTCTCCCCACCACATATGTATATATATATATGAGATCAGCAACAACAAGATTAACTGGCCGATTTACTTTACCCAAGAAGAAAAGCTTGTTGTCCTCGCCAGCATCGACATACCTCCTCCACAACAAAGAACACCTTTACATTGTGAAATACATACCTGGAAACTGGAAACTGCTGTTTGTGGTTGTTGACGTTTTATTTGTTTCCACTTTAAACTTTTACTTACTGTTTGTTGTTGTTGTTGTTGTTGTTGTTGTTGTTGTTGTTGTGTGTTCTTGGTTTTTACGTACTAATTGTTTGTTTTTTCACTTTGTGGTGTTTTGTGGATGATGTTTTTTGTGTGTCATATTTGCGTGGAGGGAGAAGAGCCTACTTTGCGACCCTGGATCTGAGTTACGACTATTAATACTACTACATGGTACTATTAATAATTAAATCCTCCTATTAATACACCAAATACCTGGTTATAGGAGACCGAAAAGAAGAGCAAATAAAATAAATTATGGAACCTGCCTGCTGGATGAAAAAAAAAAAAATGCGCGGGGCCGCATCCAACCCCGCTCCCCTGATCATGCTCCAAACAGAAAGCCTCCATATCTCATCTTCGAAAGTACGCTAGATGTACTCTCTGCCTCGCAGCAATCGCCCATCTTTCGCTTCCATTATCTGCTAGACACAAGGAGCAACGAGGGCACGTAAACCGAAGCAAGAAGGAGCCATGAAGTTCACTGCCGCTGTCGTTGGCGCGGGCGCACTCTGCGCGGGGACGGATGCGTTCGTGGCCGTGGCTCCAGTCACAGGAAGCTTCGCAGTTTCCCGAAACTCGGTCTTTGCCTCTTCCTCGACCTCAGCGCCTGCTGCGCGCGTGGGCGAAGTCGTGATGAGCCTGGGCGGTGGAGGGTCCAAGAAGGGTGGAATCACCAGGAGTCTTTCGTCTAAGATCTCTAGCGTCTTCCGAGGCAACACGGGCAGGGGGTGAGCGAGAAATCCTGGACCGTTGCTGACTTCAATCTGGCATCATCGACCACTTTTTTCTTTTTTTTGGGGGGTATTTTAGTATGTATGAGACGAGGAACGACCCACACTACAGAGCAGTAATAATACCAAAGGCACCACATGGATGTATGTACGTACGTAGCGCGTGCCCTGTTTTGATTTGAAGCGCAGCTAGCTTGTGATTCTCCGCGCTGCCACCCAGCACCTGGCACGAGCACGCCCGACTTGCAGGAACAGTGGGCTTGCTTCCTTCGTCTGTCCCCGTAGGAAGAGGAGGCTCATCATTCGGCAACCCAGACCGCTTGGTTTGAGGTTGTTTGCTTTTTTGCGCGTAATATAACTCAAACATGTCATGTTTTTCGTATTGCACGTTCTCGTTGCGTATGCCGACAGCAGTCAATACCTGCCTGGGTGACGGGTCGGGTCGTCCGGGTCGTATAATCGGAGCACAACCCCAGTATCAGGAGACCGAATAACATGAGCCACGACAACATTCGAGCAAAAAATCAAGTTCAAAACCAGACCACACACATGGTGTCGAACATATCTTACGTGCACAAGGACAAAGTATACGACACACAGGTCATGTATCCACGGACACCTGGTACACTGAAAGCAGGTGCCTGGTATACCTGTTGTTGTTCGGGTTCAGGCGTCCTCTACGAGTATGATACTCGTACATCGTACATACCTTAGTTATTGTGGTACCCCAACACCCCCTCAGGAGAAAATCTATGGGGGATGACCACCCCGTACTACACCCCGCTGCGCTCCCTCGCTCAATGCCCGTCCGCTGTGCGGCTGCTTGCTGAAACGCTCCTTTACATCGTCTCTCATCTCTACTATTAATACTGGTTTTCTCTCTCTGGGTGGTGGTGGTGTCGTTCATTGGCAGCTCGAACGGTGCCGGCGGAGCGGGCGGCGTTGGCGGTGGCGGAAATAACAAGGTGCCTCCGCTGGGGGCATCTTCGTCTGCGAGCGACGACGGCGAGAAGAAGCCGGCGAAGGGCCTGGGCATCCTCTGGGCGGCCTACATCAGCCTGCTCGACACGCAGCCGATCCTCACCAAGTCGCTCACGTCCATGACCGGGTTTGCCCTGGGCGACCTGCTCGCGCAGAAGTTCATCGAGAAGAAGGTGGGGTCACTCACCACTGCCGCTGATGAGTTACACCGTATCACACTGGGTGATAAGATAGCACACCCCCTGGGACGAAATTCAGACCCGGTTTCCTCCAAAGCATGGGGGGCACACGGAACGAAAATGGTGGTTTTGGAAAGATTTCGTCGAGAAGATTGCATGGAGGCATCGCTCGGGTGTACCCCCCCTCCGTTGTCGAGAAACCAACCCAGCTTTGAAAACCGTCTGAGGGGGTGTGTTATGTTATCACCCTAGTGTGATACGGGTAAGCGCATGCATACCCGGTATCGTACTTCTGTTGATGCTATAATATTGATAACATGGTAGACGATCAATCTATCAATACTTACCCTCTACCTACTGTTGTACCTACGGAGTCTACAACAGCAGTTCAAAGATGCTCCCAGTATACTTGAACTTCATGCTCGGAGTATAATATCGAGACAACAGCAGGTCACAGATGCTCCCAGTACTCGCAATGCCTGCAGTTCGAAACTCGAAATACTGCGAGTACATGTATACACGACGGTTACCGTGCAGATTGTTTTCTGGAAAACGTCAGGTACTGCCAGCAGCTGCTGGGACTTACTGTGCTGTATGTAGTTGTCTGTCTCTCCAAATTATATGCCCAGTTCATGCGCTGATTCTATGGATACATGGGTTCAGCAGTATTAATAGACTACTCCTATACCAGGTATCAGATATTTTTGTACTCCTATTTTTGTACGTAGTATGATAACATGCAGCCCACAGTAGTAGTAGACTACAAGCAGTAGCAATACAGGATACCTACAGCAGTGGCAAGAAACCGAAGTGCTGGCCCGGACTGGATTGATCGGTTTCTTACCTGGAAACGGGCGCGTTCTGAATTAATTTCAGCACAACGGCTCCCGAAATTGGCGTTTTCCTTGAAATACATCTCCGTTTCTTCTGAGGATGCACTGCTTGGAATTCAAGTTTCGCGGTCACGCTTTTTCTCACAGCATGATACCTAGATATGGTAAGTACCTGATAATACCCAGCATATTGATTGATGTAGTATATCGCACCTACCAGGGTTGCTCGTAGGAGCTTGTTATTAACATTCGTATTAATCTTGATAGTAATGGGGTCATTCTTATCGGAGAGTTTTTTCCCCATAATTTTCATGTTTTTTTCGCGCAATTTTTTAATCTTTCAAGATTTTCCTGACTTTTTTTTTCCAAATATGTGAAATTTAACGGACATAATTTTTTTGCTTGTGGAGAATTTCACGAATAGTTACAGAACGCCTCCGTATATTGATACATATCTCCAATTATTTCCAAACTTCGAAAAATTTGGAAAAAAAGCTCTCCGATAAGAATGAACCTTAATAGTGTTTGTCCAAACTTTTGTTGCTTGTTTTGGAACGAACTTGCGGTAATAATATTAGGTACGAGTACCTGGTGCCCGTTGTTCTATGTAACCCTGTTTTTGGGGGGTTTGGAACTCAGGTATCTGTACTCGTACAGTGACCGGAAGTATCTATGCTCTATGCTCATGGCACCCATCGAACAGATGACAGATTTCCACACACATGATCTTCAGGTAGATGTAGGTGTTCCTGATCTGCATGATCTACACACAGTAGTATTATGGCTCATGTTGGCGGGTGGGAGCCGCACAACCTGCGTGATCTACAGCAGTAGTAGGACATGCTTTCCTGGGGTTGGATCTGTACTACACAGATCCTGCACAAGCAGTATCACGGTGGTGCGGATGGTTAGGATCTGTTAATTGTAGATGATCTGGATGACGATCTGTCCGTGACGTGGACGCATACCAGGTGCGGTGGTTGTTATCAACCGTCTATGATGGGCGAGCACAGCAGCGGTACGAGTTTTTTATATCAAGTCTTACTTGGTGTCATCGTGCCGCGTGCGTGTCGGGAGATGTCCTTGGTCTGTACTGCAGTGGCCGGAGTGGTTTACACTCCCTTCCCCAGCAGCCAACGTATAGATAGGCTGCTTGCTGTTGTCGATGCTGCCTGCCCATCCCCTCCCTACCCATCCCTACCCATCCTCTACCCATCCCTACCCATCCCTACCCATCCCTACCCATCCCCTACCCAACATGATCAGAAACGCTTACACACATGTACAACTCCAACATACCGGGGACGAAAACAAAGGTGCCCCGGGTCGATACCGCCCTGCACGGTGTGGAAAACCCAACCTCACGAACTGACTGCTGATTGGCTGGATTTCGTGGAGTCAAGATATCACTTTTTTTCGATTCTTACGTGTTTTTTTTCGCTTGCAGTCTGTCTCAAAGGGGTCCGTAATGTCAGGTACCGGGCACCGAGTATCTGGTATATATTACTGCTGTTGTAGCGGGTGATGGAGCATCGGGATTGCACGTGTGTCATACGCGAAATTTCGAATGCCCCGAGCTGTTCCCCACCTTGCACCGACCGATCACCGGCGTACCTTATTTCCCTCGTTCCGGTGAAAAGTGACCCTCGTTTTGATTCTTCACGAGGAGTGGTGGAACACTCGCGACTGGCTTTTCTCTCAGCCTTGTTTTGCGTACTTGATAATCGATTACCGGTCGGTAGAGTTGACTGATCGGTTTTATTTGACCTCTCTGCATTGATGCAGAATACGCACGTACATACATACACCAACACACTTATCCCTTGCGCTCTTGTGGGCACTCCTACTAAAGTTACCGGTACGTGGTGCAGCTCTGTTTCCGATTGCTGTCCCCAAATTCGTCGGAGAAGCAATTCCAACAGCTTAGCCTTCTAATTGCAGGCATTTTGTCCGCAGTACGGGCGTGCGATCCTCAAGGGGTCAACGCCTTCAGAAATGCACTCCTGTTTTCAGGGGTCAAACTGATTGGAATACTGCGAACGCCGGACAGATGATGATCTATCGATCTTCAGATCATCTACATCATCTAGATCCTAACCCGCCGTCATATGGTATGCTGTGCAGGTACTGTATACGTACTCGTAGTACATGTCTAACCCAGGAAACCCGTCCTTCGTAGACCATGCAGATTATCGACTCCCACGCGACAACATGAGCTGTGTAGATCATAACATATCAGGGATAGATCATGACAGATCAGGGATCTATCTGCCCTCCTTAAATATTTAGAAGATGGAAGTACGGGTCGATGATCAGTCCGAGATGGGGAATACCGGCCAAACGCCGAACGCGCACTTCTTCACTGTCTCGGCACGCATGGCACCATGCGCGTTCGGGAAGCACTCGCTTGTGGCGGACATTGCCCCCCCCTCCCAGTACGCAGTGGTGTGTACCTGGTATACATGTACCAGGTACCAGGTACCGCAAGGATGCCTGTCATCGCGCCCCCCCCCCCCCCCAGACCTATTTCGAAAGCTCGATTGCGCTATGACCGGGGCAGTGCCTACACAGAAGAGGGTGGTTCTGGAAATATCTCGTTGACAGCTTTTTTTTTGGACGCGCCGGCCGGTGTTCGCAGCCTCTTCGGGCTGTGGAGCAACCGAGGCTTCGAAAATGGGTGCACACAGTAGGGGGGCGCATGATTCCTTAAGGTATACCTGATGCGTCTCAAGCCTGTCGCGCGATCTTCAACCCCCCCCCCCCCCCCGCTGCTCTTTTTTTCGGCGGTGTTACGTTTGACCCGTTATGCCTTTAGGGGTGCACATCGTTTTTCGGAGGCTCCGTCCTCCCTTCAGGAGCTCTTAGTAGCCTTACCCAAAATCTGACTTGATAGTAACGCTAGGCTTAAGCTGCGAGATGGTTTAGGGATTTCGTCAGAAATATGTTCGGACTTGCCGGTTTTTAGGTAGACCCTGAAAATTCGAACACACTTTCCGCGCCCTTACGCCGAGGGGTGTATGGAGGGGATGCAAGTTTTTTTTTTTTTTTTTTTTTCGTAGTTATCTGCGCTTCCAGGATTTTCTCAATATTGACCTTTCTTAGATCGCGAATATTTATAAAATAAAAAAATAGCAGCTGTGAGGTCGAGGTTTTCGTGGAAAGTCTCATCTTCGCAAGCTGTATGTGACATTATTCCGGGGGGCCAGAGTAAGTAGGACCTATGATACACACAAAAACCTATATATTTCCCTATTTTTACTATTGCGGAGGACCATAGTAAACAGCACCTATGATGCACACAAAAACCTATACATTTCCCTATTTTTGCTAACAAAATTTGGTCCCGTTTTACTATTGTCCCCCGTAATAACAGTATTTGATCCTACCAGGTATTTACGATGGCCCCCCGTAGTAATGACAAATGGATCGCGTGTGCTACTGCTGTGCACCTCATGCAGGATACAGGTATACATTGCGTATCTAGCCGAAAAAAAAAAAATGTTGCACCCCCGCCGTCAATATACCCCGGCATAATGGCGCGGAAGGTGTGTGCGAAGTTTCAGGGTCAAACTCGAAAAAACTAAACTTATTACTACTGTGTGAACTTCTGAGCTTTTGTGGGAAAAAAAACCCTTGTATTTTTTACCTCATTTTTCGAAATTTCTTGGTTTACATTGTGGAAGTCGACTTTCAGCGTGAATGTCACTTGATAATGATTCTACGCAGTTCTTGGGATATGTTTGCAAATTCTTTTTTGCAGACGCGACGTGCCTGGGAGTACGTGGAACCGGTTCTCGTTCAGAAAAAAAAAAAATAGACAACGCAAAAAAGTTGCTGCTTCCTACGGAAACGCCTGTTGCTACTGCTGTTGTTGACCGTTTTGACGGCCTGTGGTTTGTCGAGACACAGCAGTTTCGACGCTAGCGCCAGCCCTTGGTCCTTGAAAAAATAGAACACGGGGTAGTTAGTACACACTCTCCCTTCGTCACTGTCGGTATGCTGCCAGATATGTCATATTGGAGCAGCTAATTGCATGCGGCATTCGTGGCGGACGCATATATATATATATACCAGTCTGACCCAAAATACAAGGACGATTTGGACTGATCATTAATATACGAAACTGTCCCTATATTTCGGGTCAGAGTGGTATATACAATGTATATATATTTTGAGCCAGCCTGTGTCCCATCGAACAAGGTCCTATGACAAAGGAATACAAGAAATTATTATTATTGTGTCGTATCACCACATACGAATGGGGTTTCAACGGTGTGGGGATGCGTGCGACGATAGGGGCGCATGCATCTAACATTTCCGGAGGCTCTTCGTTTAAGCGCTATACGAACTAATAGTAAAGTTCACTGGTAAGTCACCCAAAATTTGGACTCAAGAAAAGTGCACGCCCAACCCGATGACTACTCCCACCGCCGTACGAGTTATTTACGAGTATGTACATACGTGCAGAAAATTACTGTACTCGTCAAAACGAACGATTTTCCCAGTGGCACTATTCCTCAGTTGAGAAGCCCCATCACCCAGAGATTTCGCCTCATAATGCAAAAAAGTGCTGTCCCTAATTCCGACCCCCCCCTCTATCGAAACTACGCGTCTTGGATTAGTTGACAGTTGAGAGGCCCCGTCCGTACAAAAGTAGATTGGTTTGGACCAAAAGTGCTTCTCGTATACATATAATAATTTCCCGATCATATATATGATAGCGCACGTCGTTTTCTTCTGTTAACATTTATTTTCCCTCGTGTATGTACCCGGTGCGGCTGCACTGCAGGAGGAGATCGACCTCACCCCGGCTCATGAAGCTGGCGTCCTTCGGCGCCCTGGTGCACGGGTCCACGGGGCACTTCTTCTACAACTTCCTCGACTCGAAGATCCCCGGGACGGCGGCCTTGACGGTCGCCAAGAAGGTCTTCATCGACCAGGTCAGTCCAGCATTTCTAGCGCTGTAGTCGCCCCCCCCTATAGTGCCGGTTGAGTAGTGTCGGCTGCCCTATACTTAGCACGGTGAAAGCGCTTGGCACAGATGGGATCAACCATTGTGGCAGTGTGGTGGTGTGCGGAGTATATAGTGCCGGTTCAGGCTATAGTGCCATTATTGTTGGGGCTGGCGCATTTATACCGGCACTTTGGGGCGACCACCACTGCTGCAGTACCAGGAACCAGTACTTGTAGTGGGTAGGAAGTGCTACTCCTACGGCTGAGCTACTGTTTTGGGGCTCTTTTGTAGGTCAGCGGCCTGTTTAGTGCTGCGGCGCCAGCCCACCTTTGTGGTAGACGAGGCGTCACACACCTCGGAGAGACAGATGACGATCTATCTATCTATCTATCTATCTATCTATCTATCTATCTATCTATCCATCTACAGATCATTCAGCTCCTCACCCGCGGTTTGTGAGACGTAATGCAGGATCTGTACATAGTAGCAGTACAGGTCCAACCCGGAGAACACGTGCTGCTGCTGTACTGCTGTAGATCATGCAGATTTATACGGATGCCCCCCCCCACCCTGCGGTACGCGCTATAAATCATACACGCAGAAAATCGGGAAATATATATTTTTTGTCTTGGCCTTGAAATATATATCTCAAGACCAAACATATATCTCAAGACCGATGAGAGTAGGAAATGGGCGGTTTGTCCGGGGTGTGCGGAGGGGTGTGTTATCGACTGGCCCCACTGTCTCCCGACTTGACGATGACGTGAGCGACATCCCTCCTTATCTATCCCCGTTTTTTTCCTCAGGTGCTCTGGAACCCTGTGTTCGGCTGTATGTTCTTCGGCTACATGGGTGCGGTGGACGGCATGGGCCCTAGCGCCATCTCGGACAAGATCAAGAACAACCTCTGGACGTCGGTGAGTTTTTTTTTTTTTTTTCTTTTTCTCTTGATTCTTTTTTTTTCTTGTGTCCTGCTTTGCGGCTGCGCCCCTGTTTTCGCTTCCACGACAGGGAACATGGGGACGGGGAACAGGGCGGAGCAAGAAACCCCCGCTGTTTTCATGAAAACAGATTATTTAATACTAATCAGGGGAGTCGCCGATTTACGTTCGGCCGAGAGTCGGTCGATGAGAGAAGAGAGGGATGCAGTCTTGTATTAATAGCGATGAACGTGCAAGGCGCGAACCGCAGTGGGGAGGGGCGAGGAGAATCTCTGCTTTTTCGGGGCACCATAGTAAATAGGACCTACGGTACACACAAGAGCCTATGTATTTCCCTATTTTTACCAACAGTATTTGGTCCTATTTAATATGCCCCCCCGTGATATGTCTCGCCGGGTCTGAGTTACGAAAAAACGGCGAGATGAAAGAAAGGGCGAGAAGATGATAAAGGAAAATACATACTGTAGATAAAGATGTAAATATGCATGTCCTTCGCGAGGAACTAATGGGTATGTGTGTCCTTCGCGAAGAACTAATGGCTGTAGAAGGTAATAGATGGGAATATTTTGAATGCACATATCCTTCACGAGGAATGGGTGTGTGCGAACGACCTACGTGTGACAACTTGTGCACCTGAGTATCGACTAGTACACCCCAAGTCGAATGCACAAACGCCTTAGTATACATGGAATACGAAGCACGACAGTATACTAAGGAACAAGCGCGCCCGATATATCACTCAGCTTGCAAAGTTGAGTATGAATGAATTGTTTAATCGGTCGAACTCACAGCTGACGTATTTGTGATAGTACGATTTATTACCTGGTAAATACCAAAACGTCAGCGGTGAGTTGGAATGATTTCTTGGTCGGTACTCAGCTGTGCAACTAAGTGATACGTTGGCCGCGCGCCTGTTGTTTTTTTCGTAGCACGCGTGTCCCCCAAGCTTCTAGCGCGGGTGTGGGATATATGATACCTGGTATAATAAAGCGACGTTTTTGTGAGGCGGGGGTGGGGAGGGGGAGACGGGAGTACTCCTTATTATGCATGGTCGTAGTCGTATGACCATAGACCCTCGCATCCCTACAATGCCGGGACGGAGCACGTCGGGTTTTTACCTACCAGGCAGATATTGCTTGCACCAAGCGCGAAGCGCCGTGAGGTGTTGGGCGAGTCGCATGGAGGGTGTGCTGCATCCTACTAAAAACCGCTTTTGAGGCGGATTTTTCTTGCATGTGGATGACAGCATCAATGAGCTGATTTAGTTTCTGGTGTGGCTACTTCCAGAGACAGCAATTGACTTACTATGTAACTGCCTCGTGGGTGCCTCACCATATACACCCTACGTGATACGATCATCCCCCTTGTGCGGAGTAAAGGTTTTCTCCGCAAAAAAATGATCTAACTTGACCGCCGGCCGCGGTAACCGCCCAAAAAAAACAAAGAAAAAAACGATACCCTGGCTGTCTAGCTCCCGCAGTGAGAGGCGTGTTATACAGCGTCGTCGCCAACCGACGCCAACCCAACCTATATATACCAGGTATATAATGTAGGGGGGGGTGGTGGTGTAAGTTTCGATGGGGGCAACTTGCTAAAATCGGCTCGAAATCTTGAAAATCGGCTCATTCACACGGAAATGGGCTGTTGTGTTGAAAGTAGGCTTGATCGGCGTGCCTTATCAGCAGAGCGCCGCCCACATCGGCCGGCAGGCGTCAGAAATCCGTGAAGCAGCTACCATTAAAAAACAAAAAAATCGTTTTCGTCTAAATTGGGGTTTTAGGCCATCTCATATCGGAGGGTTTTGAAAACCGAAAAAATTACCAGAAACTGTGTTTTATACGTGCTTTCACGTATTTTACACGCGGAGTCCGACCGAATCAGGCTCGCTCTTCTCGGAATACTTGCAGTCTTTTGGGGTGAGGTATCTAGACCCGTTTTTCTTTTCTCCAGGCGAGTCGTTCGAAGTTTTTACGATGTTGATATTTTCAGACAAAAAATCAACCACTTTCAGATATATATCGACGTTTCAAACCGAAAAAATTGCCTCTTTTTCAGATAAATCGCATCCGAAACTGAATACAGGAAACTGGAGTGTATCCACATATTTTCACATGGCTATCCTGAAGAAATGACAAACGGCGTTGCATGCCTCTCGCAAAATAGCTGCTGGGACTCCAAGAAAAGCGTGCCCGATTTTGCCCGTTTCCCTGGTCAAACACGCTGCCAAGGTGCTGAAACCTCGATTTACAGAAACCAAAACCGGTGTGCCATAAGATGTGGCCTTCGCAGAATTCGGCCCCCTGAATTCAAAATCGGCCCTCTCCCACCAAAATCGACTCAAAGAAATTTTGCCCCAAAATCGACCTTTTCGGCCTTTTGGGCGATAAAGCGGGCGGAAGCTTGGCCTAATGGCCTCTCGGTGGCAGGCGGCGGTTCTTCACGAGAGCGCGGGGCTTCTGCAGGATTTTTTTTCGCCGTTTTTTTTTACCGTTACATCCCCCCAGCGCATACAGTTTTTTTTTCGCTTCGGATGCACTATACTGCTTGTTGTACTACTCTGTCCGGAAATGTATTTAGACTATTTGGGTTTCGGCATTAGTGCACAAACGGTCCTTACATTTCCGAACGAAGTGGTGAGAGTTTTGGGGTGAATGGGCATGCTATCTGCTACCATCATATGCCTGCTGCACTAAATATGGAAGGCGCGACCCGTAGTCGACGGGGGGGGGGGGGGGGGGGGGGGGGGGGGGGGGGGGGGGGGGGGGGGGGGGGGGGGTCATTCATTGCTTGCCTTGGTCATTTGACCGTTGACCACGCATCCCTTTCGAGACGGAGCACTAATAGAGACGGTCGGGAGCACCGTTCCTATTCCAAGAGCCTACCCGTGAGACTCCGGATCTGAGTTACGGCCATGGGAGGTAGAGGGAAAATAAGGGCGAAGATAATACGTGGGATATGGAAATATAAAATGTGAAAAAATTAGACTGGCATGACGCCGGATCGACTTGCAAGCTCCGACATAACCGCCCCCCCCCCCCCCCCCCCCCCCCCCCCCCGCCTTCGTCTTCCCCTCTCTTGCGCCCTCGGAAATGGATTGGTCGGATTGTGACGCGATGATTACGATTCTAAAGGTCAAGGGTTCCTGGACTGTGTGGCCCGTGGCCCACGCCGTCAACTTCCGCTTCATCCCCACCTCCCAGCGGCTGCTCTACATCAACACGATCCAGATCTTTTACAACTGCTTCCTGAGCATAATCTCCCAGCGGGAATAGAGTGGGGCATCTTTAGTCGCAGCAGCAGAGCAGCAGCCGTGAAAGAAAAAAAGTGTTGGTTGATCGGAGGTGGAATCAGCCGCATCTTTTTATCGCCGCCGCAGTCCGTGGGTTGATTTTTTATTCTGTTCGGAGAGGAGTGTTTTTTTTTACGACTCCATCGGTATGTAGCGAGGCGTGGAGGGGTTATATGAGCCTGAAGTATTTTAACTACGGTTCTTCCTCCCCCCCCCCCCCCCCCCCCCCCCTCGGGTTACCACTGCCCCCCCCGCCCTTCGGAGTTACACTTTTCATTTTTTGGGGGCGTAGAAAGAGTCGCGGGGAAAACTCTGGGGAGTTTCGGCGACGTGTTTTTCTTTTTTTTTTAAAGTGCTTCCCGCTCGCTTGATCTAGTTGGCTGGCCCGGTCGACAGGTGCAGCAGTTCTGCTCAGCCCCCCCTTTTGCTGCTGCCTAAAATGTTGCCAGTGTAATTCCTGGTAATTTCGTCCAAAATATGAGAGGTGCAGTTTTTGAGAGGTTGGGAAGCATAACGAGATTTGCCCAATGCTGGTGGGGTTCTCTACTTGGGGCTGTTTTTTGTTGTCGATGCATGCGTGCGCTGCCCTTCCTGTCCGCCGTCGGTTTTCCCAGAAGAACCAGGCGTTGGTTGTGCTGACCAGACGTTGTTGTATTGGCCACACTTTTGTTTTGGTGGTCCGGAGGCTGCCCCGTCCGCCCGCCCGTCGCTCGCGACTGGCTGCTTCTTATGTGAAAAGAAGCATGAGCATCAGCCGTCGACGTAAAGTCAACTACTTTTTGTGGTTGCTTTCTGTTT
The DNA here is from genome assembly GCA_031763025.1 of Macrocystis pyrifera. NCBI lineage: Eukaryota > Phaeophyceae > Laminariales > Laminariaceae > Macrocystis > Macrocystis pyrifera. The sequence goes on from JASSKH010000026.1 coordinate 2,347,553, forward strand.
TGTAAGTGCGGTATAGTATGTTGTGGCCGGCAGTATGATTGCCATTGACGTGGTCGACATTACTTGCCATAGGGAAAAAGGGTCGGGAAGGGGCATTTTTGATATGCCCCGTGGAAGAGCACACACTGCGCACGATATATAGGCGAGAGATCGCCGGCATAATGGCGACCAGCCTGTGCATGAGCGGAAGTTCGCAGGAAGGCTTTCTGCTGCAAGTGCACCCAATAATGGCCAGAGGTGTGTTTCATCTTTTTGAGTACAAGGCCTTTTTTTTGTTCTTTTTTTTTTTTTTTTTTTGTTCTTAGTATCTCATGACCTGGTACTTGATGTTATCTGATTCGAAATCGAGATGAAGTACGTACTCGTACTATTGTACATCTGTTTGTTGTATACATGTTCTCGATATCTGCTTCGAATTCTGGACAATACATAACCGGTCCACTGCTGTCATGTCTTCCTTTTCTTTTTCTGTCTTTTTTTTTTTTTTTTTTTTTTTTTTTTTTCCCATCGTGTTCATTTTCTTCGCCCTTCTTTTTCTCGCCCGCCTATTGCCTGTTAATTGTCGTAACTCACATCCAGGGTCGCATGGCAGGCTTATCCCCCCCGCCCTCCTCACTACTACTACGGTTCGTACCTTGCACTTTTATCGCGAGAGGGCTTCAACCCATTCTTGCCTAGTCGACTCGCGTCGATTTTTCTGTACGTCGAAAATTGATGCGTACGCATGGTTGACCCTTCCTTGCTTCGTCGACTCGCGTCGGTTATTCTGTATGTCGAAATTGGTACGCATAGTTGCGAAGTAGACACGCCGAATAAACCTGGAGGATGTTTTTTTTTTTTCGCTTATCTGTACTGTACCCTGGTATGCATTATCTATTCGTACTAAGCCGGCGATGAGAACGCCCTCTTTTCAGCGAATGAAGTGTGTTGTACACTGAACAACTGTGATTGGTTCACGTCTATGTACGATGAGGAATCGAAAATCCGCATCAAGCAGTGTCGGCTCGTTTTCACACTTATCTACTGATATCAAGAGTTGCCGCCCTTTTCGACACTATTAATAGTATTACTGTATACTGTATGCACGGCATTAATTTGTGTATTCCCTAGGTTCACCTAGGGTTATCTAGAAGCAAAATTATTTTCCTGTCCGAACGGACAAAATGACACAAAACGGTACACCAGTTCTTTTTTGCCTGTTTACGGTACGAAAAAAGTAAAACGAGGTGATCAGGGCACACCAAACCCAAGTTATATGACGTTTTCTTCCAAGGTATACCGTTTTCTGGTAAGAAAGCAATGTCCCGGTATAGCTATAATTACCAACCAAAACCGCGTTCGTGAAGACAAGCGCCTTCTTATAATCGTGTTCATACGAACAAGGCAGGTTTGAGTCAAACGTATCATACTTGTACACTAGTGCGACGAGTGGTTCGATTTCCCGAAAACGTGTACCGACCGGTCGGGATAAAATATACTAGTATCTATATACGACACGTGCAGCGGCTGCGGTAAGGCCGATTCTCCATGAGGACAAACAAAAACGTACGTCACATCTTACGACGTAGCTGTATCAAGAGAAGCACAAGAGGGACTTGGTTCGGGCACAAGGTAATCAGAGGTTCAAAGTTTGTCATAGCATGTGTGTAAAAGAACGACTTTGCAGAAAAAATGGCGGGAGTTTTTTATTTTGTTTCGGCTGGGGGGACGGGTGTGGGCGCAAGTGTTGGTCCTGGTTGGTCAGGTATATAGATTTCCGGCTGCCCTTGTTTTTTCGTGGTTTTATTTCGATGGTATATACGTACGCACCACCTGATGGTACGTTTTATTTACTTACAAGCAGGATACTACAGCAGTAAAACAGTACTGTATATATTAATACCAGGTATACTATACTACTGCCGCCCGTGCTGCCCGAACTTTTAAACTTTTCTTCTTGTTTGGTTCCTCTACGTTCCATCTTCTATTGGTATCTATGATCAAAATATCCAGGGCTTTTCGCGGGTCACGGGGTGTTCAAAAGGTCACGGATTGGGTCGGGTCGGGTCGGGTCGGTTCAGGAAATGTTCAAAATCTCACGGGTCGGGTCGGATCGGGTCCAGAGGCTTTCAAATATCGCGGGTCGGGTCAGGTCGGGTTAAGATATTTTTAAATCTCACGGGTCGGGTCGGGTCAAGAAGTTTTCAAATCTCACGGGTCGGGTCAGGTCGGGTCAAGAGGTGATGAGAAGCTCACGGGTCGGGTCGGGTCATGACCCGCGAAAAACGGGTCACTCGTGGGTCGGGCCAGCATAATCCGCGAGTTGTTTTCTGCTGATCCGCGGGTCGGACCCGCGCCTCCGGCTCGCGGATCCGACACTCAAAAACACTTCCCGCTCTCTTACCCAAAGGCTTCTCTCGCACCAATACTCAATAATATGTCTTTGGTATCCATATTCAAACATCAAAACGCCGCCAAATCCATTTACACATGCCCGCATTCATCCATATACCCATGACAGCCAGGCCACATATCGCTGCAGGGCACAAAAATAATGAATAAGAATTTTGGTTTTGAAAGTGTGTCCACCCACGGGCCGGATTCGCGGGTCGAATCTGCGGGTCACGATAATAAATGGTCTCGCGGGTCAAGGTAACCCGACCCGCATGAAACCCGTGTCTCACGGGTCACTCGGAAAGTGGCGGGTCGGGTCGGGTCGGGTCAGGAGGTTTTGAAATCTCGCCGGTCGGGTCGGGTCGGGTCAGGAGATTTTCAAATCTCACGGGTCGGGTCGGGTCGGGTCGGGTCAACAGTTTTTCAAATATCGCGGGTCGGGTCGGGTTGGATCAAGAGACTTTCAAAATCTCGCGGGTCGGGTCGGGTCAAGTCAACACACCTCAAAATTTTCGCGGGTCGGCTCGGGTCAGCTGATCCGACTCGGCCCGGCCCGTGAGGTTTGACCTGAGACCCGCGAAAATACCTGGAAATATCCATTTTTTTCCCCTCCACAAGTTGAAATTGCAAGCCGCTACACAGCAGGTACTTCGAATTCTTCAGGGCTTTTCGCGGGTCAGGTCAAACCTCACGGGTCGGGTCGGGTCGGGTCGGGTCAGATGACCCGAACCGGCCCGCGAAAATATTGAGGTGTGTTGACTTGACCCGACCCGACCCGCGAGATTTTGAAAGCCTCTTGACCCGATCCGACCCGACCCGCGAGATTTAAAAAGTTGTTGACCCGACCCGACCCGACCCGTGATATTTGAAAATCTCCTGACCCGACCCGACCCGACCCGCGAGATTTCAAAACCTCCTGACCCGACCCGACCCGACCCGTGATATTTGAAAATCTCCTGACCCGACCCGACCCGACCCGCGAGATTTCAAAACCTCCTGACCCGACCCGACCCGACCCGACCTGACCCACCACTTTCGAATTGACCCGTGATACACGGGTTTCATGCGGGTCAGGTCACCTTGACCCGCGAGACCATTTATCATGACCCACAGGTTCGACCTGCGGACCCAGCCCGTGGGTCGACACACTTTCAAAAACAATTTAGTATTCATGTTTGTGCCCCGCAGCGATATGTGGCCTGGCTGTAGTGGGTATGGATGGATACGGGCATGCGTATACAGATTTGGCGGTGTTTTAAGTTTGAATAAGATATCAAATGAATATTATTGAGTATTTGTGCGAGAGAGGACTTTGGGAAGAGAGCGGGAAGTGTTTTAAGTGTCGGATCCGCGGACCAGATGCGCGGGACCGACCCGCGGGTCAGCAGAAAACAACTCGCGGGTCATGCAGGCCCGACCCGAGAATAACCCGTTTCTCACGGGTCTTGACCTGACCCGACCCGTGATATTTTCATCACCTCTTGACCCGACCCGACCCGACCCTTGAGATTTTCATCACTTCTTGACCCGACCCGACCCGACCCTTGAGATTTGAAAAGTTCTTCTCGCTCTCCGGGGCACTAAAACAAAAAAAATAAATGAAAAGTTCTTGACCCGACCCGATCTGACCCGTGAGATTTGAAAAACTTTTGACCCGACCTGACCCGACCCGCGAGATTTGAAACCTCTTGACCCGACCCGACTCGACCCGTGAGATTTTGAACACTTCCTGACCCGACCCGACCCGACCCGACCCGTGACATTTTGAACACCCCGTGACCCGACCCGCGGGTCGGGTCATGAGCCGCGAAAAGCCCTGTGGAATTCTTCCACACCGGACGGTCGCGCGGCCGCGGACGTTCAGATAGCGCTCGGGAGCAGCCGATGTTAAAAAACTATACTAAAACAGAGTCTGTGCTGTCTAGATTCAAACGAAATCACATCTAAATCACATTATAATCATCATCGTCATCATCGTCATAACATCTAACATCACATCATCATACAGAAGTATCTGAAAATTATTTTTCTTATTTCTACTATTAATATAATAGTACCACATTTTTGCAACCTCTGGGATTTGGATTTTTGGAGGGGTGGACAGATCTTGATAGTAGATCTTTATGGGTGGTTTGTGTTGGACGCCTGAAGCCGCCCCTCCGACCCGAACCCTAACCCTAACCCGAACCCGAACCCTAATAATGCCAGTGGTCAGTGCTGGGATGCTGTGCTTGTTAAGACTCTAGGTTGGCTCGGCCGGCGTGGATGCTGAGCTTGGGAAGACTCTAGGTTGACTCGGGATGACTCGGGATGCTGTGGCTGGGAAAGACTCGAAAGTTGATTAAGCCGCATAAAACATACCCCTAGCCAATCAGAGTGCCTAATTTGCTACCTCAGGAAGATCTACTATTACCGTACCATACTAAAAAATCAATAACACACTCAATCAATCTATAAATATTTGTGAAATGAAAAGGTTTTTCAACATGTTGCAACATCATATCCTTATCTCTTGTTCGGGTTATATAGTATCAGTGCGCAGTGTGGGGAGGACCCCCAGGTTCGACTCGACATCTGTGGCACTTCCCTTTCTTAGAGGGTGTAGCGTGTAGGACACGCCAGGTTTTGGTATAGGATCGGTACAGACGATCTCACGAACAACCATCAACGCTGATGGAAGAGGAAGAGAGAGCGTGTGTGCGAGGCACGGGCCTTGCATTCCAATCCGCAGTGACTACTTGTCACGGGACAATGTCACCTGCTGACGACATCTCTGCTGACGACAACAAATAGTCGAATATGGATGACCACAGTCAGTCGTAAATAAGATATACGGATATCCACGACCTCGGCGAATGGTGGGACCTCCGCGGGACAATACCCATGCGACGGTCTGGTCGAGAACCTGGAACCCACAACAGAATGATTATTTAAAATTGTCCTGTTGACCCGTGCAGCATCCAGGGGAGCCGCTGGCCTATATCTGTGATAAGGAATTACATATAGAATACGCGCGTTCGATTTATCACAATACTTGTAAAATTCGGTAAAAATGGAATATAGACGAGACGTATTACGCAGCTTGCAAAGTTGAGTATCAACTATTAATCAGTCGAACTCACAGCTGACGTACTTCAAAATTTATAAAACACAGCTGGCGTATTTCAAAATTTATAAAAATAAAAATATCATGCTTTGTTCACTACTGGATTTCACGTACCCTGGACACGATCTGCACGACTGAACGCAAAACATGGGCTAGAACACGGTTTCGCACCCACGCTTCACACCAGAAGGTGCACCATTGCATCAATAGGTTGCTGCGAGGTTGGGTGAAAACGCATCAAAGCTGTGGAGCCTGGAGCCTGGACCAGCAGGAGTGACCACGACGAAAATGTAAAGATCGAGGGGCCAATCGAAAAGATCCACCGCATACGTAAAGCTTCCAGAACCAAACGAAACCCTCTGACCTCAATTGTTTGTGGCTCCACGACCTTCCGACCGCTTGATTGCTCTTCTCTTCCCGCACAGATCAGCTGCTCGTCGTGCACCGCCCGGCTTTTTCCAAGGTATGACAGGATGCTTCAGCGTATTGATTGGTTTATCGGTACTGTCCGATCAGACATGAAGCAGCCTCCGCTCGTAATGTGCAGGTCTTTGGTTGACCTTGATGCGGTCATCTTTTTGCACACGAACGCATCGTGCGGTGATCAATGCCGGGTCGAGGGCACGCTTGGCATCAAGGAAGCACCCGATCTCGTTGCCGTTTCCATGTCGGCTGTGCGTGTTCCCGACGCGCTTGGTAGTGTCAGGCCCTTAGACCACGCAGCGTCTGCCCTGTGCATGTGGGGCACCCATCATTTCGATGTTCGATCGATTAACGTATATACGTACGCTGATTGTACTATTAATATCAGAGGTACCACAGGTGCACAGTTACCAGAAGCCAATCATCACCTACTGCTGGTGCGAGTACAGCAGAATAGGAAAGAGGGTCGTGGCCCACCAGTGTATACAGCTGCATAGAATTGAGGGCCATCACGTGATAACCCATAGCTTGAGATGGTACCTGATACTGTACCAGCATGATGCACATAAGAAACTGGAAAGCTGCACCGGGCTGATTTTCTTATTCGAATGGGTGCGTTCGTACAAGCCAGGTCACGACTCCCGACTTCCTTTAGTTAACTGTAAATCTCAACCTGGCGAAGTCTAAGTGCTCGTTTTCTTATGGCACTGGTACTCGTAGTCCTGTGCTGACTGCTGTGTACAGCAGGACACAAGTACACACGGTGTCTGGTAGCGCCACGGGTATACTCTGTACGTGCAGTAGGCGAGGGGAAGCACGAGCCACTGGACCAATCCGTACCAGAACGCATTTTTCCGTGCATCCAACCCCACTCCCTAACTCTTTGCTTCCCCGCTTGCACCCCGCTGCTGTCCTGTTTGGCCTCGGGCTGGCCTGCCACCGATTTGCATCCCCATCCTGGCTGGCTATGCTTACTGCGGAACACAGCAGGCAGCTTTTGGCAGGGGAAGAGATAGAGCCATCCAACCAACCGCCCCCGCCGTCATCAACAGACAGCATCGATCGATATAACCGATAGGTAGCGTCTGCTTGAACGACCATGGCGAATGACCTGCCAAAGTCAGCCTATTTGGTGAACCTGTCGGGGACGGCGGAGCTTAAGCTGGTGGAGGCGGTGGCAGCCGCGATGCCTTCAGGCCAGGTGTGACCATCCACAACAACATCACCCCATTACCCGTCACAGCTTCTTGTGCTGGTATTACGGGGGAACCTAGTAAATAGGACCTACGGTACACACGAAAATTGTATATTTACCTATTTTTACTAACAACATTTGGTCCTGTTTACTACAGTATGGTCCCTTACCGTAATAGTAGTACGCAAAAGGGATACTCGTACGTACACAGGACGGTTTTTCTACTCTGCTGTAAGTAGGAGGACTACCCTACGTTGTTGCCGGTACGTTGTTGTGTGTATAAATTGTAGTCACAGCACTACAGCATGATCACCACCATCACGGTCGTACGGATGGTGAGTAGCACGTGGGTGTTGATGTGCAGGTTCTGGTCTGTCCCGCCTTGCTGTACGTACGTACGCATCAATAGGTGTGCCCAGGGGAGTGATCCTCTTGTCGAGACATCCGCAGGGCACGATGTGACAGCAGGCCTGATGCTTGACTACGACTGCAGTCCTGGTTCTTAACTGCTGGTACGCGCATGGACATGTATCCTCACACAAGTTGGCGGTCTGGTTCCATACTTTTGGTTATAGTGTGAGCCCGCCAAGAAGAAACGCCTGATGATCTGAGCAAACCCTAGCATTTTATTGTGACACCATCCTTGAACAACCTCAAGTATAGGCTATTTTATGAGGTAGGGTGTAGCGTAGCGCTCTCGCCGCTTAGCACGATTTTTTTTAATCCATGTTTTTGGGGCTTGTCCACATTGTCAGCCGTGGTCGTTTGTTATTCGGGGGCCTGTACTGTATTCCAGTATGATATGGCATTGTTGCGAACTATTACGGGGGTCCATAGTTAACGGGACCAAATTTTGTTGGTAAAAATAGGCAAATATATAGTTTTTTTTATCTATACCATAGATCCTATTAACCATGGACCCCCGTAATAATAATAATAATAATAATAATAGCGTACACGATAACCCGGCAATGCTTGAGCCTAGACGTTTCCTGGTTCAGTTACGTCATCGGTCTCACCAGCGCCTCACCAGCCCCCACTTGCTGTACGCGTTGCTACGGTGTGGACCAGCACATGTTTTTGTTGGAGCTTCAGCTTCTTGGGTGTCGGTTCGATTCCGTTCGATATCGGTTCGACTCGGTTCGATTCGATGAACTCGATCTTGAGACGTTCCGCAACTCCGTCGCCGAATCGATGAAAATCCCGGCTGACATTGTGAACTCGGGCCCATGCCGCTGCGATCCATTAGACGAACCTGCCCATGGTCCCGCACGACTGTTTGGAGAGATCTTCATCAACGTTTAAATAGCAAGCTGTGTTCACGGTTCGAAAACGCCTTCCTATCTACAGCCTACCGCCAGGGTTATGCGAGAAGAACTCGTCGAGCTTTACTTTTCACCATCCACAATTTTTTCCCCGTGTTTTTCACCGATAACTCGCACAGCGCCAAGTATGCACCGGTGCATCAAATATGTGCACCACATACCACAACTCATCTACTCACCTATAGGTCATCGGCGGAAGCTTCCACGTCCACACCCGGACAGGGCGAGAGGTGGCTTTCGCGGTGTCGCTGGATGTGGCAGATTGTGACTTCCGTGCACTGGAGCCAACCGTGCCACCAAAACTCGCCATCCAAAACTAGCCATGCCCACGTCACCAATTAGGCCATCCGTCCCACTTCTAACGAAAGAAACCCCTGTGCTCGTGCGTGCACCACCCCTGGCCGCCACTCTGTGTGTTGTGTGTGCGTTTTTTTTTTTTTTTTTTTTTTTTGATGTTTTGTTTTTGAATGTTTTTTTTTTGTTGGGTACCTTTCCGGAGGCACGAAACACTGCTGTCATAACGTTGTATTCCTCACGTGTTTTGTTTGGTGCGTGCCCCTAGTTGTGCATAGGCGGCGTTCGCCTCGAAGCGCACGACGTTTTGTTAGCTTATATATCAGCACTTTCTTTCTGGCTGTTCTTGTTGTTCTGACGTGTTCATTTTGTGCGTGCCTCCCCTGTTCTGTTCTTCAGGCGGCGTTCTCGTCCAAGTGCACGGCCTTGGTAAATAACGCCAACGCGCCAGACTTGATCCGGGCGTTGCTGGAGCAGAGGGAGGCGATCCTCAACATGCCCAATACGGACGGTAAGAGCTGACACCTCCAGCGAACCGAGGGGCTGTTCAGGCATTATACCCGTGCTTCGACAACAATGGTTGATGATTTTTTATTGAGTTTGAGCACGATCCTAAAATCCTTGTGTAGCCTTGACCCGCGACCGCCCTGAAAAATTATCGGAACGAAGATGTGACGAAGAGTTTAGTTTGGACCATCAACCATTTTCATATATCTGACCGAAGATGTAACGAAGAAGGTATTACGCATAGTGTGGACTATCAATCAACCATTTGAACGAAAGTGGGGCCAGTTCGTGTGAACACTACGGAGCGAACCAACCATCGCCGCAGTTTTCGGCGGAGAGTGTGCGTGGAGCGTGGGGCGTGCGATGCCCGGAAAAGCTCGTGTGGTTGATTCTCTTTTGCTGTAAAACTGAACCCACTCAAATTCCAACTAATCGGTATTAATTGTGTTATTAGTTTACTGTCAAAATCGTGGCTGTGGGAAGGACCCTAGACTATTTCCTTTGGTTTGTCGCCAAAAGGGTGGGTGTAGTTTCGAAGCGGGTTTGCAAGGGGCTTCTACCGGATGATGGTAGTAGCCTCACGCGTATGAGAAAATTTGACAAAAACATGGTTGTGGAGGCGGGGTCCCCCCTACGTTTGATCTACACCTGTTGCAATAGTTAAGAGTCCGATCCAGGCAGGCGTGTTCGATTCGATCTCGCGATGGTTGTTTGCCAGACGAGAGGGCGAACAGGTTGACGGCCTGTGTACCTGTTGTGATACGTGAATGGTGATCGAAGGAGGCGGATTCTATCGTCGCGATTGTCGCTTTCCCTCACGAGAGCGCGGGTACTTTTAGTTTGACAGTGTGTGAGACACACGCGCTGCTTGCCTCTCGCCGCCCCGTCGGTGCGGTGTGCCACAGCGGTCTACGTTATACAGTTTTTAATTTTTGCAGCCGCGAGGCACCGTGCGAGCCTCGGAGGGACGGCGGCTTAGCTAATCCCTTTTATTACCCCACTCCCGTTTCGGGGACGAAGTCTCTCTCCCTCTCTCGCTTTCTCTGGCTGCGAGAGCTGCAAGGCCGAATGCATGTTCGGGTTTCACCGTCTAACGTTTGTCGGGCAAAAAAAAAGGGCAAGTCGTTGACGCCATCCGAAACGTTTGGATTGGATGATAGCATAAGGACCATTTTGGATGAAATATTTGCGTAAAAACGTGTCTTTTTTGTGTTTCGGCGCACAGTAGTTACAAATATAGGCACTTACCTCTCGGCTGCCCGCGAACGGGAAGGAAGGCTCGGTCACGCGCGGGTTTCTCTGCCCTTTGCTTGCTCGGCTCCACGGGCCGCTCTCTGAAGCCTCTCGATGAAGTGTGGTGAGCTGCATAGATCCTGTGCCAGCCCCGAAAAAATGGTTGAACGATACAGTAGTGGGTCACACTCTGTAGTGTCCGGTTGAGTAGTACCGGTTGCCCACTACATGTAGTGCCTGAAAAAACGCTTGGAACAGATGGGACTCACCAGTGTGGGTGGTACGTAGTGTGCGGAGTGTATAGTGCCTGTTGCCGCTATATTGTGCCGGTATTGTTGGCTGGCGTCCCCGGTGGCGTAGTAGGTGGTCCTACTGAGATCAATTACGTGGGTTCAAGTATCACCGAGTGCGTACTCGTAAGGACTTTTTCTTGCATAAATAAATTGACTAGCGGAAAGCTCGAAAGCGTGAGTTAGCTACATTCGATGAAAATCGACGAGCAGTGGGAAGGCTGAACCCTGTGCGCGACAAACATTGAAGGCACGTACCGGGGGGGAGAAGGGACGACACCTGTGACCACGGCTTGTCCAGAAGAAGACCGCTGAGGGTGAATTCCTCTGGAAAGTGAAAGTGATGATTAAAAAATAATATATGTACCGGCACTATAGAGGGACCACAACTGTAACGTGACTTGGAAGTTTCGACAGAACGACTTGAAACGCGCTCCGCGTACTTTGTTTTTGAACTCACACGACAACCCGAACCGTAACCCCAACCGCCCGGGAAATTTCTTGGGAAGTTCCTCGCGATGAATATTTTTGCGAGGAGTTTAGCGTGAAACTGTCGCCCCATGTTTGTTTGAAAGCCTAGCCAAGCGGTAAACACTCGTACCTGCTGCTGTCTCACGCGTTGCCTCGGGCGCTGCAAACACGCAGATGTAGTGGGATGCTTTGGCATCCTTTGTTCCCTCCTCGACAAAACGGATAAGCCTTCGGTTTTGGTGGCCCCGCTGGCTTTGGAGATCGCCACCAAGATTTTGGAAAAGGTGGACGACAAGGCGCCTCTGCGGCTAAACTTGTGAGATGAAAAAATAAAGATTGAGAGTGAACGGGAGAGAGGAAGGGAGAAAGACAGAGGGAGGGGAGGGGGGTGATAGGATGCGACGAAGGAGTGAGAGAAAGAGGGGGGAGGGGGGGGGGGGGGGGGAAGGGGGGGCGTACTCATCTATTACTTGCCTTGGTCATTTGACTTTTGACAACACATCCCTTTCAATAAGGAACACCCTGCTCCTAATAGAGAGACCTCCAACGTTTTTTTGGCGCTCCTCACGTCTTTTCCATATATTCGGAGAGGGGGAGGGGTGGGTGGGCAATAGGCAGCGAACGCGATAAAAATATAGATAGATGGATAGGTAATCGGGGAGGGGAAAGGAGAGGAGGGGGGGGGGTGTAGGGGAGTAACATGCATTGAATGAGAGAAGGGAGAGGTGAGGAGGGGGGGGGGGGCGTACTCTTTTGTTGATTGCCTAAGTCATTTGACCTTCGACCGAGGTGCCGGGGTGGGGAGGGGGCGGGGTGAACAAGAGGCAGTCAAGCGATAGTTGTTGTAGGTATTCGGAGAGAGAAGAGGAGCGGGCGGGCGGCGGGGTGTACTCATGATCATGCATGGCCGTAGTCGTATGACCATGGGCCCCTCGCATCGCTACAAATGCTCGGATGGAGCACGTCGGGTTTTCACCGACCAGGCAGACGTCGCTAGCACCGAGCGCGTAGCGCCGTGAGGTCTTGGGCGAGTCGCATGAAGGGTGAGCTGCATCCTACCAAGAACCGCTTGTGAGGCGGACCTTCTTGCGCGTGGATGGCAGCCGCGGTAGGTTAGTTTAATTTCCGGTGTGGCCACTTCCAGGGGCAGCAATGGGTTACGATGTAACTACCTCGTGGGTGCCTTGCCATAAGTACGTGATACGACCATTCCCCTCGTGCGGAGTAAATGTTCTCCACCCCGCGCACAAACGATCTAAAGTAGCCCGACCGCCAGCTGCGGCCGGTGGCGACCGCCAAGAAAATAAAAACAAACATGGAACCTACCCTGGTTGTCTATAGCTCACGTGGTAAGCGGCATGCTCTGCGGTATCGTTGCCAACCGACGCCAACCCAACCTAACAGTGAAATAAAAAAATAACGTATGAAAGAGTCGGCGGGGGGGCGCGGGGGGAATAATATGCATCGAAGGAGAGAGAGGGAGGGGGGAGGTGGGAAGTGATTTGGCAGTGATCGCGTTAAGGCTAGATTGATGGAGAGATGGTCGGAGAGGCGTAGATGAGGGGGAACGAGGGAGAGGCGTGTATGAGAGTAATATATAATGAAAGAGAGATATGGGGGGGGAGGGGGTGTCCTATTGCCAAGCATATGGCCGTAGTCGTATGGCTTTAAAGTCCGGTAAGTACTTATTACGAACTGGAAGAATCCAGCTCGAGGGGCTCGAGGGTATGAATGGGTTCGCAAGCAAACCGTGTTTTTTTTTTTGCGTACCGCTAATTTGAAGCTGCTTCTGTTGCTGCTGCTGTTGTTGTTGTTGTTGTTGTTGTTGTTGCTGCTGCTGCTGCTGCTGCTGCTTCTTTCCGTACGACTGTTTTTGTTGTTGTGGCGTGCTGTCAGGGCGACAAACCTTTACAACATGCTGCCGGTCCGGTCGGCGGCGCAGCTGGAGGTGCTGCTCGTGGTGATCGGCTACTCAAAGGAGGCCAAGCTTGTAGCCATGCTCACGTCGTTCTTCGCCGGCGTCGACGACTGGATCAAGGTAAATGACAGTCTATCATGGATCATCTAGATCATGTACGGATCATCGAGATCGTGTACAGATAGATAATCTAGATCCTGACCTGCCGTTATGATGTGCTGTGCAAGATCTGTGTAGTACAGATCCAACCCAGGAAGCATGTCCTAGATCATGCAGATTATATGCCTCCCGTCCGGCAACGCGAGCTATGTTGTAGATTACACAGATCATACAGATCAGGGATCTATCTGCCCTCCTCCTGAAATATCTAGATCATGGCAGCGATGATCGAGATTCTGTCCGAGCCGTCAATTCTTTCGAACAAATGTAGGCCCCCCTGTAAGAACTGGCTGAAGCCGGTTTCTATGGCCGAGGTCTGTGCGACTGACCACCAACCGAGATTCACACACACACAACCAACCGCCTGTGCCGCAGTTCAGTAGGGGGTGCTGGTGAACGGTGGTGGCGGGTTGGTTTTCTTGCGCTTTGTTTCGTGGACGCGTTCTACGATAAGAGGACAGAGGTATTTCGGGGGACCATAGTTAGCAGGACCTACGGTACACACAAAAACCTATATATTTACCTATTTTTAATAACAATATTTGGTCCTGTTTACTATGGACCCCCGTAAATAGCACATTTCCGCTAAAATGTTTCCTGAATGACGGGGCTTTTTTTTTTAACCCGAAACCGTCCGAATGCCAATCTTGTTTCGAAAAAATAGTTTTTTTTTTATACTCGGGCCGTGGGATTTTTACTCATCGGCATGCAATTTGATCTTTGTTAAAAGTCAGTTTTCGGGTGAGGTATGGAGCTACTTTAAGGTCAAGTGAGGAGGAGCCTCAGAAAAATTAGGGTGAACCTCTATAGTAGAACGCCTCCCTACTATAACAGCAATCACAACCCACGCAAAAGTTATTGGCTGTGGGACTTTTTTTTTTTTTTTTTTTTTTTTTTTTTTTTTTTTTTTTTTTTTTTTTTCCAGAAAAAACGACGTTTTTAACCTTCCGGTGAGTATTCTTGGGGCTGGGTACGTAACTCTTGTGGGTTTGTCTGTAACGGCTATCGGAGAAACTTGTGATTCAGCTGTTGGACCAATGAGCTCCTCGTGTTTGTCGGCTTCCAATGTTTATTATCACCCAACCAAATTGGATTGTCGCAAACACCCTAGGTATTTATTAGTTGCGGCATTACCACGGTATATGTATCCCCTATCCAAACATGCCTCCCATATGTATTAGATTCAATCCTGCACCACGAACGGCAGGTTTCCTACGTTCAACTTATATTCACGTTTGTTTTGGCGACGTGTGCGTTTCGACAGAAAACGGTGTATCGGGACAGAAAACGTCATCTCTCTGTTTTCCCCCCCCGTTTTTGGTTTGCTCCGCCTTCGAAAGAGCTGATTTCATTTCACTTCCTACTATTACGGGGGACCATAGTAAATAGGACCAAATATTGCTAGTAAAAATAGGTAAAGATATAGTTTTTTTATGTATACCATAGGTCCTGTTAACTATGGACCCCCGTAATATCAGTGGTAAATACCGTTACAAACCGTCGAAAAATGCTACGTTTTTTTTTTTCGCGAGGTATTGCGGACACGTCTGACCTTTTTGAGCTGGGCGCAGTCAGACATCCTGCAGAAGATCTGAGCCGCCGGAGAGATCACCCGCGCCTTGCGACCGAAAAATAGGCTCAAACAGTTAACACTGCACTTTTTTGTTTTGTTTCGTTTTGTCTTTACATGTCTCCACCAGCGTTTCGCGGTTGAGAAACAGTTTCAAATATCCACGGACGCAAGTTCGTGGCGAGATCTATGCCACTGTTATATCTCCCGCACCGCACCGCAACCATCGTTTTTCTAGGGGTGTTTTTTTTTTTTTTTTTTTTTGCGGTGAACGGTGGTTCGGGCGCTGTGCTGGCCGTTGCTAACGGCGGTGGTCGTCTTGGTACGGTGACGTTGGCGGTGGCGGTGGCTGTGGCGGCAGCGGCAGCGACGCTTTTAGTTTTTTTTCCCGCCACTTGAAAGCTGCCCGCGCACGCTTGGCGGCGCGATCTGCGTGCCATATTTTTCGTTTTCTGTTGTGCCGTAGTGCAGTGGTGCAGTAGTGCCGTAGTGCAGTGGTGCCGTAGTGCAGTGGTGCAGTAGTGCCGTGGGCTAAACGCCGTTGCGCTGCGCTGTGCGCGCGTGTGCTTTGCTTTGTCCTAATGCAAATTACTATTGATACCACACGCCACTCTGACCGCGAATATAAGTTGTATTTTTTTTTGTGCTGAGATCATAATTCAGAAGGAGATTGTAGTCACGCCCTTATCAAATTGTATGAGCGGTATGCGCGACGAAAGTCCGGTCCTGATGTTTCAGGCGCGGTCTTTCGAGCGCGAGAGAAAGTGATCTGACCGCGGTGCGTGATGTATTGGTCGATATCGCGCTTGCAGCAGTCGTCGTCGCTGTCTCGAAGCCCCGCACGTCCTCAACCTTAACCACTTACATCACACGCACACGCGCTGCGTACTGTTATCGTGTACCAGGGGAAGTTTGCCTAAACGAAAAAATCTCGTGTGTTGATGTTAGCTATCCGTTCGTCGTCCCGGCTCTGTGACTCCTCGCCCGTGCTATGTGTCCCGTGCAAGTCTTTCGCTGTGCATTCATCATCTCGCCCCCGTGACTCCTTGCGCTTGCTATGTCTAACGGCACCTATTGCCTCTTGCAGGACTGGGAGTTGTCCGTGTCAGACCAGCGTCGGCTGTACCTGCTCATATCGCAGACGCTGGGAGGGGAGACCAACGCGGTCGAGTCGCAAAAGGTACGACGCGTCCACTTTTCTTGCCGCTTTCCGCCTGTCGCGCACGATGGGAGAAAGGTCTCGGAGTCTCTAATATAAAAAATGATGCCTCTGTCGTACCTTCTTGTCGATTTTCGCTGTCGCTCTCAGACAAGGATACCATAGAGGGTTGAGTCTCCAAAGGTCAGAGGTACGTCTGCTTTTGCTGCTCTTCGGTAGGACAGGCAGCAGCGACAGCCGAGCCGGTCGGCGGTTTCGAGGGATGGTTTGTCTTCCCGCCACCTTACGTGTTGACGGTGGTCTTGTCTGTCAGTGACTGAAGCGACGCGCAGCCAGCTATGCACGCACGCCCGCGGGGTTGGTGTTCACCGTCAAGTTCTCGACACGCCACCCGTTCGTCCTTGCGCGAAAAAGTAAGAGGAACAGCATCGCGAAGCTGCTCTGCAGTTTGTTTGGGTGGGTGGTGGCAGTATGCCGTCCTGCATCATCTATAGGTGCCTCGGATATTTTCGACAAACGTTAGGGTTGAATTTGACTCTTGCGGCAAAACGCGTGAGGTGCCCCCCCCCCCCCCCCCCCCCCCCCCCCCCCCCCCCCCCCCCCCCGCCCTGCCGTGCTCAAATGTCTGCCTGGTCGGTGAAAACCCAACGTGCTCCGTCCCGGCGTTGTAGGGATGCGAGGGTCTATGGCCGTACGACTGCGGCCACCAACGACATGAGTACATGAGTCCCCCTTCCCCCCCCCCCGCGTGTTCTGTCCAAGCGTTGTAGGGGTGCGAGGGTCTATGGTCATACGACTACGGTCATGCATCACATGAGTAACCCCCCCCCCCCCCCGCCCTACCTTTTCTCCCCCTTTCTCCCTCTCCCCCCCCCCCTTCCCACTTTACGGTCCCGTCCCCCCTTGCGCTTTACGTACGTTCTATATTGTGATGTGGGTCTACCTGTCTCTTCTCTCGCGCTCTGGGGCACCACTTGCTCCAGTTTCTGATGAAGTATTTGGCGACGTACGATGATGCTAGCGCGGCGGAACTGCAAAAGGTGAAGGCGGCGGCTGTGATGGGCTGCATCGGCGCGGTCAAGGCCCCGATCGTCAGCTTCACCGAGCAGGTACACAGTTCGAAGAGAGTCGACGAGGCAAGGAGGGTGCTGCTCTCTCCTTGTGATGAAACTGCGGGGGACATGCCGTAGTGGGGAAGGGAGGAGAAACGCCGTCTTGGTGACCCCGGGGTCTGGGTTAGGACTATCAGTAGGAGGGTGCGGGAGCTAAAAGAAAAGTGAAGATAATTGATGGAATGGGGAACCCCCCCCCCCCCCCCCCCCCCCCCCCCCGAAAACATACAGCTGTAGTGGTCCCTCGCTATACACGTAGTGTCGGTTGAGTAGTGTCGTCTGCCCGCTACATATAGTGCCTGTGGAATCGCTAGGCACAGATGGGATTACAGTAGCCAGTGTGGCAGTATGCGGAGTATATAGTGCCGGTTCACGCTATATGTAGTGACAGTTTCGTTGGCTGGCGCATATTATACCGGCACTAAGGAGGGACTCACCAGTGTGGTAGTGTGCGGAGTGTATAGTGCCGGTTCACGCTACATATAGTGCCGGTATTGTTGGGGCTGGCGCATATTATACCGACACTATAGAGGGACCCTCACTGTTTAGTATATAAGTGCACCGCTGCGTACGTCCTCCATGAAATTCTACGAGTATAAAAGCCCGCAGTACGCGCGATTGAAGTACGTATCATATATATATATATGTGTACGATGCAGCTTGCAAATAGGAGCTTTGACGACGAAACTGTCGATATTACGGGTGGCGTTTCTGTCTGTGTGTGTGTGTTTTTTGAAATATGCAGCCGGTGTGACGGTGTTTTTGTTGTGCGCGAATCGGCGTGGGGGGGACCCGAACAACACCTCCCATGTGCATACTCTAATTACCTGGAATCAGTGCGAGATATATACTTTTTTTCTTGCAGTGAAACGGGTCGAACGTTTACGACAGTCTCGTGCGAGTGTACGCCCCTGCTTCGTATCTTGGTACGCTTGCAGCTTGCAGGGGACCCACACCGCGTGGGCTCTTCGTGCAATAACAAACGCGTGGGGGAGGGGGGAGGCAGGGGGTGGGGCGCGCGAGCGCCTCTCGTTCCATTTCTTGGACTCGTAGAAGACGACGCTGACGATGTAGAAAGGCGCGCCGTGATGACCTGGAACGCCCGGCTTTGTCTGGTCCTGGCCCACCGTCCCGCCGTCGACCCACGAACAACAAAGTATCTGTGGCGTGGACGCGGTGCCCCCTCCGCCTTGGTTCCTGGCCGGACCCGAGGAAGGCGACGTTTTTGCTCTCGCGGAAGACGATGATATGCATACACACCGCCAGTGCTCTGGCAAGAGGCCGGCGGCGCTGCCGGTGCCCGCTGCCGCTGTGCGGGCCGATCGATGTATTACGAAATGTGCAAAATAACGACAGCCGTCGATGTAACTTCAACGTACTATTAATATGATTTTTTTTTTTGAGTCGATCGCCCCCCCCCCGAAAAAAAAAGCCACCATATCTCGTGTGTACCCTTTGCCGCGGTTCCCGACGCGGACGGTCCTGCTGTGGGCTGCCCCCGTTTCAGCGGCCCGAGAGTTTTTCGTGTCTTGCGCTGAACACGTGCGACTTGGCGTCGCTGCTCCCTCTCCCCCCGCCCCCTCTGCCTCCTGAATGTGCGGCGCTTTCACGCAACTGCGAGAGCTCGGGGCGCATTCCTTCCTCCCCAGGAGTACAGGCTGTGTGTGTAGATGTAGACCGTCCGTGGCGCAAGCGGGTAGCTTGGACTTCATCCTCCTGTCCCTGGCCCCCTCTGCATCCTCCGTCTCGAAAGGGATGCGTGGTCAATGGTCAAATGACTAAGGCAAGCAACAAATGAGTACGCCCCCCCCCCCCCCCCCCCTGGCCTACATCCTCCGTCTCGAAAGGGATGCGTGGTCAATGTTCAAATGACAACGGGCAAGCAACGAATGAGCACCCCCCCCCCCCCCCCCCCCCCCCTCCCCCCCTATACCTCGCTCCCGCCTCTTTTGGCTTGCGTCGGCGTAGCACAACCTGCTCGGGATGGCGGCTGTCGCGCAGCTCAAGGGAGACCCGAAGTACGCGGCGGTGCACGAGTTGCTTCACATATTCTCCGTGGAGAAGCTGGAGGAGTACAATGCCTTCCATCAGGTGTGTGTGGGGGGGGGGGGGGGGGGGAGGACTCGATAGGGTACTCGTGGTAGATCCGAGGATGGAGGCCGTGGGCAGAAAAGCAACATATATATATATATATTGTCTGTAGGTGGGTTTCGAGGGGGTTAAGGATAGAAGGCCGTGGAGAGAAAAAAACAAAGCTATTTATGTTCTCGTTGAGCGGGTCTGGAGGGGTTGAGAGTAGAGGCCGTCGGGAGAAAAACGACATTGGCTTACCAGGTATTTTGTTTGGTGGATCTCGAGCGGTTGAAAGTAGAGACTGGGGTGATGAACTAAAATATGATTGTATGATTTGATTTGATTTGATTTGGTTCGATTTGGTTTGTTTGTTTGTTTGTTTTTTTTTTTTTTTTCTCCGAGCAGAGAGTGCGAGTCTCTGTTACGGGGGTCTACAGTTATAACAGGAACAGGACCTATGGCATACATAAATCCTATATATTGAGGTATTTTTACTAACAATATTTGGTCCTGTTTACTATGGCCCCCCGTAATAGTTTTGACGGCGCCACACACAACAGGAGGCTTCTACGCGAGAAACTGATACTCGTACCTTTAAAAAAATACAAAAAAAAAACACGCACGTATTGTGACTGGGGAACACAGTAGTAATCAGAACCGAATGCGCATGGTAAAAATACTGGAATATATAGGTTTTTGTGCGTATGATGGTTTCTGATTGCTATTGTTCCCCGTATTAGGGCTTTTCGACCGAGTTTATTATTACGGGGGTCCATAGTAAATGGGACCAAATATTGTTAATAAAAATAGGTAAATATATAGGTTTTTTGTGTTGACCGTAGGTCCTGTTAACTATGGTCCCCCGTAATAGTTTTCGACCGGATTTAGTTAGATTTTTTTTTGTCGGTTTTTGGTTTGAGAGGAAGGAGACGACCGCCAGCACACACAACACAGGTTGTCGAAAGTTGCGTATATCCTGCTGCCAGGTCCTCTTGCGACGGCTATTTTTTCTTGCGCCTTTCCGGCGGACGGGTATTAAGCACGTTAGAGCTCTTACAGTAGTTCTTCTAGCTGCTGCAAAAATGGCACAATTCGAATTCTAGCTACCTGGTATCTGTTATTTACGGGGGTCCATAGTTAATAGGACCCTTGGCATACATAAAAACCTATATGTTTACCTATTTTTACTAACAATATTTGGTCCTATTTATTATGGTCTCCCGTAATAATCAGTATTGTTGTTGTTGTTGTTGTTGTTGTTGTTGTTGTTTGTTGTTGTTGTTGTTGTTGTTGTTGTTGTTGTTGCTATATCATCATATTTTGTCTAACTATTGTTATTAATAGTTTGTTCTCCGAAATCAGGGTGCAGTTCTAGCGGGGTGACAAGCTCTTCTATTACGGAGGACCATAGTAGATGGCACCTACGGTACACGCAAAAACCTACCAGGTATATATTTCCCTATTTTTACTGACAATATTTAGTCCCATTTACTGTTAATAGTCCCCCGCAATAGCACTCCTCCCGGTCTGATTGCCAAACACTTCTAATTCGAGTCTGGTTCGGGTTTCTGCAAACTGCGGTACAAAAGGGGTCAAGCCTGTATCGGGTGGTGTGTGTGCCAGAGGGGGGGGGGGGGTGTACTCATTGTCATGCATGGCCGTAGTCGTATGACCATAGACCCTCGCATCCCTACAATGCCGGGACGGAGCATGTCGGGTTTTCACCGACCAGGCAGACATTGCTTGCACCAAGCGCGAAGCGAAACGTGAGGTGTCCGGCGAGTCGCATGAAGGGTGAGCTGCATCCTACTAAGAATGGCTTGTGAGGCGGACTTGCATATGGATGACAGCTTCGATGAGTTAGTTTAATTTACGGTGTAGCCACTTCCAGAGACAGCAATGGGAGCACTATGTAACTGCCTCTTGGGTGCCTTGCCTTGAACACTACGTGATACGATCAATTCCCTTGTGCAGAGTAAAGGTTCTTTACTTCGCACAAATGATCTAACTCGACGACCAGCTGTGGGCGACCGCCAAAAACCCCCCCAAAAAAAAACGGTACCCTGGATGCCTAGCTCACGTAGTGAGCGGCATGTTTTACAGTGTCGTTGCCAACCGACGCCAACCCAACCCATATATAATCTATATATGGGGGGGGGGGGGGGGGGGGCATCTGCGGTGCCTGTTCTCTTTGTACTATTCGGTCCGGCGAGAGCCATGTGCACGCGCGAGGCCCACTTTTCATCGTCCTGTTACGCGACAGCTTCAATTATCCACCCTGCCTTCTGCGATCTCCTCCCTCCCGCCTTTTGGGTCTCGCACCCACCTCGACCCCCTCCCTCCCTCCCCCCCCCGCCCCAGACAGGAAGGGGATAAGATTAGCAAAAAGTTCCCATGTAACATATGGAAACAACGTTATGAGCGCCCAATTGTTGGAGGTGTCTCTGTTCGGAGTAGGAACGGTGCTCCGTCAACGGTCAAATGACTACAGCAAGCAACAAATGAGTATGCCCCCCCCCCCCCCCCCCCCCCCACGCCCTCTCCGCCCCCCCCCCCCATTCTCCCCTGTAGAAAAATGCGAAGACACTGGCGGACAACAACATCGACCACGAGAGCTGCGTTTTCAGCATGCGGCTCCTGTCGCTGTGCTCTCTCGCCACGGAGCACGAAGAGATTCCGTACCACGTGAGAGAGAGAGAGAGAGAGAGAGAGAGAGAGAGAGTAACGGTTCTGTAGGCATGTATGCAAGCACGGCATGCATATGAATGCATGCAGGCAGGAACACCAAAAATACGATGAGTAAAAGCTCGTGTTTTGTTTTTTGAACGAGGCGATTGGTGGACGAGGGCGACAGAAAGCAGGCATTCTTCGGAGGGGAGAGGGGGCAGGCAGGCAGGCAGGCAGGCAGGGAGTCAGCGAGGAAGGCCTGTGGTGTGATTCACCTCAGTATGTCCGTCGCGAGTCGTGTTTCAGCGAAAGAGGATTGTGCCGCCTCGAGCCGTGTCACGGAACGACCTAGGGGCGCGCGGGGGGGGGGGGGGGGGGGGGGGGGGGGGGGGGGGGGGGGGGGCGAGAGGAAGCGTGTGTCTGTTTTTATAGGAGGGAGCAGCCATGCCTGTGGTGTACGTTCGTACCGCAGGCGGCGACTCCAATGTTTGCCCTCCTTTGTTTCGTCGTGGTCGTTTGGTACCTGGAATGTATTGTTACGGGGGGGGCATAGTAATACATAGTAATGCATAGTAATGCATAGTAATGAATAGTAATGCATAGTAATACATAGTAATACTATGGTAACACATAGTAATACTATGGTAACACATAGTGATACATACAGTAGTAATAGATAGTAATACATATTAATAGTAATACATAGTAATACATAGCAATACATAATACCAGGTAGTAGTAATACATACTGTAGTAATACATAGTAATACATAGTAATACAAGTAATACATACCTAGTAGTGGTCAGAAGCCACGCTGACGCTCAAAAATGCACGTAGCCCCCTGTCTGCGAGCGATGTTTGCTTCTGATTAGTTGCGGCGTTTTCCCCGGTTATGGTCCTCGGTGGTGGTGGGTGGTCCCCAGCGCGAGTTCTATGGGGTTCGCGCGGGCGGGCGGAGAGGAAGTCAAGTGTAGGTTCCACCGAGACGTGTCTTGCCTCGCTGCCGTCCTCGTGTCGGCCTCGCTGAGGCGGTCGTCTTCGGCAACCCAAAAATGTTATGGTATCTCTTCTGATTGATTGTGATGCTCTGCTCCGCCACCTATGTATATATATATATATGCGGACGTCTTTTGTTTTTTTCTGAAGGTCGTTGCGGAAACTCTGCAAGTGTCGGGGGACGACGAGGTGGAGGACTGGGTACTGCGCGCGATTCAGGCGGGCCTGGTGGAGGCGAAGATGGACCAGATGCAGCGAGTCGTGGTGATCAGGCGATGCACCAACCGCGTTTTCGGCCCGGCACAGTGGAAGGTAACACTTCAAACTTTTCTCTTGTGTTTTTGATTGTGACGGCGCACGACAACGTTACCTACGGCCTCCCCCCGTATACCGTGTATTTATCAATGACATAAAGGCTGAGTTGGTGACGAAGCTGTGAAGCACATCTCTCACTGCGTGAGCTAGAAACCAGGGTACCGTCTTGTTGTTTTTTTACTTTATTTTTTTCGCAGTCACCGCGGCTGGCGGTCGAATTAGATCATATTTGTGCGGGGTAGAGAACCTTAGCTCCGCACGAGATGAATGATCGTTTCACGTACTGTAGTCGTATTAAGAGTGTTTATTGTAAGGTGTCCACGAGGCAGTTTCATACTATTGCCGTTGCTGTCTCTGGAAGTGGCCGCACTAGGAGAAAAAAAATCAATTCGTTAGACGTTGTCATCCGCATGCAAGAAAGAAAAGTCCGCCTCACGAGCAGTCCTTGACAGGATCTCCCTTCATGCGACTCGCCAAGCACGACCTCACGTTTCGCTTCGCGCTTGGTGCAAGAAATTTTTGCCTGGTCGGTGAAAACCCGACGTGCTCCGTCCCGGCATTGTAGGGATGCGAGGGTCTATGATCATGTGACTACGGCCATGCACGATAATGAGTACCCCCCCCCCCCCTCTCCCCCCACTCCCCCCCGCCAAGTGGTTAGCTACTGTACTTGTCCTTGTTTGTCGTTTGCTTTTGTTTTTGGTGCTAATTCTTGTTGTTTCTTTTTTCTTGCTCTTCGTTCTTGCTCCTGTTACTTTGGTCCTGTTCCTGTTTTTGTTGTTTTTGCGTTAACTTGCCGCCGTAGTTCTGGCCCGCAGTAGCGAGGCGAGACAGACTAGAAATTATTTTCATCACGCGAAATAACACAACGATATGTAAAGCATCTCATCCGACTGCGGTTCTCAAGTATATACTGCCGCTCAGGTGCGCGTACGGAACGTTTGACACCGGTTCATGCGGCGCGACGTCCGCCTCGCGTGAAGACCGGTGCATTTTTTCCCCCTCACGTGGCCTCCGAGCCGAGCCATCCAACCGCACGTCAGATGCGTCCTCCAACTTTTACCTCATGCCTCCACCCACTCCCCACAACTTGACCGCCTGCGATGGATCTCTCGACGCTCCCCTCCGTGTCCGAAACAGACTTTGCAAAAGAAGCTGGGTACGTGGAGCTCGAACGTCCAGATGCTCCTGTCGGCGATCCAAAAGAGCAACGAGCGGTGAGCAAATGCTGCGGTAACCGTGCTGTCGTTGAGCTTAAGCTTCTCCCCCCCGGGGGGTCTATGGTCATGCGACTACAACCATTCATGATATCGAGTACCCCCCCCCCCCCCCCCCATTTTACATACCTGGTATACATATATATACCTATATATAGGTTGGGTTGGCGTCGGTTGGCGAACACGCCGTAAAACACGTCTCTCACTGCGTGAGCTAGACAACCAGGGCACCGTTTTTTTTTTTTTTTTTTTTTTTGCGGTCACCACGGCTGGCGGTCGAGTTAGATCATTTTTGTGCGGGGAGAAGCTTCACTCCGCACTAGGGGGGATGCTCGTATCACGTAGTGTGTATATGGTAAGGCACCCACGAGGCAGTTACGTATTAAACCCATTGCTGCCTCTGGAACCGGCCACACCAGAAAAAAATCAATTTATTGACGCTGTCATCCATATGCAAGAAATCCGTCTCAAAAGCTGTTCTTAGTAGGATGCAGCTCACCCTTCATGCGACTCACCCAATACCTCACGGCGCTTCGCGCTTGGTGCAAGCAATGTCTGCCTTGTCGGTGAAAACCCGACGTGCTCCGTCCCGGCATTGTAGGAATGCGAGGGTCTATGGTCAGATGACTACGGCAATGCATGATGATGAGTATCGAGGTCGAGCATGCATAGATATCGCTGTGTGCTTGTTGGGTGACGTTCCCGGAACGATTCCGACTGAAGTCGTTCGTGCTCCGTCGGTGTGCGGATGGTGGATGCGCAATGATTCAGAGGGTCAGAGGGCAAAGAAGCGATGCGCCGTGCCCCCTTCCCCCCCCCCCCCCGCGCGCGCCTCCCTCGAGCAACCAGCGAAAAATGGCGTTGCATCGCACTCGAAAGAAAAACACAGCAGGTTCTTTCTTTGTGCAACCGGGGCCAAAACAAAACCCGTTCAAGGTTTGCAGATCTAATTGTACGTCTCTTTCTGTTCTGTTTCTCGCTCCTGTCCTTTTCGTTCTGTTCGTCCCCTTTCATACCGCAGGTACCAGCAGCAGGCTCTTATGAAGGGGGAGTGAGTACAGCGGGATCGGAAACAAACCTTCGATACATATATATCCGGGCGCCATGGGCTGTTTTTTTTTTTTTTTTTTTTTTTTTTGCGGGTATGAAGTCGATAAAAAAAAAAGAAGGTCGCCGGCCTGGCGCACAGAAGCTGGCACTTGCTCCCCAGAACCTAATAGTAGCAGTAGCGTTAATGGTCTAGGAACAAGACCAAGTTAAAACGCGGCGAGTTCTGCGTGCGCGGCGCGACGGGCACTCTCGTGATAAAAGTTACGCGCCGCAGGAGCTGGGTGTATGCCCCTCGGCGCCCGGTGTTCTGACTTGGAAGGAAGAGGCCGGAGGAGCCCACCGCACGCGTGAGGCTTGATTGCATTGCAGCGCATGCCTCTTTTGGTGGTGGCGGTGCTGCTGCTCTGCGTGTCGACACGAACGACGAGTGTCGTTGTGCCGGGGCGAGGTTTTTTGTCGCGAGGGAGCTGTGGACGAAGATTTCTCATGTCGTCGTTGGACGTCGGTTTCGTGCCTCCGTTTCGAACGAGAAGGTTCGCAAGGGTGGGTGTAGTACGGCGTGTACTTTGGATGATCCCATGTATGTACCCGGGTATTTACCCGGGTATGTACCCGAATATTTACCCGGTTATGTACCCGGGTATTTGCCCGGGTATGGTCAACACTATCAGACTTGGTACCCGGGTACCCCACAATATATACCCCATGCTAAGCACACCCTTAGATGGCTTTTGCGGTTGTGTGGTTTTGTTTCGGGGTTTCGAGTGCCGGACGGCTGCAAGTGTTAAGGCGTGGCCAAGCAATCGACGTTGCTCTGTGCGTGTTTTGTTTTTTGTATTTTATTTCCCGTTATTGTCTAGCTCACTTATGTGTGGCATGGTTCCTTGGCATCGTTGAGGTTGCCTGGCGGCTCTACTGTAGTTGTTTCGCGCTGTCCGTCCCAAGCACCTCCAAGCGCTCCCAATCACCCCCGCACGTCGTGCTATATGGAGCAGTTTAACATTGTGCTGAGCCATCTTGAATACCTTCTCCTTGCTCGTTTGCGGCTCCGGGAGCAGCTAGCTCTTACGACGGTTTGTCGTCACCGTCCCCTCTTCTTGGTTGCTCTTGGCAAAACACTCCAGCTTTGTTTCGCGTGTGCTTAGCATCGCTGTCGTGGCGTACCCAGGCCCCACCGTCGAGCGGTGTACAGCCCCCACCTCCGAGCAGCTTTAAAATCGATCATATCGTGTGGCGTGTGCAGAGGGTACAACAACAGTACGCTTGCCGTCATACCACTCTCCAAACATGACAGGAGCGCGGTGGTGACGTTTGCCACAGAAGCCCAAATTCTTCCGCGCAGTGAATTGTTCGTTAGTGCGCGCCACTTTTTCGCCGCTGGCGTACGGCAAATGTTCTTTCACATTCTGAGGCAGAGCTCAACTTGACCGTTGCGGCGTTCTATCATACGCCTAAGCAATTCTTCATAATGACGGCGGATGGATACTGTAGTATTGTACGTAGCTTTCATGAGCAAAGCCGCTGTTACGGGGGTCCATAGTAAATAAGACCTAGGGTATGCACAAAAACCTATATGTTTGCCTATTCTTACGAACAATATTTGGTCCTATTTACTGTGGTCCCCCGTAATAGTTGTCGAAATTGCCTCTACTGTATGTAATCATCCTATAAAGCACGAACGAGTATTGCCTCGGCATTGCTGCTTTGCTTTTGCCACATGATGTACTTCCAGGTACGAATTAAATATGGGAACATGACTCCCAACTACTACTGATGAAATTCAGGCAAGTCAACACTCTCGAGGGCCGAAGGTCCCAAAATTCATCTGTGTGCGATGGAAAGGCACACACGCATGAGTTCTTCTCTTTGGTACGATACATCTCCGGGGAGGCATACCCCCAATCTGTGCCGTAAGTGAATGTCCTTACCGGGGGGCGTAGGTCGTATCGCCCCAAGGGTGGCGTTTACGATGCTATGGTCGGCATCCTTGAAAATACAAACATGCCTTAAACGTACCAAAAGCATACCATACACATGCCATAAACTTACCACAAACATACCGTAAGCACACCACACACATACCACAAGCATACCATAAACAAGCCATAACCATACCATAAACACACCATGAAATATACCAAGTACAAGGTACCAGGTATACCGTGAACATAACATACACTTATTACCATAAACACATCATAAACATACATTCCATAAACATACCACAAACATACATACCATAAACAAACCATAAGCATTACCGTAAGCAAACCATAAACATATACCAGGTATACCACAGACAAGCCACACACGTGTGGTACGGCAGGGGTAGTCGCACCTATTTTTCCCGAGGCTTCCGAACTCTAGGACCTCTATCTCTCATACCTGAGACACTGTTTGGAGGACAAAACGGACTCGGACTATCGTGGGTATTGTTCCGAAAAACATTCTACAGTAAAACAAAAAAGAGATTGACTCTCCTGGGACTTGATATTCTACAATCGACGGCAAAAGGTGACGAATACAGAAAAAAAAAAAAAACGCCCACTTATCTCGTTGGCTTGTTAAGATCAAGGGTTGCGGGACACTTTGTATCCCTGGACAGGTCTGCCTTTTAAGTCGGTAAACATTGTACTCACATGTGTTGTTTGCTTAGCTATAGAAGAAGAGCAGTTTTATTCCTTTCGTGCACGCGGAGACTGAGACCAAGCTCGTGCTCCTCTGGAAAACCCCTGGTTTTCCATCTAAGATACGCCTTCCAAGTACTACAAATACGTTCCGAGTGACTGAACCCAGGTAATTACCGGGCTTTCAATCTCATACAAAGCAGTATCATAACACTAGCCCACTCTGATGAGCCGTATATGCAGAATTTTGGGAAGTTCGTGGAAACCCCGATTCCACGAACTAGAAAATGAGTCGAAGATGCGGCTTATGGTACGCCCCGGACGACCAAGCTCAGCTCGAGGCCAGCATATAGCTGTGCCACTCGAGCGAGTCAGCCGCCCTAGCCGACACGAATTAAGAGGTGTGGATTATTATTAGAAGAGCAAGACAGAGACAGACATGGACACAACAAACACGGAGTGAGACCGTGCGCGATGATCTACAGCAACATAATCCATTATACCCTAAGATCCATATCTCTGCAGGAAACCCGGGGATGAGTCCCGGATGTCCCCTGACGACCACAGCCCCCCCCCAGAGCGAACCCACAGGCCCAAAGGGACTTGGGGAACACGACAGAAAACGAAGACAGGGACAGCCGGAGACCATCCACAAAAATACACAACTCGAAGAATAACAAACAAACCACCAATCAACATCATCCGCTTCGACAAAATCTCTACCATAGGCATCCGTCCACGAAAAATTTTGTAACCACACAACCACTTGGTTTGACATAAAATCAGACGAGATCACCTACACAGCAGCATTTATCAACGTCGTCCCATATCTCCCCATTTACCGTCGTACCAGGTATTGATTTGCAGACATACCGGTCAAAAACATACCAGTTCTCACACGCGTCCATACACATACAAGAAACAACACACAGAAATCAAGCGATCCACCAACTTCTTCCTGTTGCTGCCTAGACCCATCAGTCAGGAGCAGCCAGTAGAGGGCCCAGGCTAAGAGGCAAAATTTCCGACTCCGGGCAAGCAAACATGACCGGACAATCTGCAGTTGATTCACCCATAACCATTATCCCAGCGCAAGAACCGATTTCACCTTCGACAAATACTTCTTCGTTTACACCATGCGCTTTGCCCTCAAAAACTCCTGCGTTAGCACATTTCTCTGGCCCAACACGAAGGTGAACAACATGGTCCTCGAGCTCGACCTCGGGCGATAGCACAACAACTTCCGGTTCAGTATTCATCGGCAAAATATTGGGTTCAGAGGACACAGCTTTTTTTCCAGGAGCGTTCCGTAACGAATCAAAGTCTGCGACAACAGCAACAGGTATATCACTCTCCAATTTTTTACACCCACCCACATCCTTTGAGAGCTCCTTAGAATCAGACATCGGCTCGGCAGAAGGAACGACGACAGGTACATTCACATTAATCTCGGAGTCCTCACAAGCATCCACGCCCCCCGTTGCGGTCTCCTCATAAACAGGTATCAGTGCAGCAGAGGAATAACGTCAGATGGGTCCGGAATGCGGCGCACGGCATTAATTGAACCGTGGGTAGAAGCAGCCCCACAAGATTGATACTGATGGCTCCGAACTGCAGACAAAGACGCTCCCCCACTATTAATAGTAGATGTATCGGGGATGGCAGCAGTATTAGTCGTCGCTGTTGAAGCCCCTCGCCCCTCCACTATTATTGTAGAATTAGCTGTCGTAATAGGTGATACCACGTTGATATTAGAAGGAATAGCCGAACACAGCCCCGCATCTCTGCTGACAGGATGCAACACAGCACCACCACTTGGAGTATCACCTGAACTATTAGAATAATCAGATCTAGCAAAACTGTCGCTGGTAGCACACAAAGGACGAATGTTTCGGTGTTGGCGGAAACCCTGAGATTCGAAACGTCTCACAGGAGGACCCACCGATCCAGAACAACCATTGCGTGTAGAAGTAGGGTAGACATAACGCCCAGAAGAAAAACGCTCGCCTCCAACTCCCTGCTCTCCTTGACTGGTCTGAGTCTGAATAAATCGACCTGTATATCCAGCACGGTCCTGCTTGACTCCATCCCCTCTCGATGGGAAGAAATGAGACCTATTACTCACAGAAGACCATTGCTGGTAGCCTTGACTCCCAGTATAAGAGTAACCATGGTTATCCGTAGACATAGACGTGTGTACCAGCAACCGGTGTGTTCTCGGCCACTCCTTTGCTTCTCTTTCCACCATCAAAAATAAATCCATTGGTTGAGAGTATAGCTCGTCGTTAACAAGCAATTGTGAAGTGCATGCATGCCTGAAGTCCTCGGGTGATAACGCATCCAAAAATATCCGGGTGAAAAGTTGTGCTGGTGCTGATTTCCAGGCGCCTCGAACATCTCCTCCAACC
Organism: Macrocystis pyrifera; assembly: GCA_031763025.1. NCBI lineage: Eukaryota > Phaeophyceae > Laminariales > Laminariaceae > Macrocystis > Macrocystis pyrifera. The sequence continues at coordinate 2,378,042 of JASSKH010000026.1, forward strand.
ATGAAAAAATCGATCGTTCCAGCCTCGGCAACGAACTTGCACATATCGTCAAATAGCGTCTCAACGAACCGTACCATATCAGCAGCGTTAGTCGCAGCATTAACCGATCGGGCAATTGAGCAAAGCGATTCTTCCGCAGAGATAGCATCTAGCTTACGCTTAGGATATGCCTTAGCATGCAGGCAGTCCAGCAGGTCATCATTGGAAATACCAGAAGCTATACCAGTATAGCCTGCCGACATGCATAGCCGTTGCAGCAGAAATACTGGAATCAGATCTCGAATATGACAGTCTCTCAGGTCATCCAGCTTTGCAAGGGAATCGAGGAACAAACGGATATCGTCCACCTGACCACCAATAAGTTTGGGGAGTTTTTTGCTTCGGGAAGAAAGACCACGTACCACGGCTGTCCTAATCGCGTCGCAGTCGTAGTCGAAATCGTTTGTCTTGCGGTTACATTTTGAAACGGCACTATTTCTGCCGAAAACACGACGACCCTTTGAATCTTCTCGAGGAAGCGTTGAACCTCCAGACTCGTACTCGTACATATACGAGTACCTTGTAACGCACAACCAGCCCCTCGACCATTTTCTGGACCAAACGACCCACCGACCGAACCTTGTCCGCGTTCCATATCCTAGTCCGCCACGCTAGGAATTCGAATGCGAAAGATACGGAAAGTAGCCTCACATCTTTTTTTTTTTTTACCAACCACGAAGATACGGTCCTGTCAAAATCAAGTATCAAGCTCAGCTCGAGGCCAGCATATAGCTGTGCCACTCGAGCGAGTCAGCCGCCCTAGCCGACACGAATTAAGAGGTGTGGATTATTATTAGAAGAGCAAGACAGAGACAAACATGGACACAACAAACACAGAGTGAGACCGTGCGCGATGATCTACAGAAACATAATCCGTTATACCCTAAGATCCATATCTCTGCAGGAAACCCGGGGATGAGTCCCGGATGTCCCCTGACGACCACAGGCTCCTCAAAACTCACTCCCACACCTCTGAACGGGGCGAGGCAACGAAGCCGGCAAAGTACGTAAAAAAAATAAAGGGAAGACCTAGCCTTAAGGGGCAGGAAGAAAATCGTCGATGAAAGCCATCGCCATGCCGCCCGCACGGGAGGGGAGGCGAGGAAGATGCACGGAAAAGCGAAAAGTGAGTACGGGAACGAAAAGAAAAATAACACGGAAGACGACAAGAACCACCTAAACCCAGTCCACAACTCTGAAAGCGCGTCTTGGGCCGCAATTGAGCGGCCGAGTGCTCAGACCAGACCCTACACTGAGCGGGGGGGGTAGGCAGGACAGAATACGCAAAAACACATCCCCAACCCAGTCCAAAAAAAAAAAAAGAAAGAAAGCACGCCAGAAACATATCGGGCAGACAAAAATTTATCCCCCAAAGTCCAGGAAGACGACAAAAAATAAATAAATAACGAGTGCAGTCAAGAAGCGAAAATCAGCTATCCACGGCGGCACCTCGAAATTCATCTACGTTACGCTGGACCCCCCGTGTAAACGCGCTAGCCAAGTGAATTTGCAGACACCAAGAACCTCGTACGGCTCTCGTCGAAGTCGTGTAGCGCGCCGGAGAAAGAGGAAGCTTGATTGGTCCCGGGTCGTCCAAAAATCAAACCAAATATACTCCGTCCGTCGGTGTAGTTGCGCTGATTTTTCCGAGCCACCACAGACCGTCGTCGCCCTTGTACCAAAAGTGGGCCCCGTTGGGAAGTACAGTGTTGCTGTGTCGCCGGAGCCAATCGGCGTGCGATACGCAACCATAGCCGGGTGCCAGAAACCGCTCGCCGTTACTCCGAGAAAGCTCCCGTTGTGCCGCGCCAATTATCATTCGGCGATACAGGCGGTTGGTTTGGCGGTGTTGGTTCGGGGTGCCGGCCCAGTAGCGCAAAATTGCGTGGCGAGAAAGCTGAAGGTCCATTTCCCGTTCCCAGGATGGCCGGGAAATTCCCTTCCAGTGCGTCTCGTACATCACCGCGATGACGCCACCTCGACCTCTAACCGATTGATGTCCAGTAATCTTTTCCACTTCGAGTCGTTCAAGAGGGGTCGAAGCGTCGTCCTCGGTGACGTGGTACGGAGGGGATTTCTTGGAGAAATTGTTGAGCACGTATTGCGTCAACCCCGCCGGCAAATACTTCGGCATGTCGCCACGGTCGTGGGGGTTGGCACAGGCCTTGCAGCGTTGAACAGATACGTACCGGCGAGCCTCGGCGCCGGGCATATCGGAAGGAAGATCCAAATACAGGAGCTATGCTCCGAGAGATCCATCCGGGGTGTCCGCTGAGGAGCAGGGGCCAACTGCGAGAACTTTGTAAGGGCCCGTCCAGTTGAGTGAGAGTTTGGCCTTGAGGACCTTGGCGTCCGTGTCTGGTTTCGCGCCCTGGCGGATGGTGGCCGCCGTATTGTACACCCACACCAAACCACCAACGTCAAATTTGGGGACCGGACGCAGAGCGTCGGAGAGGGCGGAGTTGCGGCGGTTCACGCGAGCGACAGTGAGGGCGTGGTGTTGTCGAACGATATCGTACGCGCGCTGCTGGCGGTCCGTCGCCAAGTCGCAGTAGGCGAGATGGTCGCGGGCCAAGCTCTGGTGGCCGGCGACTCCTGCACGTTCGAAAATCGTGAGTGGGAGGCGTGGGAGCCGACCCATATGTACCTCGTTGGGAGCCAGACCCGTGGCGGCACAGACGGAATTGTTGCACGCAAATTCGACGTGAGGGAGCTGTTCATCCCAGTTGTTTTGGAGCTCGTTGACGACCATTGCCAACATCTGGGCATCGTGTGGTTTACACGTTCCACCCCACCGTTGCCGTTTGGGTGGTAGGAGCTAGTGGCAATTTTTCGAACCCCGAGAAGCTGATATACGGCGTGCGAAAGCTTGGAGCAGAACTGGAGGCCGTTGTCCGAGAGGATGCTGCGCGGGCACCCCCAAAGAGGGATATACCGGTTGATGAGAATGTTAGCCGTGCCCTCAGCGGTGAACTCTGCCGCTGTGACGGCGTACATGTCAGCTCGGCGGCTGAAACGATCAGTGAAAAGCAAGATGTAGGTATTACCTCGAGGAGTCACCGCGAGGGGGCCGAAATAGTCGATGCTGACGGCGATGCCGGGCCCTTCTGGCAAGGGCAACGTGATGGAGGGCCACCGGACCGTCTGTCGCGACGTTTTCCGTGCCTGGCGCTTTAAGCAGTTGCGTAGCCACCACCGGGTGCAGATGCTCATGCCGATCCATCAGAAGAAACGTTCGAGCATACGTAGGGTGCACGCGGTTCCTAGGTGGCAGGAAGCCGTAGAATGGCAAGCCTGCATGACCCAGGGGCGCATGAGCAGCGGAACATAAATGCGAATAGGCTCGTCGTTCAATAAGCAGGCCGTACAGCCCACCGGGCGTGGCGTATCCAATGCAGGAGGGGGAGACGGCTGTCGGACAAGTAGAACGATGCCCGCGTCAGTGGTGTGCAAGCGGCCTTTGGTGGCCAGCTCTTGAACTTCCGAAAAGGGAGGGCGCTGGTGGGAAGGGAAACCTGATAAAAAGTCGTCTGGCAAAACTTCCGGTCGACCAAGGGCTATGTAGCGCATGGCGGCATTGCACGCGGACTCAGCCTGTTGTTCCCGAGCCCAGTCGGCGTGCGAATAGCGCACTGCGGAATCACCGAAATGAAACTCGGCAGCTGCGCCGAGTGCGTCCAAGTCGGTCGAGGTGACGGGAGGTGCGTCAGTTGGCGGCGGAAGTCGTAACAGAGGAGTTCCCACGGGCTCGGTGCGGTCGCGGCCGGACGGGATGGGTACCGTCGGGACGGACGAGGCGGCAGGAGTCGGGGCCAAAACGACGGGTGCGGGCGGTCGTGGCCATGGGGCTCGCAGCGGGGTGGTAGCGCGCCGGGCTGATGGTCTAGGGGTCCCGCCGGGCCCGAAGCCATAACCAACAGCAGGCGGCACGGCGCCAGCGGCGGCGGCTGTTCGTCGGCGCGTCCGCGATGAGATGCGGCCTGAAGACGGCAAAACGTTCGGAGGCGCCGGGTTGCCAGGCGGCGATGGGGTAGACGCGGCCGGATCAGTGATCACGGCGGAATCTTCGACCTGTAAAGTGCTCGTCGGGGGAGGACCATGCTGGGCGACAATCGTCGCCGCAGCGGGGGCTTCTGCAGAGCCCTGGCATGAAAGGGAAGACGCGGCCGGAGCAGTGCTCACGACGGAATCTTCGACCTGTAAAGTGCTCGTCGGGGGAGGAGCGACCTGGCGACAATCGTCGCTGCAGCGGGGGCTTTTGCAGAGCCCTGGCCTGAGAGAGGGAAGACGCGGCCGGAGCAGTGCTCACGACGGAATCTTCGACTTGTAGAGTGCTCGTCGGGGGTGGAGCGCGCTGGGCGACAATCATCGCTGCAGCGGGGGCTTCTGCAGAGCCCTGGCCTGAGAGGGAAGACGCGGCCGGAGCAGTGCTCACGACGGAATCTTCGACCTGTAGAGTGCTCGTCGGGGGAGGAGCACTCTGGGCGACAATCGTCGCTGCAGCGGGGGCTTCTGCAGAGCCCTGGTCGCCCCCGGAGGGTACGACAAAAACCGAAGCGAAAGCGGCGTTGGCGGGGGGTGACAACTCCCCCAAGCCAGGACGGCGGTCGACGGTGGCGACGGAGGCAGATACACGAGCGACGAATCTCCCCGAAGGAGCAGAGAGGTCGTCAATCCTCATACGTGGCCCGTATGTCCGAAAATCGCGAAAATCCGAAGGGGCGAGAGGTAGCCCACCCAAGACGGCACTTTCACTGCGGGACACCAGCCCACCCAAACCGACACCAGGGGTCGGCGAAGAGCGAGTGCGAAGCCCGCAGGCTCGGATGAGGAAGATACCACCGTCTTCGACGGGGTTGAGGCAGCTAGACCCACTGCGGTCGTGTTCTGTGGCGGGCTCTGGCAAGCGGGAGAGAAAATCAACATTTCCGTTGGCGCTGCCCTTGCGGAACTCGAGGGTGTAGTCGAACGCGGTGAGGAAGTCGAGCCACCGCTGGACTCGCGCGTTGTGGTCCCCTACTTCGGCGATACTCTCAAGTGCTTTGTGATCCGAAAATATTCGAAACTTCGTGCCCCACAGGTAACTTCGGAGTCGTTTGATAGCCCAGACAATGCTGCCAGCTTCCAGGTCCAACGGTGTCCAGTGCCTTTCGGAATCGAGGGTAGCGCGGCTGATATAAGCAATGGGCCGTACCGAGCCGTCCGGTTGTTCTTGTTCGAGCGCGGCACCGAAACCGTCGATGCAGGCGTCGCAGTACACGTGGAAGGGGCGGGAGCCGTCGGCTACGGTATCCCAGTCAGGGAAGACCAAAATCGGTGGGGCCGCGAGCTCGGCGAGGATCTGGCGGACGATAACTTCCATAGCCGGCGTGAAGACATACTTGACCCCCTTCCGGAGAAGGGCGGTGAGAGGACGTATCCGTTTAGACAGGTCGGGCAGGAATTTGCGATAATATCCTACGCCGTCCATCAGAGCGCGGACCTGCTTGAGGTTCTTGGGCATGGACATTTTCAGCAAGGCCGAAACTTTTTCCGCATTAGGGCTTATACCCGCGGGCGAAATAGAGTGGCCCAGAAAATTGGCGTCCGTGGCGCCGAGGCGAGCCTTCGAGGGGGAGAGCTTGAGGTTGTGTTTGCGCAGGCGTTCGAAGAGGGCACGTATCGTCTTGACGTGGGCCGTCGGGTCAGAGTCGAAAACGATCACATCAAGGTAGGCCGCCACTTGTGCCAGGCCTTTAATGACTTCGTTAATCACTTTGACGAACCAGCCGGGCGAAGCACTGCTGCCTTGGGGCATGACGAGCCACTCGTAAAGGCCCGTGGGAGTGCAGAACGCCGTAAGGGGGACGGTGTCCTTGTGCGCGGTAATATGGTGGAACGAGGAGACCAAATCGAAGAGGGAAAACACCCGTCCCTTCCTCAGGGAGTCGAGGACTTGGTCCACGCGAGGGATAGGCAGCTGGCTGAGTTTGCTGATCTGGTTGAGTTTTTTGTAGTTCACGGTGATCCGAACGCCTCCAGACTTCTTCGGGATGACCACCAGCGGGCTCGAGTACGGGGAAGTCGAGTGCGGGATCAGACCGGCCGCTAGGTACTGATCCAAGGTGGCCTCCACTTCCTTGGCCAGGATGGGGTTGATGCGGCGCGGCCTGGACGTGACAGGAGCGCTTCCTTCCGGGACCGAGATCACGAAAGGCATCAACGAGCAGGAACTAAAATCAGACTTGGACTTCGAGAAAACGTCCGGAAATTCGCAGAGAACATCCCCCAGCTGTTCGATGACCGCAGGGGTCCAGCCTGTGCCGTGGAGATCAAAAGCCACTTCCCGCAGATGTGTCGGCAAGCGTGCCCAGACGCGCAGGAACGAAGCGCGCTGTTCTGAGGTCAAACGCTCAAGCAGTGCAGGCGAGGGCGAGGCTGGAGCTGCGAGGGGGGGGGCAGTAACTGCTAAAACCGGGCGCACCTCACCTAGTCCGGAGGGAGGGCTGGGGGCTCGGTTGTCCTGCTGCAAAACGTCCAGCGGAACGCTCAGCAGTGCGGCGTGGGCGACGCCGAGGACATCCCCCGGCTCGAAAGCCGCCACTCCAACGAGGGAAGAACCTGTCGTCCGGAGGAGACGAAGTGCTCCTCGACCGAGGGTAGGTTGGGCTGGGGCATCATGTCGACCAAGTAGTGTCCAGTGAGGGCCGGGGAGCCATCGCTTCGAACCAAATTAACAGCAAGCAGCTGGGGATGGTCGGACAGGGTGACGCCTGCTGCGCCCTCGTAGCGTAGATGGAAGCCTCCACCCGAAGCGGCGGAGTCGATGGCGTACACGGACATGCCTGTCGGGGCGTGGTGAACTAACTCCAGCTCGCCAAAAACGCGTTGATCAGACGGCCGAGGTGGCAGAGAGCGGTAGGAGCGGCTATTAAAGCGTATCCAGCTGTCACGTCCCAATAGTACAGCATGCTGCATCACCGAGGGGGGGACCACGCAAGCCCAAACTGCGAGGGAGCAAGTAGGCTCATTTTCTCGAAAAAATTGGACGCTCAGGCGCACACTCGTCGAAGTCTTCAGAGGGGCCGATTCGCCAACCCCCCCCCAAGAACGAGGGGCGCCTTTCTGCTCGCACGCGAGGGATGCCGCACCAACCGAGTGCATGCGATCCAAAACATCTCGTCGGATGAAAGTCTGCGGGGAGCCAGTGTCGAGAAGCGCCACGCAACCAAAAGGTGCAAGAACGCCAGCTCCGCTGTGAATCGCAATTTTCGTTGTAAAAGAGGCGTCATCGAGGGTAATGGTGCCTCCGACGAGGCAGGGGCCGTGTTCTGGCAGCGCGAGGGAGGGGTCGACACTAGGTGCGACAGCCAAAATCTCGGGGCTGTAATCAGCCGGCGCGCCAGAAAAATGGGTCGAAAACTCCAAAGGAGGACCTGGGCAAGCGCGGGCCACGGCCAAAGGGCGGGGCGGCGCTGGTGTAATCTCATGAATTCTGTCAGGTCTGGTTGGGGTGCAGAATTGGTGAGAGGAGGCGGGGTGTGCCAACCCGGCCTCACTTGATCGGAGGGTGTCGCGAACGGCGGAAAGAGCTTTACCGAGCAATTGTTTTCCATGCCACCGAGAGGGGTCGTGAGCTTCGGGGTCGTCTGCCCGCAGACCGATGCCCCTTACGGCATCAAAAGGGTTGGCTTCAGCCAAAATTTTGGTGCCAGTGCTCAATAGGTGCTGCTTCATGACCGGGTTCTGCGAGAATTTGGCAAAATTACCAGCAAGGACGGCGTCTTCCCAAACACGGTCCAGATAGCGCAGTCGAAGTTATGCACGCCTCGACCGAGGCGTTTGTGCTCGCGTGGGTCTGGCGAGACCATAATCCGCTCCGCTGTGCCGTGGTCCTGGAAAAGGCGAGCCTTTTCAGCCATCATATACTGCTCCGCGCAGGAATATGATACATCGTCGACGACAAAAGACGCGGGAGACCACTGCGAAAAATAAGAGGGGGGCTGCCAGAACAGCACCACCCGCTCCGTTGTATACTCGAGAGTAGGGTCAAAAACCGACGGTGCCGAGTCGTCGGTGGCCGCAGTTGCGGCGTGTGGGGGGGGGGGAGTGTGCTTCTCTGAGAACACTGAGCCCCTGGTGCACGAGACGAATCCGGTTCCACGTATACTGGCTGTGTGTCACCATTGCCCGTAGGCAAAAAATCGCCAGAAGGTTCTCTTGCTGCGCCCGATGATCTCTGTCCTGGACCAAAGGGGGCAGGGGGCTCTGATGAGCCCGTTCTGCTTGACGAGAGCTGCGATTCTTCCGATTTTAACGGGTATGCATTCCGGTTGATCTGGCCGGAGGCCGTGGAGTCACCACTGGCTCGACGGACAGTACCAGGTTTTTCCTGTTCCACTGGAGCCGAAGGAGCGCTGCGCACGTGGAGTGGCGTGCGCGAAGACGAAAGAGGACCTGCAGACCCTGTAGACGTCGTCAAGAACGGTGCTCGGGTGGGGGGCAACAAAGGGTCCACCGGAGAGGGCTTCCGTCCTGTAGACCTGGTGGGGAAGGGGGACGAGGTAGCTAATCTTGTCGACCCCTCCTTAATAGGAAAAAGGGTGGAGTGGCCACCGTTATTGCGAGGAAACGCCGAGTCGAGCTTCAACCGAGATCTCGGGGTTTCGGTGTTTTGCCTTCCCGCACCTCAAACCGACCGCCACCGCATGGCCGGGAGGTGTAGGAGGGGGACACCCTCGCTGAAAAAAACGACGCGACGGCGCGACACCCGTCGTGTTGCGCGGTGCGTGGTTTGGGAGAGAGGCGTTTATCGCGCCTGCTCTCGTGCCCAGGTTGAGGGGAGCGGCGTTTGAGGCGCGGGCTCCCGACGTCGGAGAAGGCGCCCGAGGGCTCCCCGGAAAAAGCGGTGGAGCTGAGTCGCTGCGTCGGTCCGAAGTACGGAGTAACGCGCGGGGCGGGAGCGGAGTACTGAGCGAGCCTGGGACGCGAGCATCTTGTGAAATCAAGGTTTTTTCTCCTGACAATGCTGGCGGCGGGCGGTCAGGAGAAGCCGAACCGCCGTCGACCTGTCAGTTACCGGCGCGGAAGGTGCCTGGTTGGCGTCCATTCGGGTTGCCGCCCGAGGTATGCGAGGCACCGTAGCGAACCCCCGAGACGGGAGCCGGGGCGGAAGAGGTAGGGGCGGTCGAACCACCATGATGGCCGGAGTGCGACTGCTGGTGTCCTTGTGCCGCGTGTGTGTTGTCTGGATGGACATGCAAACGGCGTGAACTTCGGCATAGTGGTGTTCTTCAAGGGGCCAGCAGTTGGAAGAAGTGTCAAGCCACGGGTCGAGGCAGTCAGGGATTGATTTGTGGACATTCATCACAAGCGGATTATTGCGCGATCCCGTCTGCCAAGAAGGCGACTGGGGAAACGTCCGGCCCTGGCCGCGACCAATATTGGCGGGCCGGGGCCCCGACGGGGCGGATGACCGCGCACCCGTCGAAGAAGCAGGCAAAGAAAAATATTTTTTGGCCGTTGACGGCAGGTGTCTTAATATTCGCAAGAGTCTCGAGAGCTAACCACATGGCGTCCAAAGTGCCGAACGGCCTCGATACCGTAGCCAAAACTCCCGGGTACAGCGTCGGCATCAAGCTAGGGTACTGCTCGTTCACTGCCATCCGAACTACCTCCAAAACGACCTCCACCCCCGGTGCCAAAACACGCTCAGTCCCCGTCGCTGCGGAACCACCCCTCGCAATGCACGACTAAAATCGCAAAAAGGGGTCCCGTTAGTCACGCCAAAATTATGCAACTTGGTGTAGCTGGCCCCCGTGTAGGTGCGGTCAAAGTGGTTGCTCAGCAACCTCAGGAGGAGCGTGAACGCCTCCGGTCCCGACGATCCTGCTGCGAGGGCGCGCGACACCTGTCCAAAAAAATCATCCATCAAGGTAGTGAGAGGGGCGGTCGTAGGCTTGTCAGGCGTGATGGCGCGCGCGAAGGATTTCTTGAGAGGGTACTCCCAACCGGAGATCCAGTTAGTAGAACTAAGACCTTCATGGCTGCCATCGTTGCACATCATGAGAATATCAGAGGCGGAGGCCTTTACCGAACGCATGAGTTGCTGTGCGGCCTCGCAAGGGTCGATCGAGGAGGGGAAAGGCAAGACAGAAATGCGCGAAATATCCTTCAGTCCCAGGCGTTTGTACACCCGTTGTACGTCGGCAGTGTGCTGTTTCGCGGCGGCAGCGGCGGCGGAGTCGATCGCCGAAGTTCGGTCGTGAGCAAGGTTAGATGACACAGGCAAGGCGCGGTCATCGGGCATGGTCAAACGACCAAGACGCGCGGCGGAAGAAGCAACCTCAGTCAGCGAGGGGATCACTTGCCTCTTGCTGATTGCGTGCTTCGCTGGAACGGGGGCTCTGGTGTCGCCGTCCGAGGAAGAGCTGGGGGAAGTAGCTCGACCAGAGTTGTCCCATGGGCCGTACCGACCGTCACCCGATCGCTCCTTCCCCTTCCACCGGTTTCTTCTCCGTCCAGCCCCGTTGCGCCGAGACGAACTGCCACCCGTTTCCCCGCCCGAGCCCCGGCGGAGCCTGCCGTCCGGACCGGCCGAATCCCCTCCAACCTCGTGCGCTGGCGGGCCTGGTCGCCGGCGCGGCTGCGAGAGCGGTCTCCGGCCACAGAGCTGTCGCCAGCTCCCCGGTGACCGCTGGAGGAGGTGGGGCGGTGTCCAACTTCCGGTCCCGAGTAAGGGAGGGGGGGGTCCTGGGGGGCGGCGTGCGACCGCTGCCTGCAATGAAGCTGGTACGCGGCCGGTCTCGGCCATTAGACAGTGGTGGAAGATGCGTCATGCGCCTTCCGAAGGCTCACCACCAGAGCCATTGTGTAGGCCTGGCGCTGTTGGTCCAACCAGGAGACGTCTGACATTCCCAGCCAAGCGTCGTGGACCGAGAGGCCTTCGGCCGGCAGCTCGCGTCGGAGGCGGCGAGCTGCAGAGACCACCAGAGCCGCCTCCTCGGGGGGGAAGCACGGGTTTGGCTCGGCCGCCATGCAGGCGACACTCCCCTGCAAAACGTCCAGATCCCCGGGACGCTTGGTCCGGGCGTCGATCGCGATCACAGCGGGGGAACACGGGTCCGTGGGGCCAAGGCCGGGGGCTGGAGCGGCCTTCGCTGTGGAGGAGGCAAGTGGAAGGCGCTCCGCTGGGGCCCTCGTCTCGGCGGCCCGGCTGGTCGCGGAGGAAGCAGCAGCCCGGGCAGCCCGCAGCGCTTCACTGGCCCGAGATATGGAGTCTCGCGCACAAGAGGCGGAACGAGCGGCTTCCTCGGAAGCTGTGGCGGCAGCCGTGGCGATGGCGGCGTGGAGGCAAGGGCGGCAGCTGCAGCCTCGAGCTCGGCCGACACACGCGTCTGCGCTCGACGACTAGCCGTTGTCGCCGAGGCAGCCCCAAGGGCCTCGGCGGTGGCGAAAGCCTGCTCGGCCGCGGGGACGTCGGGGTGGGTGTCCGCGGCATCAAGAGCCCGCGCGGCCGTGACAGTGTCGGCCTGGCCGGGCGCGGGGCGATCGGCTGTTGTCCCCGCTTCGAAGCTCGACGGGTTGGCCCAACGCTGGATCATCGCCGCCTGCTCCTGTGGCGAGAGGGAGGTCCACGCTCCAGGTAGTTGGGGGGGCGCTTGGGCACTGCCCGGGTCCTCGGCCGCCGGTTCTGCGGCCTTCCCGGTAGCCAGCCGCTCGTCCTCTGAGTCAGGGGGCTCGAAGTCCACGGCGTCGTCCAGAGACGTGGGGCACGCGGGCTTGGGTGTCCTCGCTCCCGAAGAGGGGGAGGAGCCGTAAGTCCTCAGGCCTCTGGAAGACCTGGCCGGGCTGGGTGACCCCTCCCATGCTTTTGTTGTCCGTGACATGCTGGGGCGGGGTGGGCGGAAAACACCGGGACAAAGGGCGACACCGGGGCAGGGGGGGAACACCGAGGCAGGGGAGCGCGAGAAATGGCGGTTCTCAGGGTCGTGGCGGGCAGAAACAGCGGCGGCAGGAGCCGCAGCTTGTGCTTCAGCAAAGTGTATAGCTGTGATCAAGGTCTATGGCGCGCCATTCGGCGGGCACTGCGAGCACTCGGGGAGCGAGCCTCGACCCTAGGTGGTGTCGTGATAGGGTGGCGGCTGTCGCGGTTTATATGCGTACTAACAGCACGTGTAGTTGGTGTTGGCGCGTCCCCGATACTGGAGGGCCTATCAAAAGCCTCGTCCCCTCTAGCAGCAGTATTAGGACTCGCATCGGAACGAGAATGCTCAACCGGATCGCCGCGGGTAGCTACAGCAGTGGGCACGTCGGTACTGGAGGGCCTTTCAAAAACATCGTCCTCTCTAGCAGCAGTATTAAAACTCGCATCAGGACGAGAATTCTCAGCAGAAACGTCGCGGGTAGCCACAGCAGCGGGCACTTCGGTACTGGGGGGCCTATCAAGAGCATCGTCCTCACTAACAGCAGTATTAAAAATCGCATCAGGGCGAGAATTCTCAGCAGAAACGTCGCGGGTAGCCACAGTAGTGGGCACTCCGGTACTGGGGGGCCTATCAAAAGCATCGTCCTCACTAACAGCAGTATTAAAACTCGCACCAGTAGTGGAATTTCCAGTGGAATCGGCGTGGGTGGTTACAGCAGCGGGCGAAAAGGACGCAATACTGAAACCCAGTGTGCCATCTTGAGGACGAGGAGCGGGAAAAAATTCGCGAGCGGCCGTGGTGCTCCCGCTATTAGTAGCATGAAAACTCGAACCAGCACTGTAATTTCCAGGATCTCTGTTTGTAGCTGCTAATAGAGCAGCGCGGGAAGCAGGCTCAACAACGAAATCCAGTGTGCCATCGTGTGGCCGCGGTACGGAAAAACAAAATGCAGGAGTGGCAACATCACGCGTGGTCATCCTACGAGTACGAGCAGAGTCGAACAACAGTGGAATGCGAGGCGGAAAAACAGTCTCAAATACTCTCTCATCTGGCCCAGAAGCAGGTAGATCCAGCGGCGCAGAGCGCAACTGGGATGCCTGCAGATCGCTGCGTCCAGGTTTGTCCGACGTGCTCCGGCCCGGAGCAGACGCAGCTGGCTCCACGGGCTGGCTGGGTGCGCGCTCAGCGGAGCGGGGCGTCCAGGTGGCTTAGACAGCAGAGGGCACGAGTGGGGAGACAATGCTGCAAGACCCAAGGCCTGGCTGGTGGCACGCGTCGCGCTCTCGAAGGAGCGGGGCGTCCAGTTGTCTTGGGCGGCAGAGCTCGCTCAGCCGAGCGAGGCACAGAAGGGGTCTTGGATGAGGTCCGTCTAGCGGAGGCTGCTCGGGCCCCGTCAGGGGGCTCCGGTCGAAGCTCTTTCTCCTCATGGTTTGTTGTACAAGGCGCTCGAACCACGTCGTTCTGATGGGGCTCCTGCCTAGACTCGTGCTCCACTTGTTGGTCTGTTGTACAAGGCGCTCGATCCGCATCGACGGGTCTTGGGCGGTGGGGCACTGAGGGGCCCTGGGCCTCAGTGGCTCGGCCACCGTGCGGGGAAGCAGACCTTTCCACCTCGTGAGTCTCCATCGTGCAGTGGCCGGAACAAACTTACTCAACATCAATAGGAAAGCAAACACAAAACAAAAACAGTGACAAACAACGGAAACCGACAAAAAAGCGGGAAGTCCTAAGCCGAAGACGCCACTTGTTAAGATCGACGGTTGCGGGACACTTTGTATACCTGGACAGGTCTGCCTTTTAAGTCGGTAAACATTGTACTCACATGTGTTGTTTGCTTAGCTATAGAAGAAGAGCAGTTTTATTCCTTTCGTGCACGGGAAGACTGAGACCAAGCTCGTGCTCCTCTGCAAAACCCCTGGTTTTCCATCTAAGATACGCCTTCCAAGTACTACAAATACGTTCCCAGTGACTGAACCCAGGTAATTACCGGGCTTTCAATCTCATACAAAGCAGTATCATAACAGGCTGCTATTAAGGCGCCAGCAGGAGGCCACCAGAAGGGAACACGGGATATCTGCTGGTTCAGAGTGACACGAGAGGGACTACCGCCGCGGTATTGCCGTAGAAGATATTGGATTCAAGTTGGAATGAAACATGCACGATACGCTTTCGGAGGGCAAACTTGATGATGATAGTATTACGTACCCTGGTACACACATTGCTGGTGTCCGAGTTACAGTAGCTACAGCGCAAGCAACCGTACGGTAGCGACCGCAACAGGACCTACCTGTACTGCCGGGTGCCTACGCTGCTCGCAGATGGTTGATAATAACCAAAATTATCAACCATTGTTTTAGTCGCTATCTCCGAAACTCAAAGGGGTTAACCAGGTTAACCCATCAATACTCAGTTGAGGAACACCATCGGTCACATTTTGTGTTCGGCCGAAAAAATGCTATATGTACTTGGTACCTCTTTCGCAGCACGTGTCCGTATAGGATACTGACAGAACTAAAACAAAAACGTGAGTGATGATGATTCCTACACTTCGAGGGATTTCAAAAACGTTCTGAAACATGGGAGAACAAAAGAAGAACCAAGACTCGTGGCCTTAACGAGCACGCCGATGGCGGTGTTTCCCGCGCACGTAGGAGGCTGGGATCGATTCAACCGCCCCCCGGTGAAGCCCACGAGAAAAATACGAAACCTGTGAAATGCTGTGCACACGACGTGTTTCGGCGAGGGCACCGTACTGTAGACGACGGCTTGATGATGAAGGTGGTGGTTGTGTTTACGGACCGAATCGGAACAGGGTTGACGGTACGTGGGGGGGCGTTCCAACCAGGCGAAAGCGGTGTTGTTCGTCGAGGCTCTCATGTGTCGGCGGCCGGTCGCCGAGCTAGTGGCAGCGTTGAAAACTACCGGGGGAAACAGCAGGCGGTAGCGGCGGCCGGGGGGGTGCCAGCAGTGGATTCATTGGCGACGAAACGCCTCGGTACACACTAGCGAAGGTCGACGTGCCCGCAAAGTCGAGGCAAAAATAGCGGAGAGATGGACACGATCGAATCTTGAGGACGCCGCTTAATTCCGGACAGACGCGAGTCCGGCGTAAATAAAGCAGGGAGCCAATATTTGAGGACTATTCTGGTATGCGATAGTTCGATGCGCGTCTGTGCACGGCTCAAGGAGAAGGGACAAGGCATTTCAGAGTCTAAAGGAGCTGCGAAAAAAATCACGATGGGGGTCGGGACATGAACGGCTTGAGGATTAAATCCAACGAATTCTATCCAGGAAGGTGGCGGTTGTGAACAGAGAGCCGAATGCATTTGATTCGGCGCAGGTGTGTTATACAGAAAGGTGGGTAGGAGGGGGGTGGGGGAGGCGGGAGCAGAGGGGACAGCGCTCCAACCGGCGCTGGCGCGGACGTGTCGAACAATATTTCCAAGGAAGCGTGGTTTGAAGCAGCGCTGTGGACACATGGAGCAGGGGGATGCAGTGCACACCGAGAGGAACATACTTAAGCTCTGCGCAGGTGTCATGCGCGGCCACAAGGGCTTGGGCACGGCCATTGACGCATCATGGCGAGGCTCTTCCGAATGGCGGAACGCCTTTTTTCTGCTTGCCCCTTTGTTTGTTTGCTCACTTGTCGCCCCTCGCACGAACACGTACAGATCAAACGCAGACGCAACACACAACTGCCCCACCCTCCCTTCTCCCTTCCCCCTCTCTCCCCCCGCCTCCCGCCCTCCTTTCCTCCCTCCACGAGAGGGAGGGAGGGAGGGAGGGAGGAAGAGGGAAAGGGAGAGGGGGAGGGGGGGAGGGAGGGAGGGAGGGGGGGAGGGAGGGAGGGAGGGCGGGAGGAGACGAGGGGAGAAGGGAGGGTGGGGCAATTGCGGTTGTGTCTGCGTTTGATCTAGGGGCGACAAGTGAGCAAACAAACAAAGGGGCAAGCAGATAAAAAGCGTTCCGCCATTCGGAAGAGCCTCGCCATGATGCGTCATTCGCCGTGCCCAAGCCCTTGTGGCCGCGCATGACACCTGCGCAGAGCTTAAGTATGTTCCTCCCGGTGTGCACTGCATCCCCTGCTCCATGTGTCCACAGCGCTGCTTCAAACCACGCTTCCTTGGAAATATTGTTCGACACGTCCGCGCCAGCGCCGGTTGGAGCGCTGTCGCACGAACACATACAAATCAAACGCAGACACAGCCACAACTGCCCCACGCTTCCTTCTCTCCTCCCCCTCCTCCCCACCTTCCCTCCCTCCCTCCCCTCCCTCCCTCCCCCTCCCTCCCTCCCTCCCTCCCCCCTCCTTCCCTCCCTCCCTCCCCTCCCTCCCTCCCCCCCCCCTCCCTTCCCCCCCTCCCTCCCTCCCCCCCTCCCTCCCTCCTCCTCCTCCCTCCCTCCCTCCCTCCCTCCCTCCCTCCCCCCTCCCCCCCTCCCTCCCCTCCCTCCCCCCCCCCCCCCTCCCTCCCCTCCCTCCCCTCCCTCCCTCCCTCCCTCCCCTCCCTCCCTCCCTCCCTCTCCCTCCCTCCCTCCCTCCCTCCCTCCCTCCCTCCCTCCCTCCCTCCCCCCCCCCCCCTCCCCTCCCTCCCTCCCTCCCTCCCCCCTCCCCCCCTCCCTCCCTCCCTCCCTCCCTCCCTCCCTCCCCCCCCCTCCCTCCCCCCCTCCCTCCCTCCCTCCCTCCCTCCCTCCCTCCCCCTCCCTCCCTCCCTCTCTCCCTCCCTCCCTCCCTCCCTCCCTCCCTCCCTCCCCTCTCCTCTCCCTCCCTCCCCCTCCCCTCCCTCCCGTTCCTCCCTTCCTCCTCCCTTCCTTCCTGCCTTCCTGCCTGCCTGCCTCGCCCCCCCTTCCCCTCTCTGGAAGTGGCCATACCAGAAAAAACCATGTATTGATCGAAGCCGTCACACATTGTAAGCTAGCCTCACAAGCGGCTCTAAGTGTGATACAGCTCATCCTTCGTGCGATTCATCCAACAACTCACGGTGCTTCGCGCTTGGTGCAAATAGTGTCTGCCTGGTCGGTGAAAATCACACACGCCTCATTCCGGCATAGTAGGGATGTGAGGGTCTATGGTCATACGATTACGGCCATGCATGAAATGAGTACACCCCCTCCCCTCCTCTCCCTTCCCTTTCTCCCTTCCCCCCTCCCTCTCGTTCCCTCTCATGTTTCTCCTCGGTCCTTCCTGCCCTCCCTCTCTCCTTCTAGATACGATCGACTACCTATCCACGTGTTTTGTGGAGGTGTATGGGAGGAAGACTCTTGAAAAGACGGGGCTGGGGAGGGTGTACTCAAGTCCTGCATGGCCGCAGTCGCATGACTAAAGACCCCTCGTATCCCTACAATGTTGGGACGGAGCACGTCGGGTTGGCGGGGCAGGGGGGATGACGACGACGACGAACCCTGCAACCGGAGTAACGAAGTAGAAAAATTTCGCTCTTGCTGCCTACCCGTAAACGCCGTGGAAGCCGGTGGTGGAAGTGATATAACCTATCCACAATAATCCTATTGCTCTGTCTCGAAGATTATCAGACCACCCGAATCAGTACCAAGTGTTGAAGGCCTACAGTGGATGGGAGGAGTCCACACGAAGGCATGACGGGCCCTCCGCCTCTAGCGTAATTACAAGGTTGCAGCCGCTGGTATCACGCTGCGTCGCGGAGAGCGGTCAAACAAGGGCGGGGAGTTTGCGTTTCTCAACACGTTGTGTTCGCTGAGCTCGAACACGAAATTTCCTACACCATACGTTATACCCCCTGCCGTCGCCACACATGAGGGTTGTGCTCTTCTTCGGTTGTCGGCGATGTTTTCAAGCGCTGTTGCTGCCGGAAACGTATTCGCAGCATAATTCGGGCACACCCATCCTCGAACGCCAATGCTATTCCACACGAAGCTGCCAGCCTTTCAATCTAGCGGAGCCTTAGGTTCTCTGAAGCGAGAGTAGTTGCACGAGTGAGCTACGGCAGTAAGGTACCAAGTACGTGTTGCCATTTTGTTTATTAGGGATCCTCACGGGAACTCCATACCTCGCACCCAAAGCGTCAACGTCGACGGCAAGATGAGAGCGCGCAGTACGTCGTCGACCAATCTCATCGCCGAGGTCTATGCATCGGATACATCATTGCAGAACACAAATGGTCAAACCAACGATAGACACGTGCCGCAGCAGGGCATTCTGCTGCCTGAATGCCTTACAGCACTTTTTCGGCATAAACTTATTGATGACTGACCGGGCTCCTTAAGCTAATATCGTTGGAATGCTATAAGGATTACCCTGGGCTGGGGAATCGATCGTTATTTTACCCCTATAGCTCAGCAGGTAATACCGTCACATCCGACGTCGTCCAGGTCACGGGTTCGAACCTCACTTCGAACGATTCTTCTACAGAAATGCTTGCGCGTGCCTGAAAAAAAAAAGCAAAAACGAAAACAAGTAACACATCTCCCTGGTTCCCCAGAAAATGAAACGAAGCGGGTAGGTCAGCGTACAGACGTATACGGTTCTGACGCCCCAAAGATCCCGCCGTTCAGAGGGGGGGAGAGTGTTGTAAGGATCACCCTGGGCTGGGTAATCGGTCGATCTTTTACCCCCTCCCTGTAGCTCAGTAGGTAACACCTTCACAGGAATGTAATTAGTGTTTTACAATACCAACATTATTCGTGCTGTACCTATAATCGTGCTGCCTGCGCTTTCAGCTTCTAATTTGCCTTTTTCCCCAAATCGCTTTTAGATCGCTACGTACTACACTACAGTAGTGCTGCAGGTATTGAAGTATAGAGGCTCCTCCAAGTGAAAGGGGCTTCGTAAAAAACTGGTCTCCTGGAAAAAATTGGTGCACCCCCACCGTTGGGTGCGTGGGCGTCGGGTAGTCCCTCGGCTGAGAAGGCCGTCAGTCAGAAACATTTTGGAGGCGTTCTACGAAGGAGGTTCACCCTAATTTTTCTGAGGCTCCTCACTTGACCTTAAGGAGCTCCATACCTCACCTGAAAAACGACTTCAGCAAAAATCAGATAGTATCCCGATGAATAATCCCATGGCCCAAGCGTACAATTTACGTCATTTTTCGAAACAAGATGGGCATTCCGACGATGTTGGGTTGAGGAGCCCCGTCATTCAGAAAAACATTTTAGCGGAAATGTGCTACCTCTTTCCTCTATCGTAGAACACGTCTTTGATCCGAAAAGTGCTGTAAGGCATTACAATGAAAGAATGATGCATACGTCGAGGCTCTGTCTCTGTGAAGAGGGATGGCAGAGGTGGCACCGAAGTGTCTGTATACACCACTTGTGAAAAAGAAGAAACTAGATGGTTTGAAATTGGCGCTTATGCGGCCATTATGGAAATGATGTTGACCTCAGAGATCAAGAGAAGAGAGTTGGAAAGGAGAGGAAAGGAAAAGGAGTGGAGAAAAGGAGAAGAGGAGGAGTGATTGAGGTAAGGCTGACCTTTGCCTGATCAATCGGCACAATGCCCATGTTACGGGCGGACAAGTTAATCTAAGGACTATTGTATGTACTGGCTGACAGTCCGTCCTACAGTATATCAATATTCCTCGATACTTATGGTTGTAAGCTATTAATAATGTACGGCTGTTGTACTGTGAGTGGCTGACATCCGTCCTGTAGCAACATTTCTAGTGGTGAGCGTCCTACAGCAGCATTCCTAATGGTGAGCCAGTCCGTCCTTCAATACGGAGGAACATAGTAAATAGGACCTACGGTACGCACAAACACTTATATACTTCCCTATTTTTACTAACGATATTTGGATCTATTTACTATGGTCCCCCGTAATAGTAACATTCCTAATGGTGAGGGTCCTATAGAAACATTCCTAATGGTAAGATAGCTGCCCTGCTATACGTATGGTCAACGTCTCGACAGAGGAAAGTTGAACATACAATATGCCGTACTACGAGTAAGACAGACTCGTAATTCATCCGCATATTGCTTTTACCCGACAATCCAAACTGTGATACTCGTATACTCACTCGTAGCAGTGCGTATTGACTGCACATCACAATAGATACGTATGTATCTCAAAGTCCATACGCTATTAATAACACGTCCCGGTGATCTGAGTCAGTAGGTAAAGTAACGCTTACGGTGTAGAAACCTGATACTCAGAAAATCAGAATGCAAAATGGTACTTGTACAACATTTTTAGACCTGCGCGATGGCAGCGGCGGCATGTAGAAACCTTAAACACAAAAAATGTAACAACATACATACGCAAGTCCGTGTCTAAACGGTTACAATATTGGTGTACTCATGTTACAAAGCTAATCGCGGTTGTACATGACCATTGAGACATGACCTACGAAAGAAAAGCGTGGAAAACTATTTGCTGTACTTACTGTAGGCTCATTTTTATCGGAGAGCTTTTTTTCTAGTATTTCCAAAGTTTGGAAGTAATTGGAGATATATATGTATCAAGGTACGGAGGCGTTCTGTCACTATTCGTGAAATTCTCCAGAAGAAGCAAAATAATATTAGTTAAATTTCGTGTATTTGGAAAAAAAACCCAGGAAAATCTGGAAGATTGAAAAATTTCGCGAAAAAAATGTGGAAATTAAGGACGAAAGCTCTCCGATAAGAGTGAGCCTTACAACGCGCCCTCTTAACCGAATGCCACGACAGAGCTACGAAAATAGTACCTATACTTGCAAGAAAATAGAGAGTTGGTGGGTGTACACCCACACACAAAATAACGTTGCACTGCTGTATACCAGTATTAAATACGTATAACACACATTTATTTATTTGTCCAGCAATCAACAGTGAGTGGATAGTTGAAGAAACATTTGAGAAAACTGGGACGTATGTCCAGTGTCCAGCAGTATAGGCAAAGTCAGCGAAGAAAATAAATCGTGGTGTGATTACCAGCGATATACCTATATACTCTAGAAAAGAAAACGCTAACCCATCTGCTGTGTGTCCAACGCGCTCCCTGAATTTGATACCTGAAGCAAAAAAAGTAGAAAACTGTAGACGCTAGCCTAGCCCAGTTGAGCGAAAATGCGTACTATTTTACAGTATTCTGTTTCGTGTATGTACGTACGTACGCACTCAAAATAAGCATGTACAGATAGTACGGCAGTAGACTAAGGTGGGCATAATCCTGCCACAAAAGATACTCGTGGTGCTGTTTTGTTGGCCAGCGAGATATACGCTAGAAAATAAGCGTAAAAAAATATCTGTACGTGTTCATGGTCCCTCAATGGATCCTAAATATACGACAAGTAAGATACGTAGTCGTAAGAAATTGAAACAAAATCGATGAGAAACTGCTGTAGACGCATACGTACGTACTGAAATGTGCGTGTAGTACATTCAGCATGTTTCGAGCGTGTATGTATCTGTCGGAACGGTGATCCTCATTGTTTGGTAAATGAGTGGAAGCTTCCAAAACTTCCATTGGGAAGTCAAATTTTCCGAAACTTCCATTTTGACTTCGAATTGGAAGTTTTCGACTTCCAAAAGGAAGTTGTGGAAGTCAAAATGGAAGTTTTTGACTTCCAAAGGTGTGGAAGTCAAAATGGAAGTTTTGGAAATTTTCGACTTCCAAATGGAAGTTGTGGAAGTCAAAATGGAAGTTTTTGACTTCCAAATGGAATTTGGAAGTTTTCGACTTCCAAATGGAAGTTGTGGAAGTTTTTGACTTCCTAATGGCAGTTTTGGAAGTCGAGTAGAAACTTCCATTTAGTCCATGGAAGTTTCCATTTTGGGGAAGCTAGTGCAAGCCAGTGGAAGTTTCCAAAGTGGAAGCAAGCGGAAGCAAAGTGGAAGCTTTCACGGCCTTGCCCGGTGGAAGCTTTGTCCAGTTTCCACTACAGTAGGCTTCCACACACCTTGATATGCTTTCACCTACTTTCACCCACTTCTACTTCACGTCTAGAAGTTCCATTGGAATTCTACCTTCAAGGAAAATTTCATGGGCGTCTGCAGAATCTTCTGTCCACTTCCATACTCAACCGTAACTTCCACTTACTTCCACCTACTCGCATCCGCTTCCATTCAATTTCCACAACTTAACGTTTGGCTTCCAAAACGTCCATTTACTTTTTATTTCGACGAACCTCGCATCTGAGTACGCAGAATCTTCTGACCACTCCCATTTTCAAGCGCGACTTTCACCTATTTGTACGTACTCCCCACGCACTTCTATTAAACTTCCAATGTGGCTACAGTTTACTTTTTTATCTTCCATATAACTTCCATTTCAATGGAACTTCCACCTACGTTCGAAGACGCTTCCATCCACTCCCATATTCGAGCTTACCTTCCGCCAAATCCCACTCACTTACATCTATCTGCTTCCAATTATCCAACTTCCAAACTTACATGTAACCCCTACTTACACGGAAAATCACATCAGCTTTCGCCGAAGCTTCCATACAGTCTCGTATTCAAGCACAACTTCAACATACTTTCACATATTTCCACGTACTTGCACTCACTTCCATTAAACTCTCAATAAATATGTTTGGTTTCTATTACCATTGAAAACTCCCATCTACTTCTGCAGACGCTTCTATCCACTCCCATATGCAAGTGGGACATTGGTCTAATTCTAGGTACTTGCATCCACTTCCGTTCTACTTCTAAAGCTTATATTTGACTTTTATGACTATGTAAAACTTCCATGTACGACCGCAGACCCTTCTATCCATTCCCATATGCAAGCGAAACCTACGCATATTTCCACGAACTTGCATCTACTTCCATTCAACTTTCATAACTGCCATTCAAGTTCCATAACTTCCATTTAACTTTAGTTTCCACGTAAACTTTCAGGTTCGTGCGTAGAAGTATATGTCCACTGCCATATGCAAGTTTAACCTCCACCTACTTCCACGCGCTTCCATCGACTTCCATTTAACTTCCAAAACTTATGTTTTACTTCAGTTTACACATAAACTTTCATCAGCGTCCGTTTGGAGTGAATGAAAACCTAATATTCTGTTTAATTTCACTTACAGATCTTCCAGTCATATTTCACTCACTTCCATGTACCCCCCTATTTCATGAACAAACGTGTCCATGCGAATGTAGTTTTTCGGAGTTCGTAATCCTACGTTTCAGTATACCAGGTTGTATGTAAGAGAAATGGAGCTATCGCAGAGGCCGATGGGTAGTGTGATATATTGCAACACTTTTATATTATGCCGGCACCCATGATCATGACATGACTTTGAGGAGAGATACTGCCATGTACACAGCAACGAGCAACAGCAGAAGCCGCAAAACAAGCTGTTTTCTATTATCCTGGTTGATCATGGCGGCACCGGAAAAAAGAAACCCACGACTGACTATATGCCATCTATTGCGAATTGTGACGCCCAGCGCACGCGCCAGAGAGATCGGCAAATGTTCCGGGCTAATTACCACTGGGTGCTTCCATTTTGACTTCCAAAACTTCCATTTTGACTTCCACAACTTCCATTTTGACTTCCACAACTTCCTTTTGGAAGTCAAATATTTCCATGAAGTCTAAAAATTGCTTTTGGAAGTCAAAAACTTCCATTTGGAAGCCCAAAAATTCCATTTGGAAGTCAAAAACTTCCATTTGGAAGCCCACAACTTCCACTTGCAAGTCGAAAAATTCCATTTGGATGTGAAAATGGAAGTTTTGGAAGTGAAAATGGAAGTTTTGGAAGTCGGGTATGAGCCTACCACGCGACTTCCATTCTCCATTCAACTTCCAAAACCTCCATTTTGATTTCCAAAAATTAATGGAAGTTTTTGACATGGAAGTCAAAATGGAAGTTTTGGATGTCAAAATATATATTTTTGGCAGTTTTGGAAGCCAATGTGGAAGCTTCCACCCGACTTCCATTCTGACTTATACAACCTCCATTTTGACTTCCACAACTTCCATTTTGATTTCAATAACTTCCATTTTGACTTGCACAACTTCCATTTTGACTTCCACAAACTCCATTTTGACTTCCATAACGAAAAGGTTTAGCAATCTGGGAGAAGGGATCTTTAGGGGTGTTTTTGACTTGAAAATTGCGTAGCGCGGTCTGCACTTCGGAATCGTCGTCTGAGCCATTCCACAGTAGGGATGCACCCGACGTTCTTGAGCCCCTCACAATAGGAACTCAATATCTCACCCGATACAATATTAGGAAGAAATTCGTTCGGGCCATCCGACCGGCACTCGTATGCGCTAGTCCTAAAACGAATATACGAGTAAATTTTTCATCCTAACTGATAGTTCCTTACTTTACGAATTTAATTGGTCAGAAACCTTTCGCCCATAAAGTGCAGCCCCTACCGTGGGGTGACTCGTCTGCAATTGAGAAATTTCCTGGTTCGATGCAAACGCGGCGCAGCCGCGTTTATGGCCCCTTTTGGCCCGTTTTGGCTGCGGTTTGGGGTCAGGGTTAGGGTTAGAGTTAAGGTTAGGGTTAGGGTCAGGGGTTGGGTTGGGTCTTCGCCCGTGCCTTGATCCCAACAGGAACCAAAATACCTGAACAGCCTACCAACCTAAAGATCCCTTCTCCCAGATTGCTAGGGGACCTCCTCTCTACCGTGGATACCAACTCTACTCCCGAGGTTTCGGGAGCGAAAGGAAGAAGTGACCTCGCTTCGATACAAATTCCGAGACATTTCGATATCATCCATGGTTCCATTATTTGTGCCAAATTTGAGCCCATAAATTAGATCGTCATTTTACTCGTATACTCCTATCAGCGTATTGATTGCACATCACAATAGTTATGAATGGATCTCAACGCCCATACGTTAACATACAAGGCACGCCCTGTCGATCCTGGCGTCAGTAATCATCGCTGACGCTGTTGCCGACAAGGCAAGCCGGCCCGGTATATATTGGCCTGACGTTTTTTTGGTAGCGCCGAAAGAATCGACGTTGGCATCGCAGCGAATATAGGAATGGACTGTTTTTTGTCGGCAACTGACTGCGTGTAAGCCAAAGTATACCAGGCCTGGAGGGTCTGACAGTCTGAGCGTGTAGTTTCCTCACAATTGACTGGCTTCGTAGATGCCACGAATGAAGACAAGCTTTGCACAGTTCTTGAGAAGAGGCGTGCTTGGTTTGATCAGTAGTTTCAACCTTTCAGCGAAAAAAACATGGAAACCCTTGAGGCTGACGAGAAAAATCTTGTACCCCGAGAGCAAACAAGAGTTCTTGTCAGCATTGCCCGGGGCAGGCGGCATGGCAAGGACATTTACCGTAATTGTGTGGAGGCGTTTTCAGCGAACATTGGGGAGAACCCCAAAAAGGAAGACCAAAATAAAAAAATGTTTCGCTGTCGACAAACGAAACGTTGGTTGCGTGGAGAAAGGCGGTTTTAAAAACACGCAATGCTCAGTCTGGGCGTTGTTGTATTAATAATATCTCGAGGCGAGTGAAGTTGACAGCGCTGTTTCGGCCGCAGGTGCCGCCCAAACTCGAGGGTGATTCCCAGCAGGTTAAGGTTTCGCCACGACGGGGGTGCTGACGGTCTTTGTGTTCGATCGCGTCGAATGCCCACGGCGGGCTAGCCTCCGCGATAGGTACGTATGTATATTAACGGTGCTCGGAAGGCACCAACGAGGGATATTTTCTCTCTCTCATGTTCACACAGGATGTTGGCGAGAAACCACACGGGTAGTTGGCCAAGGTTTTAAGAGTCGCATGGCAGCTGTCGAAGTTGCGAGTTCTGTCAGCATGAGTTATTATTTAGTCACCAGCAACAGGTGTCCCCAGTGATGAACCGCGCGGAAATCCAGAATAGAACAAATCTGAAGCGGGCTGCCATATATCACTATGGCATTGGACGATCAAACCCACCGCCACCCGCTGCGCTTGTTCTTCATACGGAATAGGGGCAACAGTTTCGGCGGGGATCGGGTCTCTTGATGGGGCGACGCTGCACTGGCCGCTACCAGTGTATACAGGCCCTGGAATTCGGTCCCCGAGGCCGGGTTGCTTGGGCAGAGGCCGGGCGTTGCTGCATCCCTCGTATTCCTTGTGTTTCTACATGCTGGAAGAACGGATGGAAAACTCTTACCGGGTCTAAAGTTGCGCGATGCCTTCCTCCGTCCACGAGGAAGGCACTTTTGATGCGTCTACTAAAGGCGATGTCATCAGCAGGTAAGTGGTGGGGTCCCTTCTCTGAATACGCCCGGTCGTGCCTTTGTGGTCTGAAAAAGAATGGTGCTATTAACAGCACGTGTATTGTGGTTCGTGAGCCTACAATCCATGAGATTTAGGTTCAGGATGAGGTAATGCAAACTATGCAGGGGCTATCCATGAGGCACTCGAATGGTTACCGTTTACAGTATGTATGGGATTGACCAGAGGATCGTAACATTCCTGCATGATGCATAAAACATATACCGTAATGATACCAACCTCACGTTTGGCAAAGACTCAACCAAGTCGAGAAGTGCGCTCCACGAACCCCCGAAGGGCGGGGCGTGCTTCTGGTGTTAGGGAGGAGGTCTCCCAGTCATGTAGATGGTAGAAAGATTGCTTTGTACCACAGGTTGAGAGCGAAGACCATAAGTGGCAAGGTGTGTTGGTCTAAAAGGAAAGCCATCCACAAATTGGGGAGGGGCCGTAAATGACGCGGCTCCTACCGATACGAAAACGCATGTCGTCGTAACTCCTGAAACAGTCCTGAACCGTAACACCCCCCCTAGCATAATGCAAATAACGAAGCAATATGCTATAGCAATCTATGACTATAACCAAGGACGAGGAACCGCAAGGCTCTACACAAAAATAACAGTCTCGGGGATAGGCAAAAACAAACCGAAAACTCAAGGGCCATCAGAGGGAATTCCCCGATAAAAACCCTCACCCCTGCCTTTTTACTGCGAGTTTGACTGCCTGACCAATATTCCATGGTTAATAGTCTCCCTACCACACTTGTCCACGAATAAGCGCAGTGCACTAACGCCTAGGCTTAAACCGCCATCTGTGCGTTCTCCGAACGGGTCAACAGTCAATACCCGTGTGATTTGAGTCCCCCCAAATCGAATGCAAATATACGAGGAGGTCGAATCATCGACACCAATCTGCCTACTACGAGGCACAGAAGAGTAAACCCCCACACAAAAATACCCAACTGAACCACGCCAGAACGACTGGTTGTTACCAATAGGAACCACTCAATTCCCCTCACAAAACACATATAATCGACAACAGAAGCAGATATATGCCTCCAAGCAAACCCACCATATAAGACATTCTCGTCGTCATAATATATACCAGGTATATATTCCACACCCCACAAGTATAAACTCCATGGTCCCACGCCAGACGGTCCCACATCCTTTCATACAAAAACACAAAACAACGAAGGGTAGAAGCAGAACGTTTTCGCCTCCTCGGCGAACGCTCAGTATCGCTTCAGGTCTGCAACAGCTCCATATAGTGGTTAGTCAGCTCCTTCCAAGTTCTGGTCGCTGGGCATTACGATCAAGGCATCGGAGCGAGAGAGCAGAACACGGACACGGCTTTGGAGCGAACGAGCGGCGGACGGGCAAAACGCTAGAGCGAGGGAACGCGCGGCGTCGGAGCGAGAGAGCGGCGCAGCGACGTCAAGAGGGAACGACACACGGGAAAGGGAGAGAGCGGTGCATTGGCTTGATGCTCGAGATCGCTTCAGCTCTTCAATTGCTCCTTCTCGCGGCGAGTCAGCTTTTCCAGTTCTGGTCGCTGTAGCGTACTCGCCAGTATCGGTCTCTGTAGTCGTACACTTGGCCATGTAGTCGGAGGCCGCCTCCAAACTCCTTCCAGATAGTGAAACATATATCGGGAACCGGGTCAAGGCTTCACGGCAAGAGAGGGGCGCACGAGGTTTGACTGAGACAAGGGCTGTGCCGTTAGTAGACTGTCGGTTGTACAAATGCCAGAGTGCAATAAAGTCATCCAACTGCAGAGGGGTGAAGCTCTTTGGCATCTCATTCTCAGTCAACCAGCCAGACTCTACTCCCTCCCTCGACTTTCCTTTGTATTCCCACCTAGCCGTGCCCGAGGGGGAGACACTCCTACCGCAGCTCACGAGGGAATCGAACGGCGCAGAGTCTACAGCATGCGACGACATCTTGAAATCGCGGCCCCAAGCATACTGTGCGAACTCGTCGACTAGTGGGTGTTCCAACGTCAGGGATCGGAAGTGGAATGGCTTGACGTCTGCTACGGACACAGTTCGGGTGCGCTGTTTCCTACCTCGCATCGTTACTTGTACGCATATGCCAGCCCGCACTACTTCCGTGACTCTCCAAGGGCCTGTGTAGTGGTCGTGCTGAAGCTTCCTCCTTCGGTTGTCGCGATGTCTGCTGCTCTCGGACTCGCGCACCAACACGAGGCTTCCCTTCTCGACCAGGACTCTGGCGGAGGGTCTCGAGATAGTAGCGTTGGCGTGGGCCCGTGCGGTTACCCTCTGATTGTGACGTTTCTCGAGCGCAAGGTGGACTTCTCGGAGGTTCTTCTTGCGTCGCTCCACGAAGTTGCCGAGGCCACCTTTTAGTCCTGTCTAATCTGATAGGGGCACCAGGATGTCTAACGACGTGCGGGGTTTGCGACCGAAAAGCAGCTCGAAAGGGGTCATGCGAGAGGGCAGGGAAACATCAGGCGAAGTGCGTTTGATCCAAACTGCTGGGAACACGTATTCGTCCCATCTCTTGGGCCATGATCTACATAGCTCTGCCAACAGCTCTTGTAGCCAGCCTCCTAACCTCTCGACGGCGCCTTGACCCCGTGGATGTTCGGCTGGTCCGAACGCTATTTCTGCATGTAGGCAACGGCACAAGTGCGTCACTACTTCCGCTCCAAACTCTTTTCCGCCCTCACAACGAATCGCCCGAGGTACGCCGAAGGTCAAACATAGCTCGGTAAGGATCCGTGTCACGCCGACTGCCTGCTTGGTTGCCAGAGCAAAACCGAATGGAAACCTGGAGGCTCGGTCCACTACCAGCAGGACATCCTTGTTGCCGGAAAGAGAAGGCGTGTCCAACTTCAAGATATCAATCTGCAGTTCATCCCAAGGCTCTAGCGGGCGTCCAGGCAATCGCGAGACGTCTGCGGTTCTGTCTCTTGCGTCTTCGACACCCGCACGATAAGACGTGTTGTCGCGTGTCGCGGGTGACCGGAGGCCAGTGAAAGTGACCGCGCACCAGAGCTAGAGTAGCTCCTACTCCTGCGTGTCCGTGCAGAGTGTGTACCAAAGCGAGTACGTCGGCTACCATGGCTTCAGGGATGACTAGCAGTTTTCTGTTCTTTTCGTCGGCGTACCGGATTACATCGTCGCCATCTAAACCGTAACCGGTAGTGTCAACTCTCTCTGCGCCTACGCCATTACTACCACACAAACTCTCTTACGAACCAGACCCAAATGGGGACCATCCCGTTGCCTTCGCACCAAGGGTTCATGGTTGATGACTACTTGAACCGCCCGGTGGATGGTCGGTGTCTCCGTGATGTGGCGGGCTTCTGACGAACGCGGTACTTCCCCCCCTGCTGAAAGCACCTCTCCAAGGTCGTCACGGCCTGCGTGAACCAGGCGCGGGGGGGCCGTCATGGGTGGTGGTGAAGACGGAGTCGACTCGATTGGTGTAGCCATGTTGGAGTGATCGTGCTCCGGATCCCCCAACTGCTCGATGGGCGGCAGCTGGATGTCGTTGAGGGGACGTAGCCGTACGGAAGGCGTACGCGTCCTGCTACCGCGGCGCAGCGTACCGGGGTCTGTATCTAGTGCTGCACACGTGGCAAAGGGCAGGGCTTGTAGGGCAAGGAGGCAAGAGTCATTAGTAGTATGAGTGGACGGTTCTGACCGTGGATAGGAAAGGGAACCACCACCGTCTGTTCTATCCACACGGTTCTGACGGTGGATAGGAAAGGGGACCCCCCCACCGTCCGTTCCATCCACACCTACTGCCTCTACTTCCGCTAACCTAACTCTACCAAGGCTCGGCCCCCGGGTCCTACGAACTCGGATGGTACTTTCGACGTAAAATCGTCGGGAAAGGAGTCATCTTCATCGGCTTGAGGAGTCTGCGTGTGAGGCAGCCGCGACAGGGCATCTGGTAGGACGTACTGTACTCCCGCTCGCCATACCAGCACCATATCGTATTCCGTCAGTCAAAGTGCTCATCTGTGTAGTTAGGGGCACAACCCGCGACTTCGAAACAACCAGGTTATTGCGGAGCAATCGATCACTCCCGTAGACTGCCTACCCGCTAAATAGGGTCGAAAACAATCCACAGCCCACAGCACCCTCATGCATTCTCGCTCGGTAGGGCCTCTACAGGCATCTGTACGCGAGAATCTGTGACTAGCGAAGGCAGTCACGCGAGGCGTACCGTTGATGGTCTGCATATAAACTGCTCCCGCACCATTTGTGCTAGCATCAGTGTGTACTGTGCGTGTTGTCGAGATCGGGGAATGCGAGTACCGTGGGCGAGGCTAGAGTGGAGCGCAACGACTGAAACACTTGCTCCTCCTCGAATTCCCACGCGATGATACTCTTGCGTGCGCGTTTGGACTCGAAGTCTTTGTTGCGTAGAATGATAGTGAGGGGGGCGGCGGTCAGACTATAGCTGGGTACAAACTGCCGCAAGTAGCCCGTCAGGCCAAGGAACTTTCGGAGTTCCTCTACTGTCTGGGGGCGCGGTATGCGTGCAACGGCTTGCAACTTGGTCGGGGCGGGGTGTAGGCCAGTACTATCGATGATCATGCCAAGGAATTCTTGCGAGGAGGACCCAAAAATACACTTGGTAAAATTACCTGACAGACTCGCCGCTAAAAGACGGTTCAGAACTAGAACGAGTGTGGCTAAGTGATCGTCCCAGGTGGTGCTCGCAATGAGAATGCCTTCTAGCCAGCTGAACACTCCTTCTAAACACCCCTGTCAAATCAAAACCTGCCCTAGTGAACTCATGCAGCAGTCCATCTGAATCTCTGATCGCGGTTTTCTAGCGGTCTTTTTCTGCGATCTCGATTTGGTGAAAGCCGGAAGCGAGGTCAACTGAGTGAAGTACCGTTTGCCTTTCAACCCGTCGAAAATGGTCTGCATGTCGCCAAGACCTCCGCTATCGGAAACCAGGAGCTTGTTAAGTACCCGTGAATCAATGCACAAGCGGAGGGTTCCGTTTTTCTTCCGCACACACAGGAAGTGCGCTGCCCACGGTGACACTGAGGGACGAATGATTCCTCGGTCAAGCAACTTCTGGATCCCTGCTCTAATCATGCGCCGCTCTTCGGGGCAGAATGGCAGCGAAAGGGGTGCACAGTTCATTGATCAAAGGAAGCTCAAGCTCACCATCGATGCAGGCCGGCACTCGTCTGGGGGTCGATGAGGAACAGGCCATCTTCGATGAAACCTGCCAGCACGTCCACGAGTTGTTGTTTCTGAAGGGATCCTAGTGTTCCTAGGATGGCGTCGGTTGCCTGTACCATGGGGACTGGTTCTGTCCTGACTTCGCTCGAAACACGCGTCGGGCCGGGGGCTTGCCGGGGGAGGGGCGTGCCAACGGTAGAGGGCGTCTCATCGAATAAAGACTCGAACCGTTCGGGGTCGCGGACGTTGAGGGCTACCAGTCGAGCTATCACACGGCAACGCTCTACCACGGTAGTCTCTTTGCTGCGGTTCTCCAGTTTGCAGTGTACTGGGGACCCCGGCAACCACCACAGCTCTGCTCTAGCTACCCCCACCAACGCTCCCTTTTGTAGATTTACCCGTTCGGTGGGAAGAACCAGAACCAGCTGTGGGTGCTGCGGCTGGGGACCTACTGCTGCTGCTTCCACCGCTATGTTGGTAAAACCCTCGACGGTGGTGGTCTCGGCGACCTGTCTAACGTCCCACTCCAAGGTGTTCTCATCTTCCCACGCGATGTCGTGATAGCTGGGGCGAACAGTGGGTGAGACGACTGAGGTAGATGTGTGCATCGGCGAGAGCTCGGGAGTAGCAGTTAGCGCAAAAAACTGATCTCGTGTTGTGCAGAAGGGACTCTGTGGGCTTGGGGTGTCGACGACAGACGTACGAAACGGTACCCAAGGTGCCGAGGGTACAGGTCTAAATCCTCTATCGGGACTGGACTCCAAAGTACTGCGGTTAGCTCTGAAATAATCTGCCCCAAAAATGAAACCGTAGGGGAGGTCCTCTACGACGCAAACCATCACGTTTCGAACTCGAGAATCCGATTCTAACGGCACAGGCATAGCTACTGACCCTATAATACGCATGGGAGGGGTCCCGCTACCTGATGGGTTCGCTGCCTCGAGGTCACCAGCATTACGCGTATCCAAATTATGCCTGGGACGCACCTTCAGAAGGTGCCCTCTCTCTGCTCTTGCTGGTCATTGGAGCGCAGTCGAAACCTGCAGGCTCCGTCTCGTCACTTGAGCCTTCCAGAATCAGACCCAGCTCGGCGGCCGTGTTGCACTGGACCTCGGTCATTGCAGCTAGGCGACGGCGAGGGGTAAAATTTCCGGGTGGACGCATCGAAGCTGTATCCTTGTTCAGGGCTGCCGGAAACGGCCCGTGCTGCCACTGGCAGCTTGCTGGACGGCGGCAGTCGCCAGTGA
The DNA here is from genome assembly GCA_031763025.1 of Macrocystis pyrifera. Classification (NCBI taxonomy): domain Eukaryota; class Phaeophyceae; order Laminariales; family Laminariaceae; genus Macrocystis; species Macrocystis pyrifera. The sequence goes on from JASSKH010000026.1 coordinate 2,410,532, forward strand.
CGGCGTGCACGAAGCACACCTTTTGCGTTCGAAGGTAGTCGAGGATGTCTCCTAGGGGTGCCGTGTCGGAAGTCGTGGGACGGGGCTCGTCTGCATGGTCGGTGCGATAGCTGAGCGCTGGACCGGGGCTGCCGTGCGTGGTTTCTCGAAGGGAACACCGTGTTTACCCGGTGCTGTGGCTGTCTGGTTCTAGAAGGCAGCTACCTTGACGGGACCTGCGGATAGCTGCGAGACCGGACTAGGAGCAGGGGCTAGGGCGGCGAAGAGGTTGGCTGGCCGGTGAGGCGGCACGGCCGCGAGGGTACTCACTCCCGGGTTACTAGCTCCCGCAATAGCTGAGGAGGCCACGTTAAGGGCAGCGAGGGCACCGGCAGGTGAGGAGAACATGTGTCTTACTTATGTCATGGTGAAAAGCCTGTCTGGCCCTGCGTGCTTGGCTACCTTCCGTGGGGTTTGCGGGGCCAAGTACGACGTGTTCCGAGCGGAACGTACCGCGATTAGTGCACGGAATAGTCCCTCAGCTACCTCTACTCGACGCTGCATGGGTTCCCCTGTGGGGTTGTGTCATTTTGTACGCATGAGGCGCAGCGTAGTGGTGATAGTGTGGGCTCGCTCGTGCATCAGCCCGCTAATACCCATTCGGTCTAACGGGTTAGGCAGGAGCACTTCGACGACTCTATCGTACAGAGTCTGCATCTCTAGCGGCGTGATAAAACGCCAGAAGAACAACTGCTCAGTCGCATGCGGCCTCTCTGGATTAGCTAGCGAGGCACGGAAAGCCAGCAGAACACGGGCTGCGGCCTCGGTCCACGCTTCGGTTGACTTGAGTGATACAACTGACAAGGCAGCCTGTGCGAATTCGGCGGCACCCCCTGTCAAAGCCTGTTCTCGAACAAAAAGGCGCAACCAGTCGGTAGCGGTGACTTCGCTGTGCTGCTTCTCAACGACTTCGACCCGTGATGATATATACGGGGACAAACTCGGCGGACGCAAGTTGGTGGCTAACCGACAAGAAGTCATGGGTCAGATCAGTTAGCAGCTCTACACGGCGGGATGTCAGTGTGTCGGCCACTGTGACCCATCTATCATCGATGTACTGGTCAGGCTCAAGCCTCATGGCTCCGAAATCAACGTTGCGTAGGGCGCTCAGCACTTTCTACTGCAGCATGACGGCAGACTTCGCAATTGACAGTGTCCCGGCAGTGGGGTCACCAAATACCGGACAAGGGAGAGTACCTGCGATGCGCTTATGTACTCTCTCAACCAATTTCGCTGCCTCATAAGACTCCGCACCAAACTGCTTACCGGGCTCGAAGGATTGCTGTTGTACGACAACGATGGGTTGCATGCGTGGCTGGAGCGCAGTGGCAGCCTCCCCTTGCCTGCGACAGTATCCGTTCCGGTTGCTGTTCTCCCTTCCCCTTGGTACGTCCTGCTCGTGGTCGGCGCGGCGTTGGCGTGCATGTCGGGAGCTCCGGCGAAAAACCCGAATTCGATTCTCGGATTGGACACCATGTTGTGGTTCGTGAGCCTACAAGCCATGAGACTTAGGGTCAGGATGAGGTAATGCAAACTATGCGGGGACTATCCATGAGGCACTCGAATGGTGACCGTTTACAGTATGTATAGGATTGAGCAGAGGATCGTAACATTCCTGCTTGATGCACGAAACATATACCATAATCATACCAACCTCACGTTTGGCGAAGACTCAACCGAGTCGAGAAGTGCGCTCCACGAACCCCCGAAGGGCGGGGCGTGCTTCTGGTGTTAGGGAGGAGGTCTCTCAGTTGTGTAGATGGTAGAAGCCGTAACACGTGAGCGCTCGCACAAGTTGGCTACTTAAGCAACTTGCACCCGGCAACGGCCCGGCAGCCATCGGAGATCAGCCAGCAGCCGAGGAACAATCTATGGCGTCGTATCTGCCAGAATTATCGCCTAACCTAAACAGCTTTCATGAAGATTCGTCGACTGCACAAAATCGTAGAGTTTAGACCGGTTTTTAATTTAAGAAAGGGTACCGAGCTGTGCTTCTGGCTTGGGGTATACGCACCTATGCTCTCACACCCACAACAAGTTGAGGTAGCCCTCGCGCCCGGAGGATAAGGGCCTAGCGTATTGGGTGCGTCCGGTCGCGCGCGCGCGCGCGGGGGGGCGTGTACTCATTGTCGTGCATGGCCGTAGTCATATGACCATAGACCCTCGCATCCCTACAATGCCGGGACGGAGCGCGCGCGCGGCGGGGGGGGGTGTGTACTCGATAGGAGATATGTACTCGATCTCATGCATGGCCGTAGTCGTATGACCATAGACCCTCGCATCCCTACAATGCCGGGACGGAGCATGTCGGGTTTTCACCGACCAGGCAGACATTGCTTGCACCAAGCGCGCGGGGGGGTGAGTACGCATGGTTACGGTCATATATGCAGTGAGTGAAAAACGCTCGATTATGAAGCTACCTTTGCGGGGGGAAGGCTGTGAAATACTTCCTGCCTCTGGTGCAACAACAGTAACAACGGCGCGGCAACACCACGACCGTCTTCGCAGTAAACGGGAGTCGAAAACAAGATCGTTCCCATCGGTGCGTGTTTCACAGCACCAGAAACATGGCTGTAAGTTGAGAACACCGGAGAGTGATGCGTGCAACGGTATACCCAAAAACGCGGGAATCTGGTGAAACCGGCGCAACACGTCTCGAGGACGCTGGTGGCGGAATGGGCAGCGTGAAGGAATAGTCACCGACACCTTATTGTCGACCGGAACGGAAGGCGCCTGGCCGACGAAAAAATACGGGATGTCAACGTTTTGCGAAGGGCTATACCTCACGCCCGACGTATGGACAGAGTTTCATCACGGGATGGACGGGACCGCGGCGAGACGGGCACGGCATCGGCCCTCGAGTGGTCGGCTTGACCACGCGGTTGGGGAGGACAACGCTTTTCGTTCCCGTTCTGGTGCTGTGTGACATCAAGCCAATAGGCATTGCGGGGTGAAGGCCGGAAATAACAAATTGTTGGGGTCGCAGTTGTTGTTGCTCTCTGCTGTGGTTGCTGAGTCTGTTGCCATGGTCATACATGCAGTAAGGAATGTGCTGCTGTGAACGGCCGCGTCAGCTGGAAGGAGGCCGAGAGCGTGTGTATCTGCTGTAGAATTATTCTCCCCGCAAGGGTAGGAAGGTATGCTGATGCGACATGCTAAGATCATGCCTTGTAGCGGCTTGTTTCTGACCCGCCAACGACGATCTTGCCGGTCCAGAAATACTCGATGTCTGGTCGTCAGGCCTGTCCCCGCTGAAGGGCGTATATCCCGCACGGCCCATGCGTGCACAATCCCGGCTTCAAACCCTCATTGGGCGGGCAGCGGGCGTGGACGTGGACATAGACGTGGCAGTAACGACCGTACCCTCGGGCCCGATGCGGTGACAATAGTGGATGAAATTCCCGTATTGCCATTGAACAATCCACCTGTTGCATCAGGCCGGTGTGGGGCAAAAGCTTCGTGCCCGTTGTGGTACAAACACGTTTTTCCGAGGTTGACGCAACGATATTGTGTGCAGACACCCGCGAACCGGGAGCCTAACCTGGGCCGTCAAGGATGCGTGTAGTGTTCACTGAACGCGAGCGGCAAAATTATCTTGGCGATACGCGATTTGCGAGCCCGAGCAGGCACCGCCAAGGCTACGTGAAGCCTCAAGCCAATCCGAGCAAGCAGCTTCAGAGTTGCGTATTGTGGCGCGAGCAAGCGTCATATTTCTTTCCTGGAGGCAAGTGCTAGCAAGGGTCCTCGGTATCATTATTTCGATGGAGAAAGTCTGCCTGTCGTCACCCGTCACTTCGTTGATGCACGCAGCGGGCACGTTGTAGTGTTGAAGCGGACGCAGTTGCGTTGTGCTCTTCGTCCGACAAGCAAAATAAAAGTACCTGGAGGACAGCAGAGCCCACCCTCGACAACAGCGAGCGACTTCAGCTTCCACTGCAGCATGGCGTCAGTGGCGAACGAAATATCCTCCATGTTCACCGTTTCCGGCATGTGGATAAGGAAGGAAAGGCTATATCATAGGTCCTCGCGCGTTCTTGCGAATTTTCCTCACAAATTCATCATGGCGGGAATGATATTTCGCACCAATTCCTCTTCCTGTATGCTACGATAGTAGGAAAACGTTTAAAGCGAGTGCGTGGACCGGACCGACTACAGCACTACAGCGGCTGGGGCATTTTTGTTGTTGTTGTTGTTGCATTTTTCGAATGTCTCTTAGAAAGAACATGCGACTCACTACCATGGAAGCACGATGAAAGGATCATTGGTGCGCCATGGGAGTCCCACGGAATCACCATCATGGGGCTATGAGGTACCCCTGGAAGTCCTACACGGAAGTGCGTCCATAGAAATCTTGTGGTGGTCCCATGGGAATCCCATGGGATTATGGTATCTACACGCATGAGGGTTTCATTATATTATAGCGCTTTCATGGAATTCTATGGTGCTCCTGTTGGACTTTCATTCTCCTTCAATGGAATTTCCAGGTTTTAATGACCTCACAGGACTTCCATGGGACTTCCGGATGGAGCTTCTAGTTTTCTTCCACCGGACTCTCATGGATGGGGGTTCCATGGGATTACAACGTCCCCATGAGATTCCCATGGGACTCCCGGAGGTTCCATGGGATTACAGTGCTCACATAGGACTCCCATGGGACTCCGATGGGACTTTCATGGTGCTTCTTTACTGATTGCATAATGATGTGCTTCCATGGACTCCCATGAGGTTGGTGCTGCGTCCATGGTGCTCCCATGATACTTTCATGGGACGTACATGGGAGTGTGTCATGAGGTGGTACTGCTTCCGCTAGTACTCTTTATGGAATTTCCATTGTATTCCCAATGTACGACTTAAATTTTCTTCCGTGCGACTCCATAGAACTCCCATGGGACTTCCATGAGACTTCCACGGGGCTTGCGTGGGATTACAATACCTGCATGCGACTTCCATGTCACTTCTCTGGTACTTCCATGGTACTCCCATGGGACATCCACGAAATACCCACGGCCCTGCTGTGATGATATATGGAGACCCAGTATTTGGTTGTCTGGACCGGTGCCATCACAGTCGCCGCATGTCCCCGGGGCATTAACGGTGTGAAACTTGTGTTACGGTTCAAGACCGTTTCAGGAGTTACGACGACAGGCCTCTTCGCATCAGCAGGGGCAGCGTTATTTAAGCCCCCTCAGACGACAGGCGTTTTTATATCAGCAGGGGCCGCGTTATGTACGGCCCCTCCCCGGCTTGTCTGTTGATTCTTATCACGCTAAAATCAAGGTCGGTCGTGGGCGTGCTGCTGTTACGGTGGCAATCCAAGGATCCGAGGGGTTTCCAGACGTGAACACGGCATGTAGGCAAAGGGGATAATGCGAATTGAACCCGGAGACTGTGGAAGATGTGAGCACACGGTCACAACCCTGCTCCACCCCTTCAGCTTCATATTATAGCTCGTCCCGCTGCCGGCAGTGTTCCCCTACACCAGAAGAGTACCGACTGAGACAACTAGGAGATGGCTCAGGCGTACGTTCCGCAGGCTGTGTGGAACAACGGGAATGCAGGTGGCAGTCTTTGCAATGAACTGAACGAGCTTGCAGCTTGAGCGTGTGAAGGTGTGCCAGATGGCCAATGGCCCTGCTTGTTCTGAGAACGAAATAATACATGATGTTTTAGAGTGTGAGTATATCTGATCAGCCGTTCGAGGAACATAAGCTATATCGGCCGGAGAGCTCGACGATACTACGCCATCATGCATGGCACGCGCACCGCTCGACTCTGTGACAGTACCTCTATCTTCCTGCTTGGCGCCCCGCTTGGACCAGCAGCTCGTTTTCCTGGCAGGAAAATCGTTATCTTTCCTTCGAGGTACTACTAATCCTGCGTTTCTTGCGGGAAAGGGCCTTGGCTTTTGGCTTGAACCACACAGACACACCCCTCGCACTGGAAACCTTCGTTGAAGCACCTCAACGGGAGCGGTCGGGGACCATCCATTGTCGGTGCTAAGCAACTCTACAGCTGCTCTGCAGAGATCTCTGCCGCGTGTACTACTTGCTGCATGTATTTTTGTATTTAATGACTTTTTTTAATGTCGTCCCAGAGACCCGTTCGACCAACGCGTTGCATGTCTACAAGAAGCCCGGGACGGACCAACCCATTCACTCATCGTTTCGGGCCCCATGCCCCATCTATGCTTTGGGGCTGATCTTGCAAGCAAGTCTTTCGTCGGCTTTCCCAAGCTTCGTTGCTATGAGCCGGGACGTCGGTGGTGGCGAGGGCAAAAACCTCCAGCGACTCCGACTGCCTCGGGGCGAGCGACAACAGCAGCGTTCGGCTTTCATCGCCTCAGAGGCTGCTCGTACGTATACCCGCGAAACTCAAGAGATGCTGGTTTGGACTTCGGTTGTATGATATAGCTACATACAGTACGTAGCTCGTGATGCCTGCGGGATGGACGATCGATCGGGTGTTGCGAGAAAATAACAACCGAGTATACAGAACCACGCCACAGGGTAGGGGGACCCATATCGATCGGGTGTTGCGAGAAAAGAACAACCGAGTATACAGAACCACGCCACAGGGTAGGGGGACCCATATACCCCTGGCTGACGTGGGGCTCCTCGACGGAGGAAATAACGAAGAAAAGCTTGGCAATCCACAATCTCGTTTACTCTAGAATACCTACGACAGCAGCAGCAGCAGTAGCCATGGATGGGGATTGTTCATTTATTGTTCATCAACATGCACTTGTTCATTTCTATCAAACTTGTTGTTCGGGTGAGGTACAGAGCTCCTCCGTTAGAAACCAACCGGGTGCGCCCTTGAATATAAGTACTCTGGTCTGTATCGGGGTAAAGCGTAAAATGTGCGTGTTGGAATGGCCTCAAGCTCGGACGGGTATCCGGCGAGAGGGATTTCCCCGAACGCGAGAAAAGATGTGCCAGATGGTACAAACGGCAGTAGGCAGTAGGCACCCCCTAATGTACAGGGCTTGTCATGGGTCGATGGTCCGGGCCGGGCCGAGGTTTTTAAAATTTGTACGGGCCAGGCCGGGACCCGCCGGGACTTTTCGAAAATATGCCGGGCCGGGCCAGGCCGCCACTCATTCTCTGAAAATATCATAGGGCCGCGACCACTAAATAAATATTTGATGGACCGGGCCGGAACGGGACGAGGCCCATAAGATGTTGGCTCTACGTGGGCCACTCCGCCCTGCCCATGAGACGGCCCACATGGTTTCACGGGCCGGCCAGGGCCGCGACCCATGACAGGTGGTGTACTACTGCTGCTGCTACGTCGTCCGCTCATGATGATCTGCCGTTCGTGGTCCTTGTACAAATGCCTGATCATGAACTTGGAGCCGTTGTGGGTGCACAGGGGACGTTCCTTGCCATCCCCGCGACCCAGGTAGCATTTCACGTTCTTCTCCTGGTTCAGTCCGGACGGAACCGCCGGTGAAAACTTGGTGAACTATGCCTAGAGAGGGGACATCTTCGGACTGAAAGCTGCAGTGACGTTTATCTTCGTGCGTGTCGCTGTCGAATCTGCAAGGAGAGCTGGTGCTGCATTCTGGGAAGCCCCACCAAAAGATCGCTGGTGGCGTGATCTATGGTCTCTTCGAATGATATATCTATAGCAGCAGGTGTTGTCGCAGGAGCGGGTATTTCAACAACAGGTAGGTATAGCGGCAGTAGGTGCTGCCGCTGCTGCGGACGTCGAATCAACAGAAGGAGGTGGTGGTCTACCAGTCAGGGCAAAATTCATGGAACTGGGTCATCGGTGGAGAAAAATTGTGTGGGTAAAGGGAATGTGCAGTGTGTGCCTCGTGGGTAGCTATTCGTGGGCCAGAAGCAGCTGGACCATTGGATCCAAAAGAAAAAACGAAAAACATGAAAACACAATTTAAAGCACGGAAACGCGTGTGCGTGACCTATTAGTACGGGTCAATACATGGGTCGGCCCGTGGTCCGGCCGGTTAAATGTAAGGGCCGGCCCATGTTTTTGGATGGGCCGGCCTGTGTAGAGCCCGGGTCTCGTGGGCCTCGTTGCCAATGTAATGGGTTGGGTCGGGACGGGCCGAGGTTTTTGATTTTTTTTCATGAGCCGGACTGGGCCGGACTAATCCTGGAATTTTTGAAAATGTGATGGGCCGGGCCGGGCCGCGGCCCGTCCTCCGAAAAATTGATGGGGCCGGGCCGGGCCGGGCTGCGGCCCACGAAATAAAAAATTGATGGGCCGGGCCGGGCCGCGACCCACCAAATGAAACATTGATGGGCCGAGCCGGGTCGAGGCCCACCATGTGAATAATTGATGGGCCGGGTCGACCCGAACCCAGGTCGGCCCATCAGGGTCGGCCCATGACATCCCCTGCCATTATACCATGGCATGACTAAAGAGGCTTGTACCTGGTAGACAGTACAAGGTTTCTGCGCCTGACAGTACATCGCTTAGATGAAAGCGATCCCAAGGGCAAACGGAAGTGGTCGAAAAACGTTGCTTACACGTATAGTTATTAATAGTTGCTTTGCCGCCCCACAGATACACGAACTCGCTAGGAAAAATAAGTTTGCTACTGCCGCCGACCCATAGCAAAACTTCAGACCCCTTACAGTACATAGGACCCGAAAAGGCTACCGTACAGGATTCTACGCTCGCAGTACAACGTTGTGTGTAGGACGTAAACTGTCTGCGTTCCGAATGAAATACGTATAACGCTGCATGTACTTTAAACACAAAGTGGTACATCGAAATGGTCTGGCGCGAAACGTGTCTAGAGTGCTGCTCGGGTGGTTTGTGCTTACCAGAAGAGATATCTGGTGATATATATGCTATTATTTGCAGAACAAAACCAACCAACGTGAGAACTCACGGCGTGGATAGTGGGCTGGCGCAATTCGACGCGAGTCGACGAGGGGAAAAAGGGCTGAAGTCTCTCTCTTGAGGCGTTCTACGATAGAGGTTCACCCCATTATTTCTGAAGCTCCTCACTTGAGAAGCTCCAAACCTAACCCGAAAACTGACTTCAGCAAAAATTAAATTGCATCCCGATGAAAAACCCCATGGCCCAAGTATACATTTACGTCATTTGTCGAAACAAGACCGGAAATCGGACGATTTTGGATTAAGGAACCCCGTCGTTCAGAAAACATTTTAGCGGAATGTGCTACCTCTATCGTAGAACGCGTCTCTTGCGATAAGAAAAGGCACGAACCGTAGTGGGGAGGGGGGGAGAAGATCATGCTATGTGACCCCGGATCTGAGTTACGACTGCTAGTAGGGGGGAGAGAGAAAAAATCCGACGGTGGTGATATTTTCTTATTTGCACAAACGAAAGTAGTCGAATACATGCGGAGTGCGCCTAGCTCGGGTAGACGCCAATCGACGCGAGTCGACGAGGGAAAAATGGGCTGCAAACACAACAAGAAACAACTGCTGAGGATGGATAGCGTGGGTAGGCGCGATTCAACGCGAGTCAACGAGGGAAGAAAGGGCTGAAGTCTCGTGACAAAAAGGGAAGGCACGAACCGTAGTGGAGAGGAGAGAAGGAGTCTGCTGTGTGACCCCAGATCTGGGGCACGACTAGGAGGGAGAGACAAAATAAGAGCAAAGACAATACAAACATGGCGTTTATCTCTCTTCCAACGCATGCTAGAATATGTACGTCGTGCCTGTCGCATCCAGTACGATGACATGGCAACTCTGCAACTGTATCACAATGAGGTATCTCAATGTCTCGTAGTTGTGTGACCACAGAACTTGTATCTCCTTATTAACATGATTAATAATCGGCAGGACACTGGGCGTGCTGGATCTCGACGGGTAGAAAGCACGGTTTAATGTAAATAACACACACAGGGGCGTCGTCAGGCTCCGAGAGTTTACATATACTCCCCTACATTTTCCTAGGGTTTCTACTAATCGGAGCATATTTCAAAACCTGCCCCACTCAACAAAAACGACAAACAACGGTACACCAGTGATTTTTGCCAGTTTACGGTAAAAAAACAGTAACATCAGGTAGTCAGGGTACACCGACCCCAAGTTAGATGACGTTTTCTGTCATGGTATACCCTTTTCTGGTAAAATATCATAGTCCGTCCGTCCAAGTCAACACAATAACAAAAAACGAGAAATAAGTGGATTTTTGCCATTTTACGGTACGAAAAAGATATATCAGGAAATCAGGGCACACCAAGCCCAAGTTAGACGTTTTATGTCATGGTATACATTTTTCTGGTAAAATACCATTGGTTTAAGTAGCTTATAACTACGAACATGTTCATGAATACAAGTGTATTTATACGACCAGTCAAGCGTATATTTCCGAACAAATACTTCACGAATGAGCAAAATACCAAAAACGGAGGAAACCGAGGAAAAACGTTGAGAATCGGCAAAAAAACTAAAACGAAGAAAAAGGCCTAAATAATAATAAAAAAATAATCGACCAAAACTCCCTAAAAGAAATGGGAACTCATTCTAACTGAGCGACAGTATCGCGAAAAAAACGGATGAAATAAAACAGAAACCTGTGAAAATGGGGTAAACATCGTGACTACTACTATAATATTAATATTAATGCAGTGCGTGTAAATATATGTTTTACGTGCACACGCACGTTTATGTGTGCACGTTTCGTGTAGGCTGTTGTACGTGTAGTGCTGTCTTGTGTTGAGACAAGAACAGGTATAGAAAGATACAGCAATTAAGTGTCCATAGTGTCCACAATGAGGCCAGCAATTTCCCATGAAGGAAGAGTTTCGTCATCCATCGCTCATAAAAATCCCCAGGAAGAAGCTGAAGGGAAACGATTATTTCTAGTTACTCCGAAGGAAAAAAAAGGCCGACTGCGACAAGAGTTTAACGGCCTGCGACAACAACGGCCTGCAACAAAAGACGACAGACAAAACCTTCTCGATACCTACATTACGACGATAACGGACAACAACGGCCTACAACAACAAAGGACGACAAACAACCTACCCTTCTAACCCACTACACAGGTCGAAACAAGACAACAGTGATACTGAGTGCTCCATACCTACAACCCGCGGTACCTATTTTGCATCCAAGCACAGGTTACCCCATAGCGTTCGGGTTAGGGTTTAGGGTTCGGGTCGGGTGGTCGGCGTCTAGTGTATGCCTGGTACCTCCTGCTGCCGTCACCTACTTCTTCTGAAAACTCACGCAAGGAACAGTAAATAACGGCAGAAGCATCTTCAACCAAGTAAAATTCTACCTGACAAATATGTATGTCGCGAGAGACGACTGTAAATAGGCACAGCTTATACAGCAGCAACAGCATGCTGTACGAAACCTCAACCGCGAAATAATTATACCCACATATCAAGTTGCATAGATCGAGGACAAATTAAATGAAGACCGACGCAGACAGAACGCAACAGAAGCATCAGCAGCACCAGCAGCAGCACCACCACCAGCAGGAGTAGTAGCAGGAGCAGAAGCAGGAGCAGCAACGGTTTCGCGGCTTCCTCCTGCTCGTCGTGACTGATGGGTACCTCTCCTTTGTACGATGTCGTTGAAACCGCGGAGTCGTACCCAGCAGGAAAAAAATACATGGAAGACCAACGCACCTACCGCTGTACCAGACTACTCAATTAGACTATGGTACGACTACCTACAGTACATTACGACGATATTTTTTCCCAAACCTACAACCTACTACATACTGCCGTACTAGACTACGAACTGTACTAGACTATAATACGAGTATGTATTTTCTACGTAATTTCTCGAAACTTTCATTACGACGATAACGACCCACGAAGGACGACAGTCAGCTTATCCCGTAATTAATAACCGTCACCGTTGAGATCGTGCCCGCGTGTGCTTCTTTGGTTTAGGTTGCTGCACGGCGCGTGGAGGCCTTCGAGTTCTGCCCGCTGTATTTAAACTATCTGTTTTTTTTAAATAGTTTTATTTACGGGGTGCATGTGTTACGGTTTTAGACCGTTTCAGGAGTTACGACGACATGCGTTTTCGTATCAGCCGGGGCCGCGTCATTCACGGCCCCTCCCCAATTTGTGGATTGCCCTCCTTTTCGGCTGTCCTACGTGTTGTTCTGGTCATCGCTCTCGACCTGGGGCGCAAACCCATCAGTTTACTATCTTCATACCTCGGAGACCTTCTCCCTAGCGTTAGAAGCACGCTCTACCCCTCTGGGACACGTGCGAGCGCACGTCTCGACTCGGTTGGATCGTGGCCAGGGTTGAGTTTGGTCTTGTTGTTCTGGATAAATTTCATATCGTAGGCATGTATTGTAATCCTGCTCTATCCGATGCAGACCGGCAAAGGTGATCGTTCGGCTACATAATGAATAGACTCATGCCTGTGTCGCATTACCTCACCCTGACCCTAGACCTCATGACTTACACACTCGCGATCCACAACATGGTGTCCAATCCGAGAATCGAGCTCGGGTTTCATGTACGTAACGATCATCGGCGAAAGTTTTCCTTGAATGCCTTGCGTCATCTTGTTAGGTATGGGTGTGTACACAGCACGTCGAAACCATTGCAGTCTACGCGATTCGACTGTAGTATTCTGTTTTGGCTTTATATTGCGAATTGAAATACCCATGAGACTCTCGAGAACTCAGTCATTTCAGCCCCTCGTACCCTTGAGACTCACGAGGACTTTGTCGTTTCAGTATTTTGACGTACTCTTGGTCTCGGTGCTTCAAAATGACTGGTATTCGCGAGTAAACGACTGAGTCCCGATGACTGGGCAACGGTACTCTGGCGACCTTTTTGTTTGCAGTATGCAGCTCTCGTGTCGCTGCTGCATATATTCACTCCTACCCAAAATACACCCGGTCTCTGCAATATAGTGTCATCGTATCGCTGCTGCTATTTTTCGCTTCTACCCCAAACGTGCATGTTGTTATTATTTCTGACCGACGTTTTTGCGAACGTATCGTTCCTGTCTTTTGGCCGCTTTTCTAAGCCCGACCAATCCCTGAAATTACCATACCTCAGTCCAACCTTGTATTAAATGGTCACACATAGGGAGCGGCAGGGCAACGCTTGCCCTGCTCTACAATAGTATACACTGTTTAGAAGGAAAAACCAGCCTAAGCTGCCAGACAAGGTGAGAGGTTACAATTTGCTAAACCGTGGGCAAGCCAATAATTCAAGATGAAAAACGGCCAACAGCTGCGCGGGAATTCGTGCTCTGTCGACCATTTTGCTGGTGCTCTCTGCGACAGGTATGTCCCAAGATGAAAAACGGTTTACGCTCACAGCAATGGTCTGCTATGCTGTAAGAAGGGTCAAAATGTAATTCTGTCGAAATGATACCCTGTATTATTGATACTTGGTGGCGTTTCAGGATCGACCTGGCGGGGGTGATAGTTCGGCTCAGTACAGTATTCATGTGTTCTGGTCTCTTCATCGATTTTCAGTCTTCCGGGACTACGACGATGTTACATCAATGCTTCTTCCATAAAAAATTGTTTTCAGATTTCGGCAGTAAACATGGGTGGTCATGACTGGTTGTCGTGATGAACGTGGAGAATGTTTTCTATTACGTCACAGACATGCATAGTTGACGTTTCTACCGCAAATCTATCCACGTACACGCAAGGCAGTACGCATAACCCCTATTGACGAGTTTCCAAGCTGACTTGCTCGACAACGGGGAGATTGCAAACACCGATCGATGCGTCTATGAAATGATCTCGGCGAGCTACACTTTCCGTTGTGTGTGCCCCCCTTGCTCCGCAAAACACATTGACTCGGAACAACATAGCAGGACACTTATTATATTGATTGTTGTACGGGTGTATAGACTCTTAGTTGCAGTAGGGTGTGTCAATTGTGGCCTGTCCCACCTTATTATTGCGGTGGGCTGCGGTTATTCCATTCGTCTACTCCTCATTCGATCGTTGTATTCGTCTGTGGATCTGTTTCCGGATACCTGCTACCATCTTGACATCGCGTGTCGCTGTGTCAAGCCTTCAACCCAAGGGTGGCTATTGGGAGGATGCCACTAGTTATTATTATAGCTTACTAGCGCTGTTCGAACACGGGCATAGCGTATTATAGACGTATGCGATTGCTTGTGACTGCAGTTGATCGATGTTTTTGGCGGTTGCATGGTTGCATTTATTACTGCTCGATTGATGCTTTAGTGATTGATGGTGTGACGATGATGTTCTCTACCCGGGTTTATCATGTGAGAGTATGTGAGACCATCGAACTGGATTTCTCTCGCGCGGAAGACACGCGACGGCAGTTGCCCCAGTCGAGTTTATCGGTACCTGGTATGGTGTGAACGTTGTTGGCAAATACGTTCGTTTGCGTGGAAATATTGACCATGCGTGCTCACTTGCGGTGGTATTGTTTTGAAAACTACAGGCTGTCATCCTCGCGGTGCACGTTTTCTGGTGATGCGCTGTTCACTTCTCGGTGAATGGGTAGATGGTGCGGCTGCGGGTGCACAGTCTCATGCACCATATACGGCGCCACCTCCTTGCACACGCGCTTGCCATCTACACCCCGGGCTCGGTCTGGATACTAATCGCTAGCTGGTGCTTCGGCACAGCGACCGTGCCATCGCAGCCTCGACACGTATCCCCATCTTTCACCTCACAAAGCGATACAGCCTGTCTAGAGATGCTGTTCGCAACGTGTAGTGACCCTGTATCACAAGATGGACCCCCCGCCTCCCCCCCTTCGAAGCTTGCCCCGGTTTTCGCTCTTGTTTGGGTAACGCATTGGGTTTATCCCCCAACTCTTGTCGGATTCTGCTTGTTCGCGCTAAACCGCCTGCCGCACGGTTGTCTGATCGACGCTAGCAGTGGTCTTCAAGAAGAGATGCGCGACGTAAACGTACAAGTGCCATTTCCGTGCCAAGAGTCACGCTCACGACCTAACCGTACTCTCAAGATGCTGCGATGCCGGGTACATCTAGGGCGACTGGGGCGATCGGCTGCTTACAGCGAGATGACACGTAGCAGCCACCTATACAATTATACACCTGTCGTCTACGAATGTGTTTGGGGCCGTTTGTTTGTGGCTCCCGTAGTACCATGTGGCCCTCGCAACACCTACAGGAAGGTACTAGACTACAGAGCCGTGTACAACAAAATGTCACAGGCCAGTATCAAAATACATCGTAACTGGTATGCTGTTGCTGGCGGATACACGACCGGTGTCCCGCTTCAAGTGGTAGCCTCGTTGCCCTGCGCACGGTGTGCCTTGACTTCTGTTCCAGATGGGGGTAAACCGCAAACTAAGAAACATAGTTCCGTACACAACACATCGCGACAAATTGTTCAAAGGGGAAAAGTCAGATCCCTACCAGGGGGGGGGGGGGGTGAACCACTACAAATAGTCAAAGGGAAGTCCAGATCCCTACCAGGGCCGACTGTTTCGGCTCTGCGAGACTCGTCTACGCTACACAATACGCTATGTGTAAGGACGCTATCTTGATGCATTTGGAGATAGCTGAAGCAGCTCTCCGCTAAAAAAGCCGAATTGCACTGAACATGAAATTGCCATGTCCTCATCAGTCTGGCGTGCTCCAAGAAGTGGACGACGTACTGTCGAGCCGTTGGATTGCACATGGAATGTTTCTGAGCGGTCAAATATGATGTTGGGCCTCGGCCGTCGAGGTGGGGGATGGCAGTGTTGAACCAGTCCAAGTGTTGAGAGTGACGTACGCATGGCCGGAAGGTAGGGTGCACGGCCGCCGCCCATAGTACACGCTAGTGATCCACCAGGCGGCACCAACGACCATGCGACGGCGCGAACGTTTTGGTACCGAAGTTGAAGGAATGCCTGGGGCTATACTTGGAGATCGTACCGACTTGGGCGCTGGACGTTCGTCTTGTGTTCCCGTGCAGTGGGAATTCTTGCCAGTGCGCTAAAAAAGGCAATACCACGGTACGAGTAGAGCCTTTTTTTCTGAGCTACTCACATGACCTCAATACCTCACCCGAAACGCGACGTCGAAGACTTTTATTCACGCAATCCGACCAAGATTTCTATGCGCTATGTACTGTTGTCTTGAAATTGATGTACTGCAGCAGATCGGTATCAACACCAGGCTCACCCTACACTAATAGTTGCTCACTTGAGAAGCTCAACCGGTCGGACAATTTTGCCTCAGAAGGCACAAAAACGGCAACCCCCTACCCGTGGGATGAGTCTAAAAGAGAATGGCCATGACAACACTCACGTTGCACGCCGATCGGTGGCTGAAAAGTTTCTTGATCTTCAAGCACTCGACGGGCATTGCAAGGTTGCATTTGGCGACGACCTGGTGCGGCGATGATTCTGGACTGTTGTTAGCAAAACACAACGTTAGGCCCGGGATCAGGTACTTCCGGAAGTGCTCGGAGTCGTACGGATCACCGCACGGCTTGCAGCGAGTCACTGAAACACAGTAGGGGGTGCACGTGGTTGGCGTGCCGTTCGGCAGGAGGATATCAAGAAGAGATGCTGTCCATAGACAAGCGTAGAACGTACAAGACAGAAGTAGAAGGAAGAATAGAGAGAAAGAAAAACGCTTGTTTGTACGACCCAATGAGTTTCACGAAAACGCTGAAACTGCAATGTGGTTAGGGGACTTGGGCCTGCCACTGAGAAGAAGAAAGAGGTATACCAGTACCCAGGGGGAGGAAATACATGCACCGATGTGCTCTTGTAGCAAAGCAATAGTGAGTGGAACTCACGTAGTGGGAGAATGTGAAATCTGCTAGGAGAAACGGGATGTGTCGGAAGAGGAGATGAGGAAAATAGACGAATGCGACATAGAGGAGTTTGGTACATTCTAGAGTAGCGAGAAAACGGTCGGCAGATAGATGGTGGCCACAGGCGGCGAAGCAGGAAGGGAGAAGATTAGCAAAACAAATATAATACATGGGAACAACGTAATGCGCGCCCAACTGTTGGAGGTGTCTCTGCTAGGAATAGGAACGATTTGCCGTCTCAGAAGAGGTGCGTGGTAGCCAAATGACGAACGCAAGCAACAAATGAGTACCCTCTACCCTTAGAAGGGGAGTACCATACCCACCTGGAGTTTTTTGCGATAGTTCTCATAGCGTGTTCCGCGGCAACGGCGTGCGCGGCGGTAACGGCGTTGTTCGCATGGGGTCGTCTCGATTGTGACCGCCGCCCCGGTAGCCGCGGTAGTGGTATTCGTGTCTGCGACTGACAGCGCGGCGCTGCCAGTACTTTAGGCAACCCCTCCCTATATTCGAACGAATGCTCGGCGGTGGCGACCGCGACTCATCTGGTAGCGCAGGCGGTGATGATGTGATAAACGAGACGAATTTGCTTTTTTTTTTCACTGGCATTATCGAACAACAGAGAGGGCAGCAGCGGCTGAATTTATGCCCGGTGTATAGAAGCAGATACACTTCCTTTGTGTCGGCGCCCTACCTTAGCGACACCTTCTCGGTGCTAGCGCTGTGAATGCTTCGTTGCTGTTTATTTTTCTTGATGGTTGGCTTGGTCGCCCTATCGACGTACGACGAAAGAAGACCAGTGTGCATCCGCAACGGACGACAGTACGTTGGCCAAAATGGCCAAGGACATGCCGTAATCGAGCGCGTAACCCCCCTCCTCCTCTTTGTCGTCAGTACAGCGCCGACAATCTGTAGCAGCCACAGTTCCGCACATCTGTTGTGCTCCGCTACCCCTGCATGGTGGACGACGACGTACAGAGCCTTGGGTGGTGCCAGCGAGGTTAGCGGGGCTTCGTGTGGCATCTGTACATCAGGTGTCGGCCAAAAAAACGTGAGCACATTATCGGACTAAGGTAGTGCGGGGTCCCCTGCAGCGCGTATATCCTGTGGTTGATGGGCGTGGGTGTAGTGGCTGCTCGTGACGATGCCTGCACGTTGCCATACCTCCCGAGGGTTTTCCATCAGCGCGGAAGACACGACTGGATGTTGAGCATGTGGGCGGCAGGGTCAGGGTCAAGGGCGATGGCGTCGTCAAGATAAAATGGCTACGCGGTCGAGCCCTTCGATAACCCCACTACTTCCCTTGACGAACCCTCTTGCGCCACGTCATCTACCCCTTTGAACCGTGACGAGCCACATGAAGAGACATGCATGCATAGGCATGCAGAGAATACCGTCAACGATACCGCGTCTGGCATGAAGGGGTGCGCATCTGGAGCCAAACGCCTGCTTATCGTTACGATACTAATTTACGATTCCGCCGTGTGCCTTTTGGATCACGTCTATCTATCTGGGCATAGGTGTGAGCAAGCAAAACGTATGGAGATAGAACGCTGTCGTGTACCCGTGTGGGCCACACGACATACTACGGTTTGTGGCGGCAGCCAATATTATGTTAGTCACTTGGGTAAATCCAAGCTCCGACAAGTTGCGGGCCGCCTCAAAGTTTAAACGAGGCTCCGTGTGCTGCTTGCACGAGAGAGACGAACAACTACAAGAAGGGAGACATACAGCGCATGAGAGAGCAAAAGTTAAGTTTAGCGTATCAGTATCATCATCACCACCTACCGGACCTAGCTATATGCTATATTTATTCTCGAATCATATTCAATGCCAATAGCCGCATTTGTACCCACGCTCAATACTTCGCGGCCCTTGCCCTTTGTTAACGAAGTATCTTGCGTCCACCCGGTCGATCACCCTCTTCGGCAGCATATTATAATCATATCCCACGATCACGCTAATGATGAAGAACGGAAAGAGGAGCAAGCGCTCGCTGCAACGTCGTCCCTGGTACCGGATGAAGAGGCCTCTATTGAGGCGGAGAACACAATCACGGAAGGTCGCATAGGTAAAACAACATCAACTGCCTCACGGACAAGGTGCCCATGGCGACGGCGGGCGACGCCGGTCAGTGAAAACCACTTGCCGGGACGTTCACCTATGTCAGACACGAAAATTGAGAGTATCCGTTCCCAGAGCTCATCACTGTCGAGGAAGAAGTGCGCGTGGCACCTTAAGGATATATCGCTGGAGGAAAACGTAGGGTCGGCTTTTACATCTCGCGCTTAACCCCCCCAGACCAGTCACGCCGAACTTCGTCGGCAAGTAAAGGTTGATACACTTCCGTCGTTATGCTCGGCCTTGACCCGCCTCTACGTTTAAGCATCCAAGTTGCTTTGTCTTTCCTTTTGCTCTTCGAACCTAGACACATATTCGTCATATCTCTACCGATTGCCATTCACGCACCCACCGTGCCTCTCTCTTGTCGCTTGCCCTGCGAATCCATCCACCCCTCCCGTTGTGCCCACCGTGCTCGAAGTGTGTTATCGTGTTACCCTTCCAGGTGGTGCCGGCCATGCCTGTGGATGTGACCACTTGTTCTTCCGTCGCGCCCACCACACTAGCGGTAGCGATCACCTCCCCCCGGTCACTCCCACCACGACCGCCGTGGTGTGTGCGCGTCAACTGCAGTGGGCACCAAATCTATGCTGCCCGCAGGGTTTATCACATCCACTGTAGCACTCACATCATACCTCGAAGCGCTTATCGACGCCCCTGAATTTTCCTTACCGCCGCCTCGGGTGCACAGCAAGCCTATCACAGGGTCCGTCGACAAGACCACCATCTTTTCATAACTACCCGTGCCCCACTGGCTTTCAACACCCCGGAAACCGTGAATATTGAGTATATTTATATTTCGGCCTTACCGAAGCAAAAAGTGCGAGCGAAAGGCCTCAATGCTGGTGATAAATGATGATGTATGCTTCGTCGCCAACGCATTGCTGAGATTCCCTCCCTGTGAGGTCAAAACCATGGGGTACTTAGGTTGTTCCTCCGCCGTTACAAACTCACGGTCGTCTCCAATGACACGATCGCCACCAACGCTCCCCTCCGCGATTCTAACGCCCAGATATCTTGGCGTTTCAGCATCACCGCAGGTGGAGTCGTTTCTAGGCATGGCGAACTAAAAGGTCGAGGTCGAGAAACTTTGTTGGGCTCAGGGGCTTGCGTATTTTTCTCCGCCGTTGACCGGTTACCGTAGACATGTTTACTGTTTGGGCACTCGACCACCCTCCCAGCGTTCCCGTTCCACTTGAAAGCGGACCTTTCACTCGAAAATTACATCCTAAAAGATCAACCCCAGATCTGATGGAAGTATTCGATGGCTTCTTGGATGAAAATAATCAAGCGTGGTGCAAGAACATCGAGAATTGAGCGAATCGGCACTGCCATAGATCAAGAGACGAAGGTCTGGAGGTATTTTGCTGTTCGCTTTTAGGTGCTCAGTTTCCATTTTTACTTCCGACTTTACAATACCTGTTTGCGGCCGTTCTCCACCCCCACGCAAAGCGCGTTCGCCATATAACGAGGTGTTTGGTGTCTCTCTGATATCCGCCGACATCGTTTGTTGGAATGACGCACGTCGAGTCCCTGGATTTCAACAGATGCAGAGATGGTACCAAGTGCCAAGTGGGTGTGATGCAGAGACAGCACCAATTTACTGCGAAGAAGACCTGTGATGATGGGGAGAAACTTATTCGAACTAAAAACACTACTCGTAAAAGATAATATATACCAAATAATGTGAAACGGGGAAATGAAGAAGAGTGAGATAACTTTTTCTAGGAGAAATCATATTGAACGCGATCAAGGTGGGTGTGACCATTTTCGAAGCGATGCACACGCTATGGGTAGATGATTTCTATGGGTTGTTGCACTGGCCTAATGCCCGTCCTACATCAACGCTCTCTGGTGCATATGGTGCGAATTTAGATACTACTAACTTCTTGGTAGAAGACAGGTTGTACGTACAATATACCGAATGGCGACGAGGAAGCACTGAACTCTTAGTCTCGCCTCATATTCTGTTTGGCTTCATATCAAAAACCAAGATATTCGCACTTGTGCGTAGTGGCCGACATATAGTATTCATATTCCATATTTCAACACGCCCCCTTGATGGACGTCAGTCGCCAGAGGAAGTTGAACGGCATGTTTAGACGCGCTTATGAGCGGCGGCGTTCTGCGTTGTAGCATTGTTATCACACAATACTCGTGGCGTCATAACCAGCGAGCTACACTTTTGGAAAATAAGCGCGGAGCCACGTGGTTGGTGTTCGACGCCGCCCCTCAAGAGAACCTTAGATCTGTGAATAAGCACCGAAGAATATACGAAAAACCACAGACACGTGGCCAGCACACATAGTCACATGCACCGTTACAGTTATGAGCTTGAACCCCAAGCAACTCTACTGCTAGGTCAGAGAGGACTTCAACTACTGTAGTGACAGATAATTGATGCACACTGTGAATAAGAGACCTAAATATTTGCCTATGAACAAGCAAGAAAAAAAATAAGACCACCTTGGCTCCGTTTTTCTGGAGTCGCTTCTGCTTCCCTGCTGCACCTGCGTAGTATATCGGTTTGTGTTGGAGACGTGGCCACGCTCACCCTCGAGAAGAATCTCCGGTTTCGCATATTTTTTACTGCAGCACAATTCAGGGTCTAGATACAGCATTGAACGCTAAGAAAAACAATTTCTATTGAAGTCCCAAAATGAAGTTGTGCCCGAGTTCTGAGTTCAGTTTTGATACTCGAGCTCTAGTACAGGACTTGAAGGGAAAAAAACGCATTGAAGATCTTCCCGGTCCAGACTGTGGTGGAGATTCCGATGAGCACCTGGTTACTGGAGGCTTTGGTGAGGATACCGCTGAGCTGACCTCCGGTGAAAAGGTAGTCGACGACGCATTCCGCAGTCCTCCCTGATCCTGCCTGGGAGCTAGTGGAGGTCGTAAAGCCCAAACCCCCAAGGCTGCATGCGAGGTAAACCCCTGTTTCGTGTATAGATATGTATGTTTTGATGATATTTCCTGCTCCGCAATCCGCTGAAACTACGATATCTGGAGTTGCTCGAATAAATATCCCAAAATACCAGCGAAGATAGCGAATGCTCCGCTGATCGCTATTTCTCCCAGAGTTCCCTTGTCCGTAGGGCGTCTCGCAGCATCTAAGTTGATGGAGATGGTGTCCATCCTGTGCACGATGCTGTAGGCCCAGTGCATCGAAAAGGTAACGCCTTTTCAGTGTGACCGCGGCGATGTGTTGCGGTTTCCGTGTAATGCTTTGTCACGATCCACGACGTTTGATGTGGCGTACCAGGTACTTGTTAAGCATGTCCATTACTTTGGCCCCCGAAAAACTTGGTGGCTGTTGGTTCACGCTGCTGTTGCGCGGATGCTTGTTGGTGGCAGGTCAGAGATACTTGTCAAACTCTCGCCTGCGTGATGTTGTCGACGTCAAGCGACGACAGGTCTGTCGTTGCAGATGATCCTACCCGCATGACCGTGAGTTCGCTGGTAGATTCGTTTAAGACGTCATAGCCTTGAGAACCTACCCAACCATTCCCGAGGTTTCTTTTCGCCGTTGGTTCCGCCAGTGACCTTGAGCTTGGTCAAAGAGTGAACGTACACTCCCGCAGGTACCATTGTGGTTCCCACGATCACAACAGTGCAGGTAGGCTCAAACAATCTGATAGAGGACCACATCGATGCTGTTGTACAGATTCGCATTGATAGTCTTCGTGCCGACGGGGGTGTCGACAGGGGTCCATCTTGCTTTTTTCATGTGACCCCCATCGGCGCGAAGACTATCAAAGGGGACCGGTGCTGGAACCTTGCTGTGATCCTGTAGCAGGCGTTCGGAGCTACCTGCACGGTTGTGCCCTCGGCCAATACAGTCGTAGCTGCGGGCAAGCACACTTGGCGACGACCAACGTCACCGGCCGAACGCCAGCTATACAGAAAAAGCTGCTCTCGCTAGCTGTGTTGGAGAAATCGTTTCCCTCCCTGGACGTGATCTCTTGTTTGCAAAAGTGGAGGTTATCCGTTTGATGGTGGAGACGTCACGCGAGCTGTGATAATAGCTAGCGCGTTGAGATGATCAAGCTGACTCTGCCAGATGCTGACTCCCACTGTTATCAAAGATAGTGCTGATACCGGCTGTTGTTGTAGCTGTCGGGTATAGTTTTCTGCTGAAGATGTTGCAGGAAATTCTCTACCGGCGTAAGCATGCCACCCGAAAAGGCCAAGAATGCTGCCTGTGGTGCTTAAGTCCCAGCTGCTATGGTCAAGTTCAGGTAAACCAGGGTAAAATAGTACAACACATTTTACGCGTGCGATGAACTCTCTAAAAAATTGCGGGCACTACAGAACTGTACGAAGTCAGTGGGACGTTGTTGCGGGGTACTGGTCGATGTATCGATCAAAGGTGAAGGGCCCTAGACTGTTAGCATGGTGCATGTCAAGGCTCTGTCTCTGCGAGAAGAGTTGCAGAGGTGGTGAAATATGACGGTCAAGAGTACTAACTCGTGATGGTGGAGAAAAAAATATTATAAGACCAACTATTATGGGAAATTTTGGAGACGTTATTTCTGGATTTTTTAGCGATCTCCGACGCTCAGAAATAAGAACCATCTATTATGGGTCAGAAAAACACCGATATTTTTGGTCTCAGTTCCTGGAGGGGGCAGAAATCAGCAAATCCTCTCAGAACTGAGCCCAGTTCTGAGCGGTGTCGCGTACCTCTAGGAACTGAGAAATTTGGATTTTGGGTGCTCTGCCTACTGCTGCCCACCTGTCCACCACAGCAGTAGTACATACACCTTCCACTCACATCAACGGCTAGCTGTACGTACGGTCTACGGTGCTCGTGTGGGAGATGGCCTCTCCATCACCTAGAAGCGATAGCAGCGGCAGCGTCAGCAGCAGTTACTAGCTAGCAGCAGCAGCAGCAGCAGAGCAGCAGCAGCAGGAGGAGCAGCAGCAGCGATGCCGATTCGACATGGCCGGCGATGATCCTCTAGTACTATGAAACCACGCTCGCGGCAGCCGCTGCAATCGCGGACCTCGACGACGACGAGGAGGACGACTTGCCCGCTATGAAACGTTCGCGACGAGCTAAGCCGCGCCGAGACAACCGAGAAACAACTTGGATGAAAATGTCGCGGGCCACAGCCATGTAAAAAAAGAACAGCTCTCGGACGCCTCGTCACGAAACCAACCAATCAATACTACCTGGTACTGTATATAAAGCCAGTTTTGACGATCAGAAGCCATAATAGATGGTTCTCATTTTTCATCCACATATTTTTGGAGCCTCAGAACTAGAAAAATAATCTCCAGAAATAACGTCTCAAAAATTTCCCATAATAGTTGGTCTACTAAATAACGTCTCAAAAATTTCCCATAATAGTTGGTCTATATAATAGCAAGACCAACTATTATGGGAAATTTTTGAGACGTTATTTCTGGAGACAACTATTATGGGAAATTTTTGAGACGTTATTTCTGGAGATTATTAATCTCCAGAAAACTTCTCAGGAGATTATTAATCTCCAGAAAACTTCTCAGAAGTTTTCTGGAGATTAATAATCTCCAGAAATAACGTCTCAAAAATTTCCCATAATAGCAAGACCAACTATTATGGGAAATTTTTGAGACGTTATTTCTGGAGATTATTTTTCTAGTTCTGAGGCTCCAAAAATATGTGGATGAAAAATGAGAACCATCTATTATGGCTTCTGATCGTCAAAACTGATTTTATATACAGTACCAGGTAGTATTGATTGGTTGGTTTCGTGACGAGGCGTCCGAGAGCTGTTCTTTTTTTACATGGCTGTGGCCCGCGACATTTTCATCCAAGTTGTTTCTCGGTTGTCTCGGCGCGGCTTCGCTCGTCGCGAGGGTTTCATAGCGGGCAAGTCGTCCTCCTCGTCGTCATCGAGGTCCGCGATTGCAGCGGCTGCCGCGAGCGTGGTTTCATAGTACTAGAGGATCATCGCCGGCCATGTCGAATCGGCATCGCTGCTGCTGCTCTTCCTCCTACTGCGGCTGCTCTGCTGCTGCTGCTGCTGCTGCTGCTGCTGCTGCTGCTGCTGCTAGCTAGTAACTGCTGCTGACGCTGCCGCTGCTATCGCTTCTAGGTGATGGAGAGGCCATCTCCCACACGAGTACCGTAGGCCGTACGTACAGCTAGCCGTTGGTGTGAGTGGAAGGTGTATGTACTGCTGTGGTGGACAGGTGGGCAGCAGAAGGCAGAGCACCCAAAATCCAAATTTCTCAGTTCCTAGAGGTACGCAACACCGCTCCGAACTGGGCTCAGTTCTGAGAGGATTTGCTGATTTCTGCCCCCTCCAGGAACTGAGACCAAAAGTATCGATGTTTTTCTGACCCATAATAGATGGTTCTTATTTCTGAGCGTCGGAGATCGCTGAAAAATCCAGAAATAACGTCTCAAAATTTTCCCATAATAGTTGGTCTAAGAAAAGGCGCTATGTGGCCAAATGTGGAAACGAAGCGTGACATACATGAGAGATACCAGCATGTATTTGATAAATAGTGAGCAGGGCGGGTGTACTGCTTGGTAATCTCGGAACGATGCACACGCAAAGAATATAGGTATTCTATGGGTAAGGGTGGCTATATTGACGGTC
Source organism: Macrocystis pyrifera (assembly GCA_031763025.1). Lineage (NCBI taxonomy): Eukaryota > Phaeophyceae > Laminariales > Laminariaceae > Macrocystis > Macrocystis pyrifera. Next base: position 2,435,993 of record JASSKH010000026.1, read on the forward strand.
GCTCCGTCCAGCAGCAACGTTCCTTGATACTTATGGTGCGAAGTTTGCAACCGCCAACTTCCCGATAAAGGCAAGTTGAGTGCAGGATTTACCGAATGCCCAATACCTGGTATGACTTATCCGGATAGTTGTTTCGGCTGAGTATCCAACCTGAGAAACCCGTACTCGTGCGTAGAGACCGCACAACATGTACATACGGATTTCAGACCCCATGTTCCAACAACGGAATGCTCGATACTCGTTAGAGGGAGACATGGAAACTGACCATACAGTAAACCTGTAGATGCGCTGGCCGAACTACTGTGAACGTATTCAACGCGAGGAAGCTGCACGTTCCAGTCGTCGTTTGCCATACGCTGTGATCCATTGCGCGATTAAGGCGTTTCGCATCAACGTTGCCGTTTGAGTGAGTGGAGCTTGTGGTAATATTTCACAACGCAGCGTTCACGTTGCGGAGGGTTGTGTCGGAGGACGGTGCGAGGGAAATAGAACGTTACAGCGTTACTGATCTACGAATACCCGGGCAGCAACGTTGGCCGTTTACTAGGTCGGTACATCGTAACGACGCGCAGCCCAACGTGGCATTCTGTCGCCATGCCCACGAATGGCATTGAACCTCATTCGATACAATGGAGTGAATTCCCGCGCCTGCAGTAATATCGGAGAAGAAACGTTGGGGGGAGACATGAAGCCGAAGTTGAGGAGAATGCGCATGTTCGGGTGGTGCCTGGGATACATTCATTGGTAGTGCAGGCGGGGCTCTTGGTATCGCAGACGGAACCTTGTCGCTGTTCGTTTGGCAGAGCTCGTATAACCATCGACCCCCGACGAGGAAAGCCCGTCCGAGGGTAAGCGGGGCGTCCGTCGGAGTTACTCTTGGAGACTTCGTGCCAGGAGAGCGAGAGGGGTCTGGGTGCAGAGCTATGCAGTTTGGACACAGATTGAGATAAGGGTGCCTCTAGTGAGCCACCAGACTTCCCCGAGACAACGGGGGAGGATGTCAGTAGCCCCCCCCGGGCGTCAGTTGCGCAAGTACTCGGCCGCACCAAACCGCAACTCCGCGAGCTTCAGCAAGAACGCTATTACGACTATCGTAAATAGGACCAAATATTGTCAGTAAAATAGGTAAATATATAGGCTTTTATGTATACCAGAGGTCCTATTAACTATGGACTCCCGGAATAGCAAGAGGAACTGAGCTGTACAAACAAGCATATCCGCGAGCTTCAGGAGGCAAATGCGGAGCTGGAAGCCCTGAAGGCACTGCTGCGCGATATTGATAATTCGGACTTCATGCGCATACTGCTGGTTTGCGAAAGAGCAGACGCAGGACCGAGATACGAAACGACAGACGGTTCCGTCTCGGGCGGGGTGGTTATATTTGCAGGGGCAGCAATGAAATTGTTGTCTAAGACGCAGAATGTGCGCTATACAACAAAAGTAGTATGTAAACCTCAGCTGCAGCATGCACATTTTCTCACCGAGTCGTTGATGTGGAAATGTTTCCAAGACTTGACGAATATAAACGTCTTGATGAATGTTTACAAACGAGGAGTGGGATATAGATGAAAGCTGGAAATATCATACAACATGTTTTGGAGAAATGACTATTTTTAATAGCGTAAACGTCTATTTGGGTGAGAACATCAAGTGGCACGCGGCAAGTGCCGTCGAAGGTAATGGTGGGTTTAGCACGTTGTTGAGTAGGCGAATTTACAGTGCTTGTGCGCAGCAGCGAAATTTATTTTGTTGTGTAACAGAGGGGTTTATGTCTGGACGCTAGGTCTATTGGCCAGCTCTCGGCTGATGATATCCTGCTAGGTTCACCATCTTGCTACGGCTAAGCTGAATCAGGGACGGGGTTCGTTGTCGCATACTCTACTCATAGCAGTATGGTTTGTGGTGATTATGCAAAACTCGACTATTAATAGTTGGAGGATTCTACTAGTTGTACCATTCCGTACGTAGGGTAGTTGGTACCTGTTCGAATATGTTATACATCATACCTGGTATAGTTAAACCGGTACTACAAATAGGCACCGCCTCGTGCATCGTCAGCAAACACTACCTGGATGCGGACGGGCACATCGTTTCACCGACAAGAAGGCTCGCCCTTCTCTCGATCGGCACAAGCGGAGAGGAAGCCTGGTTGATTTATGACTTAACAGGAGGCGGTCGACGTCGGTGGTGTGAACTCGTCCTTTGCCAGAGAGCTCCCAGATCTTCGAGAAAGAGGAGCGCTGGTCCAAAGAGGGGTGTGTGATACCGTCAAGGGCTGGTGGTTGTCCGACATTCATGTAGCAGAACGTGGTGTTGCACGCGGGCTCTGCTCCTTGATCCCGCTCTTGTTTTTCTACTTATTGTCGTCCGTGTGCAACGTGCGCGGTGTCGAGCCATCGACAAATCCGTGCGTCGTGTTCGCGAACATTTCTAGGGTGTTAAGGCGCTTGTGACACATAACTATCGAAACATTGGCCGTTCGAGGGTATCCCGCTTGGTGGTTCGATCTATGCTGGCTGCCCCGAGTCAAGCGGAGGCCAGTGTCGTCGCGGGTCGAGAGCGGCGCGACTGATGTGGACGACGAGGAAACGGAACCATCGAGTTAAAGTTCAAGGGTAACCCAGGAACATTTCAAACTAGTATCACAGTTGTCTGTAATATATAAGGTCCATCTGCGATATATTCCCAATTAGCAAGAACCCAGACTGGCGGAACCAAGAGCTTAGCAGCAATTTTATACTAATGGCCCCCATCGAGGGTATTTACCCAACTGAGACACATTGTTGAGTGTGGGTATCGGCCGAACACTCCTGTACATTTTCGGCAGAAATTTGCGGTAGTGTGTATTGTGAAGGACCACGCAAACAGGGTCGAAGCTCCTTGAGGTCCAGGCGTGTTGGTCATGGCACAACACATTGTCGGCGCTTGGGCGCACGTCCGCGGGCGAAATGGTGTGTGCCCTGATCAACCTGCGTCCACAACACACCCCTGAGAGTTCGAGGGCAAAGCATAGCTTACATGTTTGCCCACGCAGACGTTCGAAGAAAGCACGGACAGTGACAGCGTGAGCCTGGGCGTCGCGATCGAAAACAATGGCATCGCTGCAACCTGCGCGAACCTTTCGAATGCATTGTTGACTATCTTGATGCATCAGCTAGGCAATGCGCATGGGATGAAAAACGCATGGGATGTTATCCTTGTGGCCGGTGATTTGTGAAGGTTTGTAACATCTACCAGCTGGTTCAAATTCTGAGAAGTCGGGCGCTGAAGGAGATCGACAACAAGGTATAAACTCAGGATAGGGTTGACGTGCTTGGTCAAAGTCAGATCGATTCGGCAAGGTCATCAAGTGACACCGTCAATGACAGAAACATTGAAGGAGGGTAGACAATATTGACCTTTCGAGGGGGTCTTCGATTTGGTTGAGATGCCAGGAAATTCTTCGAGAACGTTTCCCTAATACCTAACAGCTCTCCTTTTTCGTTCGTCTTTCTTTGTTTTCATTTTGGGTGATTTCTCCTTTCGCCTCTGCTTTGAGTTCTGTCTCTCTCTCTCCTTTAGTCTCCCTTTCAGTGGTTGTTCTCAGCGAACACCCCCTGGTCGTAGTAGTTGGGTCTTATTACGAGGTGTGGGGGGATCTATAGCCTCATTTCTTTTGTTTCGAATAGCCGCATCTTCGACCACCTTTTTCCTGGCCGTTTGGGATGAACTTTGTCATCACCCTCCGACCATCTTGTGGTCTGCATATACGACTATTCAGGGTGGGCTAATGTGATATGAGTGGAGTATTCATGGGCTACAGATATAGATAATACGTTGCAGTCTTGTAGTCTCACGAATACGAGAATAATCCAAAGAATGGATTAACTCGTTGGATATTCCGTTAGTCGAGAGTAACGTTCTTTTAGGAATATTCCCTAGGGCGGATAGCCCGTTAGACGAGAGTAATGTTCCTTGACGCAGATAGGACTACGATGTGAGAAGTTCTTATATTTGCAGACGAACGATCGGTAGCCATAGGAAAGTTCTGTAGGAGTACATCAGATAAGAGGAATTTAGGAGAGCTTGTGGCATGGGGTGGGACGAGTATATCTGGGCGTCGAGTCCCGCCCCCCTACCTCTCACTTCTCTACCAGAGCACCTCCTCAGCTCTCGCCATCAATAAGAAGATCTAAATCAGAAGAAGCGAAGCACTGCTTTCCAGCTGCCAGAACCACCTGCGTCCCTTACCACTACCCTTACCACTACCCTAGGGCGGCCTCCGCTTCACACAAAGGCACTGCTTGTACCATGTACACGTCGAATGTAACGCCCCGCAAATGCAAAGTAGCTGATCCCACACGCGCGAGAGCGGAGCACGCTGGCCTAGAGCCAAGTGCTTAAGCTGACCGAGGCTAGAGCAAGTGTGAGAGGCTGCTCTTGAACATCCAAAACGTGGCAGAATGAACGGGGCATTCCGGAACAGGCGCCATCGCAGATGTGGCAATATAGGCAGGTAAGTCGGGCGTATGTGTGGCATATTTAGCCTAATGACCAGCGTTCATGTTTCCCGTAGCCTAAAGAAAGAACACGCTCAAGAGAACATTCTGCAGGTTTTCTACGGGCAACGAATTGTGGGCAACACCTAAAAGGTAACCAAGCTCAAGGTTGACGACACCAGCTATGCGTTGGGCCTGCCGCTGCGAAGTAGCAAAGTATTCCACGGAAGGAAACCATGTCGGGTACAGAATAACCGAAAGGTACTGGAGAGACGCAGCAACTGGACAGCACCGAAGAGCCGCTGCAGCGGATTAAGATAACCGTGAACAGCCACGGCTCGTGGGAACCTACAACACCAGCAGGACGATCGTAGTGAAGGCGGAAATCGTAGCCGCAGGACAACGGGCGGAGCGCGAGCGATTGGGTGCGATGGGAGGTACATTGGGACAGCGTTGATTAGGTGTGGTAGGAACGCTAAATGAAGCGCCTTCATCAGCAGTCTGGATATCTCGATCCAATAACACCGACTGAAGCATAACGTCAGGAATGACAGCGCATGCCCACACTTCTAGTGGTGGCGCTGATTCATCGTCGCGGAGAAACTGTGGGTAAAGACGAGTCTTCGTTGCAGTTTGTAGGAGGAGACGCAACTACTGAATATGTTTTAGGAGCGAGGAGTTGAAGCCTTCTTCAACACAGCAGTGGTAGCGACGACCGATACCAAGTGACCCCATAGGCCAAGTTGTTGTGGCGACTTGCGGGGACTCAGAGTCCAGAAGCGCAGGCTCGCCACATGTTTTACCTATGCAGTTGCTTCTCTGTGGATATGAAGGAGGCGTCGTCGAGAAGGATTCACTCTCCTAGAGCGAGCGAATGTCGGCGAAGGTGCCAGTAGCCGAGGGATCGAGGGTGAAGATGCCCTGCCAGTGGTCGGTTGGCGAACGCGATACTTATGTCGAAAGCTGCGGAGGATGACCCGGCGAAGCATTGGCTGTAGTCAAAGGGGAAGGCGGTGACGCCGCACCCCCAGCACATGGCAAAGGCGGGTTGAAATATACCACTATTCTCTTCAAAGCGTGGCGTCTTCATCAAAGAAACTGAACCTTTTCGACCATCATAGGTCGCTATGCCCAACACCATAAAATCTTGTTGGGGATGAACATCGACGGTGGCAATTGTGAAGAGCGAAGGTCGACCCAACGGGTTATTTCTAAGCAGTATCTTAGGCGGGAGGTGAGAAAATCCTAGCAGGAGGAAGGCTTCCCTTCCAGAGGTGTCCGAGAATGTGGAGGGAGTGATCAGACGCGGCAAATTGCCTCCGATACGATAAAAGGCAGAATGCACACGGTTATTACAAGGATGCCGAGTCAAGTACCAAAATAGACTCGGAGAGTCGGTGCCGGCGTTGCTGTAGCTCAAACCGCTTGTCACACAGCGGTCAGATCCAAGCATGTGGGGTACGTCGGCGGCGGCCAGGCGCCCTCGGTTGTCGCGGGGCACTAGAGGCAGATGTTCTATATGCGCTCGGCGACCTGATAACAGGAACAGATACTCGAACCGCGTTGTTAACCTTCTGCTGAACATCTGCCGTAATATACCATGTCGAGCTTGGGGGCAGCCGCCAGCGTAACGGGTGGCCAGAGAGAGGTAACGGCAGCGCCCGGCGGGCGGCTGCAGCGGCGCTGATCAATACTGGCGAACAACGACGAATAATACATGGCCTCGTCGTGCTACGGGGTACGATAGCGTCTGTGCTCGTTGCTTTTCGCAGAAAGGTAAGCGATGCGGTGATTTGGAACCGACCGTTTCGTACGGAAGGTGGGGAACAAGAGCGACGGCCCGACTTACACGAGGAGAAATTATGGCAGCAACTGGACAAAGAAATGCGTGCGTCGGCGGCACCAGACAGCGTTTATGGCAGTTGAACAGAGATCGTGGCATGTCGGCGCCGCAGGGCGCAGGGCGAGTTCGATCCGCGACGGTCTTTTTAAGGGTCTCGTTATGCTACGGGATGACTGGAGCCGTGTGGTCCTCGCAGACCATATCGAAAACGGCAAGCGGCACCGTGCATCGCAACGGATGGTTTTACAACAGGCGGCGGCCAAACTTTATGATGGTCAGCTTTTGGAGCAAACCAAAGTCGTTCCAGCATTCTGAACACTAAGAAATGGCTCGGTGACGCCAAGTAGCGTTCGTGGTGAATGTACAATGGTCACGGTAGGTCGTCACGCGGGACGAGCTCGAAACAAAAGCCTTTTCGGAAGAAGTGGTGCCCCCCCCCATCCATGCTGGCGGCGCACGTGAAGAAAGTGATGCCTCAACATCAATCCGTCAGCTACCACTGGAGCAGACGGCTTGACAATCGCTTGGGTGACTGCTGGAGATATTCGACAGACCAAAGGACCACAACATATGCCGGTAGCAGGAGCGCCAGCCACTGTGGGAGAAAACGCGAAGGTGGCATGACGCCATGGCACTGAACCGCTCAATGAAGCGGAACTCAGTTGTGTGGATGTCCGTTGTCCGTTCTGAGGAAGGGGCGTAGGTACGGTGTACGTTATCGGTTGTCAGTGTGTGGACCCCGAAACGAGAATTGTTGCCCTTACGAGAACGATTCATGCATGAAACGTGTTGACCGCGGCGGAATGCGTTCACGACACCTTGCCTTCGTCGATACATGCCACCGATAGCGCCATGTTGGCCTGCACCAGTTGTGGGTTGCGGCAGCAGCTATTATTAATAGAATGTGCTGATAAACGGGTGCTTGAATCGCGCACTAGTATGCAAGCCCTCGTGACAAACTAAAATGCCGACTAAGCGCAAGGCTTCACACATTTTTGAATGAGAGGCCAGCGCGAGGATATATAGGAGTCCGCGAAGGGGGACATCCCTCGGGAAGGTAGTAAACATGGCGATAACCTCATACTAGTGAAGGGGATAGAAGCTCTTCGCCCACCTGTCGTATTAGAGTAATATACGATTCAGCGCGGCGGCGAATATGCTGCCAGCGTTGTTTATGTTATTAACCCTCCATCATCAACAACACTCTCCACATCAAATAACACCCTCGTCGAGCAAATGTCGGGAAATGTCTGGACTTTCCTGTCACTCTGATATTGTCCTTGCCGGTGCCACCACTCGTCTTTTTGAGCTACAACTGCCAACAACTAACTGCTTGATGTTCTCCATCAGCATATCAGCGATGATAGTTGCTCGCATATTTGGCATGCTGCATCTCTTTCGAACGCTTCGTGACACACCCAACCATTTTGTTAATGTACGTTGATACCAAAATCGGTGTATCACTTCGTTCAGGCCTTTGAGGCATCCGGATACGTACCCCATCGCTGACAACCAACCATCGTCTCTCTTTCCCTTGGGATACACCCCGAAGAGCCGCATGTTGTTGAAAGCCATCATCCATACCCAGCACCTCCACATTGAACGCGTCACAGTCAAAACGATCACTTTGGTTCGACAAGACCATCTGATCACCATTGTAGATGCTCTTGCTTCTATCCGTTGATTCTTCCATACGAAATCGCTCAGGTTCAACACAGCTCCATATACCAGGTATTACATACACCATACATACAAAGTATACTCTTTGTTTTGCCTTCCGCTTCCGCATTTCTCTACACAGACTCAAGTCTCGTGATCTTCATCATGCGGCCTTGCTCTCCTCCCGGTCCACGAGTACTCAAGCCGTACTTATTTTTGACGAGCCTCCACCGGTATTCTTACAATTTTTCACTCGGGTAGATTCCTCCTGTTTTCCGTGTGATTCATTTTAATAGTTTTCGCCTTCTAGCCGTTCTTCGTTCCAATTCTTTGTGCCAGTTGGTATTTTGCCACCGGACCCTTCTCTATCGTCGATCACGTGTAGTGTGTGTTCTTCACATTAAAACCGCTATTTCTGCCCGTCGACATCCAGCACAACCAGTGTACGTGCCGTAGCGCCGCGTTGAACACCCTATTATTTCGGTGGACCATAGTAAGTAGGACCTACGGTACAGGCAAAAACCTATATATTTACCAATTTTTGCGAACAACATTTGGTCCTATGTACTATGGTCCCCCGTAATAATATGTATGCTTACTGCCGTACAGGCAGAAACAAGGGTTTATTCACCGCGAAGGAATCACACTACACACTTACAATCAGCGATTAACAACCTACTACGTAGGCTATTAATGCATTACGGTGTGTTATCTCTGTGTCGTAGTCTGTGGCCACAGAGCTCGTATCTTTCTAGGGTGAAGAATCAGCACGGACACTGGGCTTGCTGGATGTCGACGAGTAGAAGAACGGTTTAATGTGAAGAACACACACACACACCCAACAATGAATGGTGAAAAAAAGTTGATGGAGACTCGACCGACAATTGATACATAAGTCTAAAACAATAATTTCGCGATTCTGGAGGTGACTGCTGTGCAGATGGAGAGCCTACCTTCATTCGCCGTCCATCGAAACCCACCGCCTTGATCTTGCAGTCCTGCAGTCAGGCCAACAACTACCAATACTAATTAATGCAGTCAGTCATGGAATCGGCCAGAACCGATATAATACCACCCTGTACCTAAATACAAGCAACGGCTTGTTGTAATATTACGTATATAGAAGGTCCTTATATATAGAGAGAAAAAGAGTGATATACCAACACGAAGGTATCCACATTTATCTTCTATGCAGGGTGAAAAAAACCAAGCACTAAGAAGAGGTGGTGGTGGTTGTGCTACTAGGTTGTGGGAACACGGCGAGCTTACACCACCAAGTGTAGTATACTATCAGTAACCAACGTCGAGCTCACGAACTACTGTTTATTATCGGATTTCTCCACCGAGCAGAGAGCAAAACATTGAACGCAACTCACGGTGGTTAATTACATGTTTCGCCGTGAAATTTCTCACCCGTTGGCAGTTGCCTCCGAAACTGCAAAAACTCTCCGAGTCTCCATTTCGAAATCAACCAAGTAAGTCTCCACCGCTGGCAGCAGCAAAAAAAAGGTGCAGCGCATGCAAGCAGCTGTTGGAATAGTTGCATCTCAGCATGTATACTGATTGATGCCATGCTTTTTCCCCTTCTAATTGCTACCTGTAGTTTGGTTATTTACTAGTATATATTTATAGTACATATATATAATAATTCGAAGGGTATACTCCCGCTCGCCGTGTAGAAGAGCAGCTATCACAGGGGACCATCATACATAGTAAATAGGACCAAATATTGTTACTAAAAATAGGGAAGTATATAGGTTTTAATGTATACCTTAGATCCTATTAACCATGGACCCCCCGTAACAGCTATTAATAGTTCAAACGAGAGCCAATTTGCTGATTGCTGCTCTGAAGTCGTTCTCGATGTTTTCAAACAGGATGTTGTTTGCACCCGATTGCGCAGTTTGATCTGGACGATTTTCCTCCACACTCGAAATGGACAAAACCGCTGTGTGCCGGGGCAAGCGTAGGAGTAGTAGGTGTATATAACAGCAGCAATGCTACTCATAGCAAAGCCCGCGTCGTGTGGAGGCACGACGACGGGAAGAAATGTACCGGTAGTTACAGCAGTAGTTGGTCAGCGTATGTATGCCAATACATTATTGATATAATATCCGTGTCTACCACTTGTTGTACTATATACAGCTACCACTAAAAATAAGTAAGCTGGTCCCAGAACGTGGCAGGCGGGGGTCAACAATGACCAGAGAGGACAGAAAGAGGACAAACATTTTTTTGAATACTAATATCGTATTAATAGTGTGCACTCAACTCGTATCATGTTGTACCTATTTTGTGTGTATGTACGAACAACGTACGGTACATAGAAAAAGAGCCGGGAATGATCAGTCCTGCCGACGACGCGATTTGTTAGTCCTCCTGTGGTAGCACGAGGTATCTGTATATTGATATTACCATATAATATGTACTGCTGTGACTGCTGCTGTAGGTATTAATATTATATATACTCGTAGTGCAACTAACTGCTGCTTGCTGTATTTATATCGTAGGCTATTACTACGTATTATTAGTAAAAAAAAAAACAGAAGAAAAAATTTGGGAGATAATGCAAAAAAAGTGCGTGAAAGTAAAACTTCACAAATAAATATTGAAATAGGAAATGCTGGAGAAAACGCTCCCCGACAACAACGTGACGGTCCTTTTAAATATTAATACGTAGCGAGATGCGCGCAAGGATTGCGCACAATGCAACACGACATGATGCTACTCCTGGAACCTCCTCGCCTCGTCCCCTCCCATCGTCCCCCCCCACCACGTAACACTGCTACTATACCACCGCGTACCATACGCCGCGCAACCTGGAGTGATGTCATCCATGTGATGTATCTTTGATATCACGTAATAGTCCAGCAGCAGCAACGTTGAAAAACCGAAACACACCAACCAGCATTTTTTTTACAGCATTTACTTTCTACGTACTATAAATAGTATAATTATTAATAGTTACAGCAGTACATATCATATATACTCTCACGCATGTCCCACATTTTGCTTTATCTTCTAGCAAGATTTTGACGTACGTACCCCTCCCTTTTGTGACTGTTGCGTGTTCCCTTTTAGAAGGTGGTTAAGGCCGCGATATTTCGGTCGCGTTGGTCGCAGCAGCAGTAGTATTAATAGTGGTATACCACGTACTACTGCTGTGACATACTACCATGGAAATACGTGTGATACATACATACGGTACATAATATTGCATGTTCAGTGTTCAGCGGTGGAACTATCACCCTTAGTTGACACAAAAAACAGCCCAAATTTACCCACCGCCCACTGCCCACCGCCCACCGATCACAATAATAACGCATGAAAGATATTTGGATACCTGTGGTGTACCAGGTACCAGGTATGTATACGACACGGTATTTATGGTACCTGGTATGATACATACTATCGTATTACGGGGCGGGTCCATAGTTAATAGGACCAATGGTATAAAAAACCCCCTATATACTTACTTATTTTTACTAGTAATATTTGGTCCTATTTACTATGGTCCCCCGTAATATTATACTTACTTTCTTCGCATCGAACTAAAACGTTATTATACAGCAGCAGTATTGATTGATTAATTCACTCACCGAGGTTTTCAAGGTTGGTTGTGTGTGCCCGTCATCGGTTAGTTGATTGATCAGGTCGACGACGCGATACGATTAACCCTTCTAGTACCGCAGTCCCGTTTTGGGGACAAATCACTTGGAATTAGACTGGTTTGTCCCCAAATCGGGACTGCGGTACTAAAGGGGTTGACGTGCAAAAGAAAGGTTTCTTGATCGCTCCATGTAATCTGTATTGCCAGGTACCTGGTACTTTTTATTTTAGTAATAATACTCGTAATAATACGCGGACGTGATATTACGGGGGGGCATATCAAATAGGGCCTACGGTACACACAAAAGCCTATATATATATATTTTGCTATTGTTACTATCAATATTTGGTCCTATTATTTACTATATGTTATGATGCCCCCCCCCCGTGGTACGAGTTACTGTAGTAGTATTCTGCTCTTAAGACTTCTACTCTATAATACGAGGGTACCAGGTATATATGTATGTATGTATGTGTATGGCAATACTTATTACCAGGTATCAATAACTATTATTATTATTATTAACAACAACTGCCTGACTTGAAAGTCTGGGGAAAGGAGGACGAAGCCGGAGGAATGCGGCTAATGACATGGGGATGGAACGTCGATGAGGAATAGAATATACCACGGTACATAGGTACTAAACTGGTAGCTAAAATGAAGCTAAAATGAAACGTTGTAGGGAATGGGAACTTGGAAACGACTGGCAGAGAGCAGTAAGTGTATGAGGGATACTACTGATTTACGGAAGGTGTATTCGGTTTATATACGAACGGCATCATCTATCTCTATGCTATTTTTTGTCAGAACAGAAGGCAAGTAGTGTAATAATAATAATAATAATAATAATAATAATAATAATAATAATAATAATAATAATAATAATAATAATAACAATGTTATCACTAACAAAGACGAATTTCACAGCCGATTTTCTCCAAAAAAGCATCAAGGGACCGCACACAACGAAAATGGCGGTTCTTCTGGGAAGATCTCGTCGAGATATATTTTCATAAACAAACAAACGCGTCGCTCGGCGCTTGTTCGCACTCTCCGCCTCGACGTTGTTATTATTATTATGTCGAGAAAAACAGCTTCGAAATTCGTCCGAGGGGGTGTGGTATATCCTTTATCGCCGTTTAGTGTGATACGGGTACATACTATTAATACTATAGTAGTAGTCACCATACGAAAGCTCTGTTTATCTACCTGTACTAGTAGAACTAAGTCTGGATCCAAGCTGCTTCCTTGCTGCTTTTTCTGTTCTCTCTGCTCCATCGTTGAGCGGTCTGTCTGTGTTCGTTCGTGTAAACTTTTCTTGCTCTCCTGCCACCAGACAGAGCGTCTGTTCCCACTAGCCACCACATGACCAAGGTTCAACTACACGAATAAACGCACAAACCCACGCGCTCGTGCGAATATAAGATCCGTCCATTCTCCCTCACGTATCATACTGTTATTTATAGAGGCCCGGAGACTTCTGTCGTATTTTACATACGTAGATATAATATCTGGTATAAAAAAAAAATGGTATTTAAAATATCGCCGCACAAGCCGCCCATGTGGTTCAATCAATCACTAATTATTACTAGATTGATACGACGTATGTACGATACAAAATTGGTAGCTTTTACGACATTCAAAACAGTTGCCGTATAAGATAGTGCAACGAAACTTTGGATTTTCCGATTTTCCAATGTTCAGGCCCACATCTCTATTTTCGATGTGGCGTTGTAATTCGCGAAGAAACTCCGAGAAGCAGCACTTTCCAGTAATAATACCGACGAATTTGTAACAAGAATCCAACCATCTGGGGGCGGGGGCGATCCGGTTGGTGAGTTGCGCACATCACAACTACCAGTCAGTACAAACCTCGACCTATCAACCCTCAGCAGGAAGAAGCTGGGCTTGCCTACACTACACAAAAAACTCCCAGGAGCATCAATCGCTCAAGTCAAGTGCTTGCTTTTGGAGACCACTGAGAGGTGAGACTTCATCGCAACTAATGAGAGAAGTTGGGATGAACTCCTTCCCGCTCATGCTGCGTTGTAGACTTTGCTATTGGTGTACTGCTGCTGTTGTTGTGTACTGTAGTCTAATATTTATGCAACACATACACCATACATGTTGCGCCCGTACGCCCACACCAAGTACCGGATGGATCCGTCCGTGGATAAATATAAAAATATCCCACCCCTTGGGTTGTTGCATCCATTAATAACAGATATTATTAATATTATTAGTCGAACCAGCTACCGTACGTACGAGAAGGATAATCTTCGTTCGTTCGTTTGCTAAAAGCGAAATGTGAGCAGTTCAACTCTAGCAGCGCCATGCTTTGTGCGCACTACTAGTGGACCGGTCATGGATGCCCCATCCATATAATTGGGGCACCACCTATAGATCACCCCGCCTGTCCCTTCTCAATCCGTGGCGGCCTCCTGCAGGAAAGGCCCGGGGGAAACCACACACTGGTGCTTGCTCCTGCAGACGTGTCACATGTTGTGTGACGCTATTACCTGCCTATAGATGGGGGAGCATCACGCCACCTCAACGCGTGTGCAATGCATGTATATCATGCGCTTGCACGCTAAGTAATCTCAATGGGCGTTCTTTCGTGGCGACCGCGAGGCCAATCGACCAAGCCGCGCTTCCCCACTATTAATAAACGACATAGATAATCGCAGCAGTAGTCAGCCAGCCTTGCAAAATATCCACGGTGTGTTATAGAACGTTGTACCTGGTATGACCTAACAGGTACGTATGTATATACATACTTACCGATCTGCACTATAGCAGCAGTAATAATATGCAAAAAAAAACTTCACTGATCAATTGATGTAAAATGCCAGGTACTACAACAGCAGTAGTCTGGTCAGTACCACTTCGTACGCTCTTTTACAGCATTTCATTGCTTGGTTGATTGATTAGTCACCGCACTTGAACCCATCCATGGTGGTCTACCTGTCAATGGGGGGAATAACGTAAAGTCCTAAAGCACATCGCACCATACCAGTAGTTCGGAAAGTCTCCGGTGAATCACGCTAGAGGAAGCATCACCATCACCCCCCCGTCGTCGTTGCGTGTATAATGTACAGACACGATCCGATGACCCTCGAGTCTTGGGTTTCTTTTTTAGTTTGCTGATTTCTTTTTTAATTTGCTCTGCTCTACGAGTCCACACGGCGCCGTCGATTTTACCCGCCGTCTTTCTTAGGTGTTGAGTTTTTCCGCCGAAGGCCGACCGCCAACGGCAGAATTATTCCGACGGTCTCGCAGAGACGGTAGTGACCTCCAATACGTGCATGACGCTTGTTGCTACCTGCTAGGTAGCTCATGATAATGGTTGAAGTTGCGTCACCTATAGGACAGCAGAACTGGTTATCTCTTAAGGTGTCTCCCGCATCTGATAGGGCTGACGGGGACGTGCGGTGGGCTCTCGTTGCAGTGTTACCTGAGAAGTCGTAATTGACTATTATTATATTAATACCAGGTATTTTTTTTTAGCAGTATCAGAGAGATTCGAGGGCGATACGGCGGCCCTTTTTTAATGCGAGAGGTCGAGGAGGGAGGATTTTACTTTGTTGTTGTTTAACTTTTTTCCCCGACGTACGATATTATTGTTGTTTCTTTGCTGCGACTGGGTGGAGAGGATGCTCTTGGTTTTGTTTTGTTTTGTTTTTTGCTTCGGCTTGCCTGTTTTTTCCTTAGGTTCGTCGTCATACTGCTGTTTGTATGTGGTGGTTTTATTTCTTTTGCTTTTTTCTTTTTGTGTTGTCTGCCACATCTGCTTGGGGGGGGGCACGACACTTTTTTCTCGTTTTGTTTTTGTTTGTCCGATTTTTTCCTTTGTTTCTTTCGATTTTTCTCTTTTTTACAGAATCTCTGTGTCGTGCCTGTGGTATCCTGTACGCAGTACGATGAACATGCATAATGTGTTGTATGTGTGTGTTCTTCACATTCAAAAACCGAAACCAACCGTTCTGCCTATCGACATGCAGCACAACCACAACAAAGAGTATCCAGAGAGATACGAGCTCTGTTGTCACATACATACCCACGCCACAGAGACCCTACATGGTTACACAGTAGCACGCTGTTATTTTCCATTGGTTCTTAGTCTGACTCTCTCTGTGGAGTAGTTTTGTGACCCCAGAACTTGTGTCTCTCTCGGATTGAAGAATCGGCACGGACACTGGTTGTGCTGTGGATGTCGGCGGGTAGAAAGAACGGTTTAATATGAAGAACACACACACCGCTGCAGTGAGCAAGGTAGGCAGTGCAATGCCATCCATGTTCATCGTACAGGATACGACAGGCAGGACATGCGCATTCTATACGAGAGGGGACAGACGGAACCGACAAAAATCGGAAAAACCAAAAGCTAAAACAACGATGACATTGCACTGCTGCCTCCTCTGTCTACTCACAATAGTAGTGTAGGATCCGTGTTGTAGTTCTGTGACCACAGAGCTTGTATATCTCTAGGGTTGAAGAATCGGCACGGACGCTGGATGTGCTGGATGTCGACGGGTAGCAATATTTGGTCCTATTCACTATGTATGCCCCCCTGTAAATATTAAGAGTAGTATAGCTCAGATCCGGGGTCGCACAGTTGGCTCTTATCCCCCCTCCCCACTACGTACGGTTCTTGCCTTACATGTTTGTCTCAAGAAAGATCCAGACACTGCTGCATGCTTCAGCCTCTTTCCCTGGTCGAGTCGTGTCGAATACTGCCTACCTCACCCTGCTCACTACTGCTGTGCTACGATACAAAGAAGGCGCTCGCACAGCAATATATACATAATACATATATATACATAGGAGTATAATTGTATACATACTGGTTTCAACCTTTCTTTGTGTGTGCGCAAATCAAGTGAAAATTTCAACACGATGGGATTCGAACTTGGGCACCGATGCTACTAAAAAGTTAATATTGTTAATACTAATACTGTAGTAGCATTTGCAGATAACCACGAAACTACCGGCGCGACGAAAAGCTTCTATTAATATCACCAGGATTATGCGTGGTATCAAATCTGATACAATGCAGAGACACAAGAAACCACATACCGGTACATACTATTACGGGGGTCCATGGTTAATAGGACCTATGGCACACACAAAACCCTATATATTTCCCCATTTTTACTAACAATATTTGGTCCTGTTAACTATGGCCCCCCCTAATAGTAATATCACGGCTTGAACAACCACACAGCAGCAGCAGCTGCAACACGGTAAAAGTGGCACTAAGTAGCAGTAGCAGTAGTAGTGGTATGTAGCGGTAGTATTAATAGTAGTTATACATTAGAACTGGTATAGTGGTGGCGGCAGCATAATATTACGAGTGTGGGCGGAACGTCGACGAAGCGACGGCCACAGCCCCCCTCCTCAGTCCTACAGCAGTAGTAAATACTGAACGAAGAAGGATTAAACACAAATTATGTGAAGTGTCAAATAAAAATAAAACAATCAATAGATCTTACGACAACAACAAAAACAACAGAGTAGTAATACTATTAATAGCAGTGCACGTTGCAGCTCGCGTGTACACTATTAATAATTAATTGTTGTATATACGGCCATACGGCTATCAAGAGTAATGGGATGTCAACTTGTTCTACATATATATACCAGTAGCGAGTACACATAGTACCAGTAAGATGTAGGAGGGAGCAAAGACACACATACATAGAGTTTAATACATCGTAGATAAATCATAGACAAGAAGTAGACATGGAACATAGATGGACCTTGTGCATCTAGGTTTCCTTTGTATCCGGGGATTTCTTCTTTCAGGAATGTTTTGATCGATAGACGGTGAAGCTCATGATGCTGCACGTTGTCGGATGGCAAGGCTAATAACAATATATACCAGGTACCAATAAAATATGTACTATTAATAGTACAAATGACACTGTTGTGCAGCTGCTGTGTACTATAATATTAAAAATAAATGTGATTTATGTCTCGTATTATGTGAAGATGTTCCCTACCACGTTATTATGCGCATTAATGCACGTCAATTCTTCAAATTTTATGATAACCCCGAGCAACCAAGCAAGGTATAGCCTTTTACATGTATGTGTATCATTGATATTAATAGCATACATACATATTAATAGTGGTATTATCTCGTTCTGTATTGTCTGCCACATCTATCTATTGGGGGGCACGACACTTTTTTTTTTCCTCTCTTCTTATCTCTCTTTGTTATTTATTCATTATTTCGTTATCTCTCTTTTAGAATGTGTGTGTCGTGTGTCGTGCCTGTCGTATCCAGTCCGATGACACGGCATTGAATTCTGTTCTTTCTACCCGTCGACATCCAGCACAACCAGTGTCCGTGCCGATTCTTCAATCCTCGTACGAGCTGGTTCCAGCGACACACATCAAGTTCCACCTTCGGGCAATAAAAAACGGAATACGTACGTACGTCGAAATTTCAACACTAAAGATATCCACATCCACATGCCCGCCCGCATGAACGATGGAAACTATTTTTGGCGTGCGAGTTGTAGTTCGCGCAATACGGACAGTATTCGTTTTACTTACTACGGTGGCGTTGTTGCATAGGGATTTAAACTGCCAATAATAGTAAATTTCATATAAATTCGTATTTAGGCCATAAATCGGCCAATACGTCGAATAGTTCGACGCTATTATTAATAATACAGGTGTTCACTACATGATCGTATCAACAAGGGGAAGACGTCTCTGTGACACACTTGTTTCGTTCTGCGAAACAGGCAAGGCTGTTATATTTAACGCCTGCCAAAGTACTAGAACAATGTATCGATTTTTTTTTACAACCCTAGGGATAAATTTACAAATAAATTTACTCCTCACGGGAATAACTTTTGCACTTTGCTTTTTGAGAGTTGGATAAATGAAGTTTGGCATGGATGATGGTTGTGCGTCATGACAAGATGAAAAACCTGACGACTGGTGGTCTTTTTCTAGTTTTTTTTTTTCGTGAACGAGGGAGGGTTAAAGTTGCCGAAAAGTTCAGAAGAAAACAGAAAAATGTATCTCACAACAAAAAAAGACCATTCAGTGTGGTTAGTTTTTTCATCTTGTCATGACGCACAACCATGCCAAATTTCACGTTCCAACTCTCAAAAAGCAAAGTGCAAAAAGAGTGCGAAGATGTCGAGTCTCGGTCGTCGCTGAAACCACCTCGTACAGAGCGTACAGAGACACATACAAAAGGTCAGTGGTCACAAAAACTACGCCACACAGATACTACTGCCGTAACAGTACATTGTTAGGTACGCAGTAAGCACAGCAGTGCTAGCAGTAGACAATGCATGTGCGTATTTAATATTGATTGCTGCGTACCGTCTCTTCCCACTTCAAGTAAATACTCCAGGTCCGAATAAGGGACTTTGACATTGATGCAAATACCGAATGGACCTGCGAAGTGCTGTGTGATGGTATCACACCACCACGAGTGAATCCAATCTTCTTCCTGGTGTTATGTCATCTTCATTTCCGATGCCCAAGGCACCCATCCGGGGCCTTTCGGCATGCCTGTCTGTATTTGTTCGTTTGGTTGGGCCATCCTTGAAAACCAAAAACTTTACGACTGGAGGACTCACTTACCTACGGTCTACGGTACAGCAGTACCTCGAGCGAAACTCACAGGTCACAGTAAGAACACGAGTACGAGTACGTATTCATGTAGCTGCGGCTGGCGTTTAGTTTAGTTTGGTTGGTTATTTTTTTTGGTTATTTTATAGTATCATAATATTTTCAACTGCTAATAAGAGTCCCCCCCCAGGGTCTCGAAAATGCTGTAACGGATTTGTTTTTTCACGCCCCCCCTGGTCTACTTGGTGTTTTTATTGGGATGATATTTCGTGCCTCCTGGTCGGCTGCTGCTGATGTTATTGTTGTCGTCGTCGTTTTGGCACCCATATATGCCATGCTGATTGCTATCACAGCTATTACGGGGGTCCATAGTTAATGGGACCAAATTTTGTTAGTAATAATAGGTAAATATATAGGTTTTTATGTATACCATAGGTCCTATTAACTATGGACCCCCGTAATTGCTCGCAGGGGTCCTTTTTTTAATTTTTTTACTTGTTTTTTATCCTGCGGCGGATTGGTAAAACTAGAGCTTAAGCTCACCACACCTCCACTTTCCAGTTTCGTGTCGTGTCAATTTAGCCCATAGATCCCGTTGCAACATCAGAACAGGCTGTTGTTACCACTGGCGCTTGGGCACGTTGACCCAACCTCACCCCCGAGAGGAGCAGGTGCGGTGGAGATAGTCACCCGGGAGAGTAACCACCCGGGAGAGTAATCTCTTCCGGGTAGTGTGGGACTTGCGCGAGTTCACCCACTAACAAAAGCCGAGGCTATGAGGCCTTCCCGCCGGACTTGATCCAGTTACGGTCCACCCTACCCGTTGGGGCGTTGGTCCTCAGAGGTCCTGTACATTCGTCGGTACTCTAGACAATCTTGTGACCACAGCCAGCCGTTCATATCTACCCCCTTCTCCCGATCGATACGTTCACCTTGGTTTTTCATGCTCATATACTTGGTCTACAAGTGTAACATGTAGGTTTTCGCATTCGATCACGCTGGCTGCTCGTTAACTTTCAACTTTGTGTTGCGCACTCACGCCCTTCTCCCGATCGGTACGCCCGCCTTGGTTTTTATTGCGCGTATACTGGGTTGACGAAGTGTCACATATGAGTTCCCGCATTCGATCACACTGACTGCTCGTCGACTTTCAACTTTGTGTTGCGCACTCACGCTCTTCTTGCTGCCGTACTTTTCCCGCTGACAAAAAAGGGCCGCGCGGCCCTTTACTTCATACTGCCACAGCTTGTTACAGCTCCCAAGGGCCCTTATTCTTTACACTAGTCGGAACCCTGGACAATCTCGTGATCACGGGCGGTGTATACCCCCCTCTTCTCAATACGGCACTTGCTCTGATTTTCATTGCGCGTTACAATTGATTACAGTATGGACCCACCAATAACAAACGCCTCATCTGAGCAAGATTTAGGACAACCAACCCTATTGTGACACCATCTTTGAACTACCTTGAGCATATAATATTGCAGGACTTAGTGGAGCGCTCTCCGCCGAGCACGATTTTTTATTGCAAATTTCTTAGCGTCCCTCACCCAGTCGAGCCCGGTCTTCTTTTTGGGCTGTTTCTTTTCCGTGGGCCTATGCTGTGTATCAGGTACAGGTTTCCGCATTCGTTCCCACCGTTCGTCGACTTTCATCTTGGATTTGGTCGATCACTCTCTTATCATCAATGCCATACTCTGCCCGCCGACGGAAAGAGGGCGCGGCACTTCATATATATTACGGTTTCAGCTCGAGGGAGTCCTTCATAATCCAATATCGTCATCACAGTGAATGCCTGCCCTTCCCCCCTGATTTGCAATGCGCGTATTGTGTGTCATGTCTATCCAGGTTTCCGCGTTCACCCCACTGCCCGTCGACTTTCGTTGCTTGTGTTCGCCCACCCGGGATCTTGTCGTACTTTCCCCGCCGACGGAAAGTGACGCGGCCCATTCGGTGCGTTATCACATCTAGCACGCAGGAAGGGTGTTTCCATTCGTTTGTCGGCACCCAATCGACCCAATCGCGATCACAGATGAACCTGCCCTTCTCCCCTGTGCTTATTTTGCCCTGGGTTTTCCGGCGCAGTTTCCGCATTGTTCCCACTGCCCCTTGACTTTCATCTTGGATTTGCTTGCCCACGCTCGCGTCATACTTTCCCCGCCGACGGAAGAAGGCGCGTCCCTTTTAGTTTATCTAATTGTTAATAGCATAGGGGTAGGATTCGACCCCGAAGTTTCGTCTGGACGGCGGGCGAGAGTTAGCAGGTGGTGCGGCAGAACATACCACCGTCAATAGGTTTTGAGGTTGCACACTAGTACACAACACCACTGCAAGTTTAGTATCGTCCTGTTGCCCCCTCTCTTTGGTGCTACCATTAGACCCAACCGGGGAGTCGCCGGCATATAGTCTATCCTTCGCGGTGAACGACTGCAGACACCAGGAATCGCACGGCCGACGGAATCACGCAGCATCTACAGACTACAGACCACAAGCGGTAAGTCGAGTACCGTACGAGTAGTGTGATACGAAGTATGGCATCGATCGACTTGGTTCGGTTGAACTCTCGCGGCTGACTTTTTGTAGTATCCACATTGATTCCTGTGGTGTATCCTTACTTGTGGTATGTATACTGTGGTTGCGGAAAGAGAAGAAGAGTCAGGACCAGCTCAGCCTTCAACATCTTATACATGTACTACTGTACATACCATACCTGGTTGCATATGCATATGATACGCCCCCGTGCTTTCGTGATGGACTTTGGCTTGACAGCTTGCCCTCAACGAACGACAATGCGCATAAACTATTGGGCAAAACCAAAAGAAGGTACACCCGTTCCCTTGGGAGTCAAGAAGAGGTACAGACTGGAATCGCGCGAAAACACCCCACGAGTCACCACGAAAATGATTGGCCACGACACACATCGTACAATCCCGTCTCAGAAGGACAATGACGCAATGAACGGCACGTAGACCTGCTGGCGGTTAACTTTATCGGTTTGGAGGGCTCAGGTCTGGGTTGGGTCAGGGTACCAAGCGGGAGCAGGGTGTTTTGAAGCAGAGCTCTGTCGGCAAGCGCGTGTCTTCACTCGGGTTTCAACGTATATCGCTATGTCGTACCCTACAAAGCGAAGTGCAGCAGTCTGTGATACTCTATATACTGCTGTACCAGGTAGGTTGCATGGCTTTTATTTACGTACTTCGAAGAACGTGTAGACGCACTTACTCAGGTGCGCATATTGGTTGAACGTAGTGAAAATACAGCGAAAGTGCCGCCTCAGCAGCAACGTAAAACACAGATCGCACTATACAGTATTGGACAAGTGGTCAAGCAAAACAGGTAGCCGAAAGCAGTTGAAAGCAAGCCATATTAGCTATATATATCCAGGTGTACCCGCGCCATGGCGCTTCAAGAAACAGATACGACGTCCATTCTGCCAATCGCGTGGCTCGTGGGGTGTTTTTTCACTTGATTCGAGTAAGTACGTGTTTTTGAGTGAAAACGGACCACGTATACCTGTTTTTGGTTATTGCCCCTAAACTACTTCACACATCGGACATTTCACGGAACGCGTAACGATTGACTGTGAGATAAGTTCTTGGCCTGAGTGATAGAGCTCGTGTTGCCGGGTGTGAGTCTTACAGTCTGCGTCATGTACAGCAACAGTGCGTAGTAGCACATTGTTTCGTGTGTTGGGTATGTACTGCTGTACGAAATCCAGCATAACAGCTTATCTCATTATTTACAGGGGACCATAGTAAATAGGACCTACGGTACTCACAAAAACCTATATTTCTACCTATTTTCACCAACGATATTTGGTCCTATTTACTATGGTCCCCCGTAGTACAACGATACTCACCACAAGAGGTAGCCTTTTTTTCTTGTCTGAAATATTTTTATGTGTGACGGAGCTCCTCAACCGGGGGGAATTGCCCGGTATGCGGTATGCGGTATCCCATCTGTGTTTGCACACTGTAGTTTGTTCGCACCTATATATACAGCAGTAGGACATGCGATTGTTCGTCTGGTTAAGCCTATAGTGTAGTACACACTTTCCCAAAATTCAGTTTTGGGTGACTTACTACCGAATTGCTAATAGTATGGAGCTCCTCCAGCGAGGAGCCGTGTCAGAATTTGTAGTCTGCCACCCCTATCTTAAGCCTGCCGTACAGGTTACGGTAGGATGCAGATGATCCATATCGCGATATGTCCGATGTGTGCACTATTGGCAGACGCGAGCCTGTATTTTAAGAGAATCGTAGATCAGACGCTACCACACCGGGTGTATCGGGGGTTAGTATAGCTTCAGAGTTAAGAGATAGACTTTGGGCCAAACAGCTAGGGTTAGAGTTTGGGTCAAATAATCCTCCCTCTCCTCCCATCGGACCCCCATCGGAGAACATAGAAAACAATAGTTTAAACTATAGCGAAGCATCTAGTGACTCACTTGTGAAATTCTCCCACAGGTCCGGGTCTACCAATAGCTGGGCCCCGAATGGTACGGCTCTCGATGCTGTGAACGGGGGGGGTTCTGTCCATCCCTGGCCCCTGATCATATCATCGGATGCCGACGAAAAGCCAGCCATGTATCTCGCGGCCATCCGCCAACACTACGACTGTATGCATACGTGTATATTACAAGGATATGTTCAGTGTGTGTTCTTCACATTAAACCGTTCTTCTACCCGTCGACATCCAGCAAGCTCAGTGTCCGTGCTGATTCTTCACCCTAGAAAGATACGAGCTCCGTGGTCACAGACTACGACACAGAGATAACACACCGTAATGTATTAATAGCCTACGCAATACCATGCCTCCGCACTAGGTGCGGCCGACACAACATACATGCATACGCCAGCAACCAAAATGCATCATAAAGAGAGGCAACGAAGAAACCAAACCGAAAAAGAAAATGAGAAGAATCCCAAATAAATAAATAAACTGGGAAGCCAAAGCTCAAGACACATACCCCGAGCATGAGCCAAAATGGACGTGCAAGGGGGAAGAAACGGGAAGGAAAAAGGAAAAAGGGAAATATGCATCCCGGGGAACACTTAACTGAGTAAAAAGAGAAAGAATGAGTGGGCCAAAAAATATAAAAACAAAAACAAACACGCTCGTCACCCACTCACTATGTAGTACTTCTTTCATGAGGATAAGGCAAAGACTAAGGGGGAGTCTTCCGTTGACCCCTCAGTGGCTTTGAACACTCTAAGGTCCTCAGCAATGGCCCTAGGCCAAGTCTTGAGCTGCCCGCCTGGTTTCGGGCTCTCCCCACCAGCGATCGTCCTGAACATCAACCGACTGGGCAATCATCCTTCGTGTTGCCGCACCAGTGCCCCCGCAAAGAAGAGTCGCCGTTTACGGATGGTCGTTTCGATACTTTCGCATCGTGTTATCCTGAGCGCCTTCGCGTACGAGAGGGTGGTGTGGTCGTTGCGTAGTCGGCGCTGGAAGCCAATGACTCGCAGAAGGACTTCGTGGTGGGCTGATCGAAGCTTGGCGAAGTGGTCCTCAGTACGGTATACTGGTACCCGGGGTATTTTAGGTGGGCGTACCGAACTTGCGAAAGTGTCGGGTACCGCTATTGAGGTCTAACGGAACTTACCGAAGTGTCGGGTACCGGTGTTGAAGTCGTGCCGAACTTACCGAAGTGTCGGGTACTGTTACCGATTTCGTACCGATCCATGCTGGATACCAGACAGTTCGGTAGGGTATTGAGGCCGTACCGAACCGCTTCGGCACACCATTATCATACGTACTTGTTAACACAATATATATCAGACAGGCTGCGAGAACGGTGGGGTGACCGGTGTCAGCCCTCTGCTTGCGCGAGCACTCCCTAGCTGTCAAGATATTCGGTGCCACAGAGGGGTTCTACGATATATAGAGGTATCACATTCGGGAAAACTGCTTTTTGAGTCGCCACGGCATCCTTACCGGGCACTACTAGTCGAAGGAGGTACAGTACCACAGGTCATGGGGATATCTGTATCTAAGTATTGGAAGTGCGTGTAGCACACATGTCGAGCATCAATCGTATTAATATGCTCGTCCCCGATGAATTCCGCATTATACCTCGGGGGGACATAGTAGCCTCAGAAACTTAGGGTAAACCATTATCGTAGAACGCCTCCATAGCATCCTTACAACCTCGGGAGCACTGACGCTCTTCTGACGGTGTCCCGTTGGTCCCCCTCAACGATTGCTGTATCCCACTACCTTGATACATGGTCTTGCCATTTGTTTTCCCTGTCGGAGCCTTGAATAAAGGATGGGGAAGGAAACCGTCCACCCGTCATGTTCGTACACATGCTTGCGTACGTACAAGCAGTAGTGTAGTCAGTACGTTCGGTTAAAACAACGTGCAACAAAGTGCAACGAAGCACCTGGGTACCGCTGTAGTCCTGACAGGTAGCTACAAACTGTATCAAAGCATTTTTGGGTACTACATGTAGAGTGTTCCCGGTTATCGTGCTCTCGGCTAGAACAACAGAACCAAAGCTATTAAGCCTCTGTGTTACTTTGTGTGGCGTTACACTCCTTAGGTGGCGGGTTTCAACACCTTTGCATCGTTCATACAGAGCTAAAACCTGGATATCGTTTTATTGTGTAGCAATGCTGGCAACGACCAACAAGGGAACGGGCGTCAACGACCGGCTCTATTAACCCTGGCGACGTCACCCACCGAACCGAAGCGTCTTTTGGGTTTTGTTTCAGTGCTACTGCTGTCTGCTGTATATAAATCTCACCCTGGACAATCGAAAATAGCCCAACTGTCTATTAACAACTTCATGTTGCAATTTACTGTTTACTGTAGTCCCTGATTCCATCTATTTGATACGCATCGAGCTCTATGGTCCAGGCAATTTCTGCTAAACGATCCCTACCTGGCCCCACTATCCAGACAATTCTATTTTGTAGGCAGTCTTCGTAATCAATGGTCCGGACAATTCCAATTAATGAACCTTCTCCTAAATCAATTGTCTCGACAATTCCAACTATTAGACTGTCAAATCGTTTGTCCCGACAATTCCGATTAATAGACGGTCTCTTTAATCAACTGCCCCGACAATTCCAATTGACAGACTAATTCGATTGTCCGGACAATTTCAACTGCTAGACTGCCTCCTAAATCAATTGTACCGACACTTCCAAGTATTAGACAGTCTCCCAAATCAATTGTCCTGACGATTCCAATTAATAGGCAGTCTCTAAAATCAATTGTCCAGACAATTTCAGTTAGCAGACCGCCTTCTAACTAATATGCCCTTGCAATTCCTTTTAATAGACAGTATTCACTATCAATCGCCCGGGCAATTTCAACTATAAATAATAGGAAAACCTCAAATTCAATTATTCAGACAATGCGAATTGGTAGACAGCCTCCCAAATTAATTGCGCGCTCACTACAACTTGTCAGTGCATACGGAATATTTTGTTCCGTGAAACGTTTTTACTTATTTACATGTGAACGCATGGGCTAGGCAAAATGTCCTGCGTACGAGCATGTAATACATACCGGTACCTAAAGTTGAGATGTCCCGCCCTTTTCTGCTTATGCCTTGGACAATAGACCTATTAATAGACTATTGCCCCTACAGCAGAGTCACGGAATTGTCTATTAGTTGGAATTGCCCGGGTAAGTGCTGTCAATGAATGTCTAGCAATTGCAATTGTTTAGACAATCGATCTTGCATACTGTCTTACCAATTGGATTTGTTCGGACAATTGACTTGGGAGACTTAATTGGAATGGTTTGAAGAATTAATGAATATCTGATGCTTTGTAATAATTGGAATTGTCCGGACAATTGATATTGGAGACTATCAATTGAAAGTGCCCTGACAAATTATTTCAGAGACTGTCCATTCATTAGGATCGTCTGAACAATTGATGTTTGGTGCTTTCAAACAGTTGGAATTGTCCGAACCACTGAATTTGGAGACTGTCCAACAATTTGAATTGTCTAAACAATGGATGCCTCTTGTTTTCCAAGTATTGAAATTGTCCCGACAAAAGATCTCGGAGGCAGCCTATTAACTGCAATTGTCCTGACAATTGATTTCACAGGCTGTCAATTAGTTGGAATTGCTTGAACAATTGATTTCGGGTGATGTACATGAATTGGACTTGTCAGGGCAACTGCTTTGGGAGACCGTCCATTACTTGGAGTTGTCCGGACAATTGGTTCAGGAAGCGATCTACTTACTGGAATGTCAGGACAACCGAGTTTTAGAGGGCTCTGTTACTGAATAGCTGGCAGCTACTTGTAGAGCTACACTCGATTTGGTCGGTACACTACATTTCCACTCTAGTATTGCCTTTACAACAAGATAGGGAATTTCCCTGTATACCCAATCAATTGCAAGGTACTTTATTGTGCCTTCCTACGAGTAGTATCAGTTTAGCAGGGAGTGTCAACCAGAATACAATAAACAGGTACAAGGCCATGACATTTCTCGAGCAATGGATTTCTTGGGCGGCATCTGAAATGAATTGTGCGGTCAAAATTCCAATTACTTTTCAATCGCCGAAGTTCGTTTGGACTTTTCCATTTAATTGTCAGGACCCGAAATCAATTGTTTAGACAATTCCATTTAATGGACAGCACCCGAAATCAATTGTTTTGACAAATCCAATTAATAGACAGGACCAGAAATCAATTTGTCTGGACAATTTCAACTGGTGAACAACACCCGAAATCGGTTGTCTGGACAATTCCAATTAATGGTCCAGCACCTGAAATCAATTGGCTGGATGGTTCCAATTATTTAGCAGTCTCCGAAATCAGTTTGGACAATTTCAATTCATAGACAATCGCCGCAATCTGTTGTCTGGACAATGCCAATTAGTGCACAATCTCCCAAAGCAATAGTCTGGACAATGTTTTTAAAAAATGGGCAATTGACGAAATCATTTGTCTGGACAATTCCAGATGATAGACAGTCGCCGAAACTAATACCTGGTAGTCAAGAAAGTTCCAATTAACGCGGAGCCTCCTAAATCAATTCTAGACACAATAGACTATAAATAGGAACTGTCCAGGACGTGTTACTATTATATTAAAGTTCCTTATATACGCAGTAAGAATCGACAGTCGCCAAAACTAACTGTCAAGATAATTCCAATCAACACGCAGCCTCCAAAATCAATTGTAGACTCAGTATTGAAATAGGAATTACCCAGGATGCTTTTTTTTAATTGCCTTTTGTTTCGTTAATAATAAAAAACACGCACCCGGTATTGCCTATATACCAATACGTAAATACCTACAGTAGTACATACGAGTGTCACCGTAGACTCAGGCGTCGACTAAATAAATTAACACGGGCCAGCTGTGATACTGATAGAAGAATTGGTTGTTTTGCTCCAGCTTTGCCATTCAAGTCGGATACACGTTGCATCGGTCGCGCGTGTTCCATGATATGATATGTACATCAATATCATTTATTCCTCTCGAACGATGTATGCTTCGAAGCATGCATTACTTCTGTGTATGTCGGTGACTCCTCGATTAATCCTGTAATAGGTGATGCCAGGGTTAGGGGTCGCTTGTTTTTGCGTTTCTTCAGGGCGAACCACAGGCTCTAAAACTGCTGCATTGTAGTGTAAACTTTGCGTACCATACATACTACAGTACATACACCACAATGGTTCCCCTTTTTGTTTGTGCGACTCTTTTGTCAAATTATTTTTTCTACCGGTATTACAGGAGATCTTATTAGAGTACAGCAACATCATTCGTACCACCACGTATTCATCGATAGGTATGCACATATATATATGTATATATATTTGCCCATCCCACGGTAGGGGTGGTGCCTTTTAGGAGTGGTGCCTTATTTTCTGAGGTCCTCACATGATCACATGAGGAGCTCATCAAGATACCACCCGAAACACGGCTTCGAAGGTTGGTCGCGCGAAACCGACCAAGACTTCGATGTGCGACACGTCCTTGGACACATATTCTAGCAGAAGTATCGTACTTGCAGTGATAATCGGTGGTTTGCTCACTTGGGGAGCTAAATTATTAATATTCAGAAAAAAAATGCGCCAGAAGGCAAAAAGCGCATTCCCTACCGTGCGATGAGTCCCTATATATTGTCTTACGCTTGTGTACAAATCAGTGTGAGTGTATACAACGTAGCCGTTTCCTTTCTAACCTCGATACGGCCCCGTTCTAGCGTTCGCGCGCAGGCAGGCCAGGTCATTATTCTGTAGTTAGCCCGACGGGTCCTGCTTGCTACATACATTTTGTACCAGGTATATATACATACGTACGTCATGACAACGGCACCATTCATTGCTGTTGTTGGTGCGATAGTGCGGTTGTCGTGGTTACTGTTCTCACATGAACTCACTGCTATATTCCAGTCTGGCCATATGGAAGGCTTTATGGAAGGCTTTAATTACCTCTGTAGCCGGTACCGGGTGCACCCTTCCGAGGCACAATATATGGTCTCACGATCCGCCAACCATTAAGGAGCTGCACCGGCACAACTTTCGCCAACGTAAACATTGAGATCTTGTGCCGTCCAGTACCTGCACGCCGACCCTGGTCAATGGTTTGAACTGCGTCGTAGATCGCAACCTGTAATGACGCCTGGGACCACTCGTGCGACGCCATGCACTACTAGTTGACCTACACATTTCGCCCAGTCTGTGGCCCCACGTCTGTCCCGACTGTAGACCCTTCCTTAGTGGCAAACACACATCGCAACTTCCGCGTATTGCACCCAAATCATCACAGCGAATCATCAAAGTGACGTATTATTGATTGTTAAAAGACCAGAGGCGGAATCATTTGCTACCCCCCCCCTGCCCCCCCCCCCCAAAAAAAAATAGGCACCCCTCAAATGCACGGGTGGGCGGGTGGGAAAGTTGCCAGTCCCGCACACCTGTCTCCCCCACATCGTTGACTTGGCGGGCTAGAATCCTTTGCTTGATGTCTGCTCGTCTGCGCAAGGCTCACCTCTACCTTAGGCAAGCGCACGTGACGCTCTGTCTTCCTCTCTTTCTATCTCTCTCTGATAGTTGACACTTCTCACATGAACCACACCCATCCATCCATCCATCTGAGTGGCAAATTCTTCCGTATGTATAATACGAAATTCATGACTGATATACACCAGGTATTTCTTTCCCCGCTTTCCCTGAGGCTCACCGTGAAAAATGTTGTATTTTTTCCGTGCATTTCGGTGGAGCCTGCAACATAACAGGCATATACGAGAGCTGGGGGGTAAGTAACAGCGACAACTCAAACTCCAGCCTAGAAGTTCAAGTATGCACTTTGGATAGAACAGACGAACCGAACCGAATGTACCCCCTCATCGCTAATGACTAAAAATGTTGCTTCAAGGGTATTGTGTTGGCGTGCCGTAATGTTGTTGTATCGTCTCTTTACACAGTATTGGGCATGTCTCGAGTGTAGCGCGCAAAACATATTTCATGTATGAGCCTTGCGTTTCTGCGGCAACACCTTCGCGCCGCTTCAATGAAACGCGGCAGCGCGTTGTCACTTTCGTGGAGCATCCATGTAGAAAAAACCAACCTTCAATGATTACAACTATTACTTCACGAAGTGGTTCACCACTTCCCAAACCATGTCACGGAACGTTTCACTCAACGCGGTGACATACATAGATGAAGCCAACCCTGTCCGACACGATCGAAGCGCTTGTCCTGCAAGTTGCTTGTAGGAAGTACGGAACCAACGCGGGTCGAACTGTGAAACACTGTAGGGGTCAAATGACAAACGTCACTCCAGCGCAAGAGGCCTGATGACCTCAATATCCAGAGCTGTGTCTGCTTAGAAGCCGGCCCTTATTTGTCGCCGTTCCAAGAGAAGGAAGGGGGGCGCGCCCACCACTATACACTCGGGTGTGCACAGCAACCTGAAACCCTCACAGGAAGCGAATGAAACGCACCCCACCGCAAAAACGCGTGCCTGTTGGTGTTACATCAACTTGACGAACACCTATTCGAAGACCGTACGACGCTATTCGTTCTCCACCCACGCACCCCCCCGGGGGTACACCCATAGGAACGACCCCCACCCAGTAGGACTTCCCATCTCGCAACATGTAGGGTCGGTTCCGCTACGGCCGAGTGCCCCCCTCACCTTGGATTCCCGAAGGCTATACCTGCGGCTCTTGACAACGTCGTCAATGCTACGTGGTCACAGTACACTTGCCTGCTCCATCTTACATTATCTCCTCTCCCACCCCACTCGGCGTATAGTAAGGAGATTGATGCGGGGGTCGGGATACATATCTACATGTAAATGTCGTGTCCCACAGGGACGGGGCGAAAGCCTACATTATTTACATGGAGGCGTATTTTTTGCATGGGGTCTTGTTCCTCACGTCCCGGACTCCAACCAACCAAGCTTGAAAACTCGGAACCCCTCTCCCGCATATTTTCAGTACCGCTACTGCTAAAAGCACGCTCCTACTGCTGTATAATAACTCGTACGAAGCGTACCACCGCCAGCTGGTGGGTCAGAGAAGTCAGCCAACTGTAGCTCGATAGGGAAGTTATCTGAAGTGCACCCTGCGGTGTTGTGCTCAAGCTCCAGGGGGGAGTTGGCCCCAGGAGTCCCACCCTTCGGTGAATCAGAGTGACTCTAAACAGCCCACGCCCGGGGAACCTGGGAATCAATATCTCGGCGTGTACCAGGTGAGCACCTTGTTGAATCAAGTAACCTCGGCATTTTTCTGTTAGTAAAGCTTCTCTTCAATTTCGTGGTGGTGTCATCCCATCAGCCCGTTTGGACTTTTGGGACTTGTCAGATTTAAAAGGCGACGAAAGTAATGATCGCCATTGTTCTACAGCATGGGCTACACCAAGCAATGTGGGGCCGCTTTGCAAAAATCGAGATGCTGGTGTTAAATGCCCGAGGTATTTTTGGAAGCAGTACGGCGACGCAAGGGAGTTTAGTACGACTCGAGCGCAGCGTGTGGCATGTGTTGAGCTACTGCTGCTGCTGCCACAACTGCTACGACTACTACGACCACTACAGCTACAGCTGCCACAACTGCTACGACTACTACGACTACTACAGCTACAGCTACTACTACTACTACTACTACTACTACTACTACTACTACTACTACTACTAACAACTACTACTACTACTACTACTGCTATTACTACAGCTACTACTACTACTACGATTACGGGGGACCATAGTAAATAGGATCAAATATTGTTAGTAAAAATAGTTAATATATTGGGTTTTGTTTGTACCGTAGGTCCTATTTACTACGATCCCCTGTAATACGTACTACTACTACTACTACTACTACTACTACTACTACTACTACTACTACTACTACTACTACTACTACTACTACTACTACTACTACTACTACTACTACTACTACTACTGTATGCCTCGAAACAACCGCATGGTTCAGTACATACCACGATCGTACTGAGTATGTGCAGGCTCCAACCCTTGCTACGACAGGGGTGGCATATTAAGGCCGAAAACGTCCGACTGATGAGGCACCTTAGCTGAAGAACGATCCAGTCCGGTAAAAAAAGCCATTTCTCATGTTTTCCAATAGTATGATCGTTGTGTACAGCAGTCTAGGCCAGGGGGTTGGTTGCTCGTCTTGATTTTGTGTTTCATCACTTTTTTTTTTTTCTGAGTGAGCCAGAGAGCATTCTCCAAAAGGGGGGATCTCCACACGTATTTTCGGTGCGCTCCTGCTGTACCCCCGTAGCATGCGTCTCCCCCCGCAGTCTTTTCTATAGTGCATTTGGAGATAGCGACATTCAATACTTGCATAAAAATGATAAAATAGCCTCTAGGGTGTGTACCCTCGGGGGTCAGGTGCAGAGTGGAACGGACCACTGTCCGCTTTGGGGCCCCCGAGATAGTGATCACAGCAAATACAACCTTGGTGTGATTAACCCTTCTACGAGCAGCGTGCGCGGGTAGGCCATGTTGCGGCCGCTACCATGCGGCTCCTCGCATTGGAACGGCTGTGACTCGGACGCCGATTTGTGCCATCCCCCACTCACCCAGCGGCCGCTGCGGTAACCGTCCTTGTTTGGCGTCAATTTTCGTCTCTCAGGTTCCGAGAGAGTCAACGCATCAAGTCCATTTAAGTCCACCAACCCATGTCGATTTGTCCCTATAGTTGATATATTATTATAGAGGGTATGTATGGGTGGAGTTCAGTAACAAATGACTCTAGTAAATGTAGTCAGATATTAATTACTTTCCACCTTCAAGCTCACGATACCGAGTGTACTGCCGGTACTTTTACAGTAGTAGTGGTGTCCTACCTCGCCAATCGGTACTTCCGAGAGCCCAATCAGTACCACCATCTCGGAATACGTCATGCTCAGAATACTCAATGCGCCTCGAGCACCTCAGAGAACGTTATGCTCGAAATGCTGAACGCGCCCCCAGTACCTCACAGTACACAATGCTCAAAGTACGATGCTGGTCCCGCGCTACTACTGTTCTACTTCGCATATATATGCTGCTGTTGCGAACTTTGGAAGTTACCCGTGGTGCGATACCTTGGTACAAACTACGGTATCATTGGTTTATTGACAGGCAAAAAGCCCAAATAATAGCCGGTGATGATGACGCAAAACCACAGTTGTAGAATTTTTCTCCTCTTGCTTGGGGCGGGATTGACGATTTGGCTCACGGCCGAACGGACCGCCTCGCCTGCTTTAATAATAGGTGTATTCATTTGCAGTTTGTTTCACCTTCTATAAATATTCCGTGTTCGTCAGGCATTTTATATTACTATAAGTCCGTGCAGGGCAACATGTCCATTCGGTTTTTTTTTTCTGTGACAAATAACACGAGGCCCGCCGACGTAAAGGTCCCTATAATGTAACTATGTAAGAACTGACGAAGGGTTTTAGGCCGCTTTTCCCGCAGCAATTGTTTTTAACCCCCCCCCCCCCCCCTTCCCCTCTCCTGTCTACGTTTTGATTTCATGAATAAGCTCGCGAAACGTTTCGAGTCATTGAATACACGAGCTTCAGTCGTTAATGGAACGTGGGGTGGTCCTGCGGTGTGGGTATGGAATTTTTGCCTTCGGGGGGGTATTAAATGTAAAGCATTGAAATGTCCACACTGCGTGCAATTTCACTACCGTGGTCTTGTGGCACGAAGTTGGCAGTAGATTCGATTGTTGTACACACATGAAAATGGGGTCCGAGCGCGGATGCTGTATACTACCAGGTACCAGGTATTAATTAATTTGAATGGTGGCCTTCCGCTATGCTGCGGGAAGGGCTTGCGGATCCGAGCGAAGCTATCTGCATTTTAATCGTTGTTGGCGACTAATGGAATTGTTGAAAACAATCGACTCGCTTAAAGTTCGAGTGAAGTCGAATGAGTGAAA
Organism: Macrocystis pyrifera; assembly: GCA_031763025.1. Taxonomy (NCBI): domain Eukaryota; class Phaeophyceae; order Laminariales; family Laminariaceae; genus Macrocystis; species Macrocystis pyrifera. Next base: position 2,470,565 of record JASSKH010000026.1, read on the forward strand.
GTGTGCCGCCCCTCCCCCCACCCCGTCCTGCTCTGTCTAAAGAGGGGTGCGTGGTTAATGGCCACAGTACTACGGCAATGAACAAATGAGTGCACCCCCCCTCCCCCCCCGGCTGGCGAAGGGGGGGAAATAACCGGGAAACGTTGCGAACAAAAAAAAAAAAAAACGATCGCGACATTTTTTGCTATTTTTATGTCGATTGCGTCGTCTGAGTTAACCAGATAAATCGGCTGCGACTCGCGGCTGTACCTGCGGTAGACTGGACTCTTATCGCCACGGGCAGACCGGGGAGCCCACTTTCAATACTCTCCCCATGTATGCCATATCCTATCGGTGTACTATTTGTTGGGCACATTTACCTCGTCAATGAGTTCAGTTCATACACTACTGTACATCATACAGCAGCTTCTCGGCGAGCGGACCTGGCATTGTACGACATAAGGAACACCTCGATTTTGATGTATTCAGAGTGTCACAAGGTGCGGCTCTTTTCAGTCATTTTTCTTCAAGCCCAGGTACCAGTTGGTTATCCCTTTTTAACATCACGTTTTCGGGTGTTCTTTTCTCCTGACAAGAAATAGGTGATGCATTTAATGTTGTGCGTACCGCATGCAGGGAGACAACAGCATCAGGCTGTCGGTGAACCTGTTCAAAGTAACTTCTCGTGTTCATTTGCCTATGGCTAAATATTCAGCTCGGCTCGGCTAAATATATACCTGGTACCTGGTATGTGTCGAAGGAATAGGAGCCGCCATGCGTTAGGGTTCGGTACTGCCTTCGTCCTTTCGAAATGGGTACCAGACATGTACGATTATCACATCGGCAACCAGCACGTTCTGTTTTCGGTTTTGCCAATCGCAAGGTCAATGTTGTACATACACTACCAGAGGGTACCTGTTGGCTTGAAAGGGGAGAAAGGCCATGCGAGGGTATTCGGCAGGTTGCATACCGGGATACCTCTATGGGCGGAAATATGAGGAGCGCTTAATAATATGAAGACCAAGCAGTCCTTATAATTCCGCGCAGCGTAGTACAGTCTACCACGTATAGAGTACGGGTAGACTAAAATATGCGGGTACATATGATATCACAGAGAGCAATGCCGTGTATCACGAGTAGTTTAATGCAGTACTAGTAGTACTAGCAGTAAAGGAATGCAGCCTAAAGAATAAAAAACTCTAGTATTCCATGTAGAGACAGACTTGAAGCACATATATACGAGCATCGGCAATGCAACGTATACTGTGAACAGGCAGAGATACACTTGAGTTATCCACACGCTCCGCCCCCTGTGATGTAAGAATCCACTGCACGTACAGAAGTAGCATTCTCGTATTATTAATAGCCGTCTGAGGTTGAGGCAAGGGAGGTCAAGGTAGAACATCGAGGTCGGGAGATAAGCTGTGGGCGGGGATGCTATACGAGATAAGGCGAGAGCAGTCAGCGCGGGAAGGAATGATTGGCGGACAGAGGAAAAGAGAAGTCGCGGAAAGTTTAGTGACAAGACACAGCAAACATGAACCGCTGACTACCATTAGTCCACACATCCACACCTATGTTACATCTTAAATATGAGATCATAGGTCCTCGTCTAAAAAACAGAATAGTATACTACCAGGTATAGGAACAGTATATAGTGCCATGATAAACATACAGTAGACCTACGAGAGCGCGACACTATTGCAGATGGACGCAGTATATAGTGACTTGCGAGCGAGATTAACATCAGCAGTTGAGCAGACACGTGCCAGGTAAATCGAGACCAAAACATCGTGCCTGGTACCAGGTACATATGCAGGGTACATACCAGGTGCATATCAAGCGCAGCAGTGCATACCGTACATATGCCTGGTACAATACATGCATAAAATACATGAAGTACACGTAACGGTAACAAACACTGTGATGATACAGATGTGGTCGCTGATACTCCGCACTTCAAAGCACCTGGGTGAAAGCTGCGTGGAAGGGCTGATACATGACGTCTGTTCCGCTGGCATGCCTTACGCTGTAGATGGTCAGTTCTTGGTCAAGACTGCAGGCCGGCGATTCCCTCAGGAGCGACAAGCAATGGGAACTGCTATTGTTAATATTAGTTTTCGAATATTTTTCAAGTATACCTGGTACAAGTATTTTACACGCCGCCAGTGCTTATTCTCCGTGTAGGCGCAGAATTCGGGATAATTCCAGTTTTTCCAGTTTGGCCGTCGGTACTGCTGTGGTTTTTCTGTCTGAACCCAGCTGAGCAATTCACACCGGTGGGCCGGATGTTTGCGTCTCTCTTTCGCCCTCCGTGCCATTCGGAACGTGGAGGATAAGGTATAGATGATGATAGCTGTGCTATCGTCACGGCAACATAACGATAGCAACGACACTTCTACTGTAGTATACATAGTACCAGTACCTGATACGTACTAGAGGACTTACTACTGTATACCAGGTATCTTGGTAGATGTTTGAACAGTAGTTGATTGTCTGGTGACGCCGTGTACGACAAGGGGCAGGGGAAATTCATCTTTGCCCTCCCCCCGCCCCCCTTGCAAGCGCAAGCCCATCAGCGATGTTCGGGCGGACATTTGTTCATGTTTTTGCTGGGCTTGGGAGGGTTGCTGTGATCCACACAATTCTGAGTCTGAGCGAACCAGGATAGCCGGGGAGACGAAATGCTGCGCATAAACCCCCCCCGAAACCACGGCTATCAGATGTACCAGCTTGTTTTACTTTGCTTTCCTCAAATGCGTCGGATCCTTGCTCTCTTTGTTGCCGGGACAATGCAGGTGAGCAGGGTAAGTAACGCTCCACGGAGCGACGTGGTCATCATGCTGGAGGAAGCAGTCAACGTGCCGTGCTGGTCGTGTTCGGGAGTGACGACGGGGCTAGCCTTGCTGACCACCTATATTGGTCTTTTACAGCTGCTACGCTTCCGGAGGTGAGGCAAACGTACCCACACCCATGCTTCATCGCCGAAAATGGGGGGGAGCCGGAACTGAGCTTGCCTCAGCCATAAATTGTTCCGTAAACCCCACGGCGGTTTTATTTTACACTACACGGTAGACCTAAGAGTGAGCTGCTTTCCAGTTGAGATCGGACGAAAGGGACGGTTTGTGGTGTGCCCCCTCTCCCGTCGTCGTCACCGCCACCGCCACTAGTACAGCTATTGCCGCTGAATGTTCAACCATTTTTGTTGCCACCGCCGACTCTATTGCCGCTATTGCCGCTTAATAGTCATCAATTGTTCCTGCCACCACCGCCGCTACTGCCGCCTAATATTCCGCCATTATTGGTGTTACAGAGTTCGTGGATTAAAGTTTATGGACGTCAAGACCGACCCTTCCGCGGTGTACAGGGAGACTGCCATGCTCGAATTTCCCTTCACAGTATCAAAGGTAACCCATGTTCGGCCAGAATATGAGTGCAGTACCGGGATGGGGGGGGGGTGATGGGAGTCTTTCTCCACTTGAGGGTCGTAGTTATATGCGAGGAGCACGAAAACAAAGGGCCACACAACAATTCGGTTGCCCTCAAAACTTTTGATTCGAGCTTGACGTGTTTAATGTTAGAGTTACTTTACTCATATTGCTATTACGGAGGACCATAGAAAATAGGACCAAATATTGTTAGTAAAAATAGTTAAATATGTAGGTTTTTGTGTGTGCCGTAGGTCCTATTAACTATGGACCCCCGTAATAACTCTATTTTATATTCCGAGGCGGGGAGGTGGACTCGGTGCCCTCTGACGACGATTGCGGGGGGGGATACTAACAGTGATCATATCCCACTATGGACCATGGACCCGAAAAACATGTATCCCGCAACATGTACACGCCATATTTTGTTCTGATTATGCTAGTGTTTCCCCGTAATAGCAGAGAACTAATCACGCCCTTCGCGAGGAACAGCGCACAAAAAGAGACTAGCGGGGAGTTGCACCATGCCAAACACAACCTAACGACTTTATTATTTACCCCCCACCCCGCCTCTCTCTCTCTTCCCGCGCACACCCCGAAAGGCGCTGGAGTTCGCGCAGTTTCGCGCGTTTGGCGTCCCCTCCATCTCTAAGCTGATGCACAAGACGGGCGAGTTTTGCAAGCGATCCGGCAAGAGGTGAGCTCTCTACGAGGGAGTAACGCTGTCGGATATTGCAGGGGCGTTATATTATTCCGGTAAGCAGTGCGGTGAGGGTTGTGTGGGGAGAAATCTCATCTGGCCAGGTGGAATTTGAACGTCGTCCGTTCTGCTGATGCGGGGGGATAGGAGGGACGCAGCCCCCCTTTATCCAGCTTAGCGGAATTGGGAGCCGTGCTGCCGTGGGGGTACGGGCACGTTTTAGCCCCTAAATGTTCTGGCTGACGAGGGGCTCCTCGACGTAAGAGCTAGCAAGCTACCACTCCTGTTGGAAAATATAAGGACGGTTTGTGTATTAACATTAAATATAAACGGAACCTATGTTTCAGGACAAACTGGTACCCCATATCGTTGGAACACAACTATTAATAGTAGTGTTGCTTCACATTTTTTAATAGCCGTAGTACCTACTGTACGCCACGGCATTGCTCGTCGGCTTGACCCTTTTCCTGTAGTACTGCAGTCTCATTTCGGGAACAAACCACCCAAACCATAAGCAGCTTGTCCCCAAAACGGGACTGCAGTCCTGAAAGGGTCAAGTTTTCACCGTAGTACACGTACATCCCGAAAATCAACTATTAATACTAGTGCCGGGGACCATAGTAATCGTGACCCGTAGTACACACAAAATCCTACATGTTCTTGTTTTGTTACTGTTACGGGGGGCCATAGAAAATAGGACCAAATATTGTCAGTAAAAATAGGGAAACATATGGGTTTTTGTGTGTACCGTAGATCTTATTTACCATAGTCCCCCCCGGAATAAACATATTTGGTCCTGATTACTATTAATATGTTCCCCCGTGATAGTAGGTGAGGTATATGAGGTATAAAGCTCCTCAAGTGAGCCTGGGCCTCAGAAACAAATAGGTGCAACTCCACCGTATACCACGCGCCCAAGCGAAAGGAGACCTGAACCCACCTCCCTGCACACGGGAGGTAATTCACCCGTTTTCCCGCACCTAGCCCCGTCACCTCGACCCCCCCCCCCCTCCCCCGCCTGTGCTCGTCTGGGCGTAGGTACGACGATACGGACCTTCTTTTCCGAGAATTCTGGGAAAACGACACGGAAACGAACCGCAGCAAGATTTCCATCGCCCGGATAAACGCGATCCACGGGCTGTATTCTAAGCAAATCAGCAACTCCGATATGCTCTACACGTTGTGCCTCTTCATCACGGAGCCCGCGGCCTGGATCGATCGGTGAGTGTCGCGGTTTTACAACTCAAGCAATTGGGTGGATATATGATATGTAGCGACAAAACGAAATAATGGAAATCACCGGGTAGGTCAGGGGTCTACGTTGGGACCTCAGCTCTAGCAGAAGGAGCTGGAATAACACGGAGATTTGCGCCACATGGCCCCTCCAAGTAAATCTGACCGTGGGAAATACTCTTACTTGTACTGATAGTGCTAACTTTGGGAGGCCGGGGGGAGGGCAGGGCCTAACACCTACAATGGACGGTCCAGTTGCTGCTTCTGCTACTGCTGTAGTTGCTGCGTTTGCTTTCTGGTACGTTTGCTGCCATCAGCGTTCTGGTTGATAGCATCGATTGCTATATTTCGGAACAGGTACGAGTGGAGGTGCTGTACAGACATCGAGAAGGCAGGCCTGCTGGGCCACTTCGCGCTCCTGGGAGAGCGCATGGGCATCAAGGGCAGTCGCGACTGGAAGACATGGGACGACGCCTTGGCTTTCCAGCTAGCGTACGAGGTGCGCGCGCAGCGAGTGTAGCGTAGACGGCGCCGGTATATGCACGTTTCTTCACCGTCCTAGCCTCCGTTCTCGGGGTAGCCACCCCCCGATGTGGCGAAATAGGAGGCCTAAATACACCCTAGAAACCCGTACGTACACCACTTATACACATACCCTCGATCGGGTAGCGTTCGTCGCCCTTCGCAGGGAAGTCTCGTTCATAGTTCAACCAGCACTGATTTGCAGTCCTAACGCTTTTAATCTGTCACAAACTGAAGTGACGCGCTATCCCCTCCTCACGCGAACGTTTCAAGCAATAGCGAGGCGGCGGCTTCTTACCTATAGGCATCATGTGTCCACGCACAGTGTGCCACACGGGGTATATTCGAGAGGAAGGGGGGGGGGGGGGGGGGGGGGGGGCGTCGGTGAAATTGCCCGATATCAGTGTTTTGCTGTCTAGTTGAGTCGCGCGTGAAGCGGCGGATGTGTTCTCCGACGACTACACGACCTTCGAATCATGTTCAGTAGGATGTGCTGAACGTTGGGTCCAGAGAGTTTCTCGCATATGTGCAATGTGTTCGTTGTTTGGTCCCGAGGGAGAGGTTCGAACATACATGTAGAACGTGTTCATTGCGCATGTTGAACACGTTGAATGTTGCTCAATATTCGATCGATCAAGAAAGGTCTGAATATGTAGAATGTGCTCATTGTTTAATGGAGAGAGGCTCGAGTCTGTGTAGAGTGTGCTCAGTGCTCAATGGTTTGGTCGAGAGAAGTTCAAACGCTTACAGTATAATGTGTTTGTTGAAGATGCTGAACATGATTAACGTCCAAAACGTGCTCATTGCTTGGGCAAAAAAGGTCTGAACATGTAGAATGTGCTCACTGTTTGGTAAAAATAAGTTCGAATATACACACAGACGTGCTCAATAGTCTGGTCGAGAAAGCGATGCCCAGCGATGGAAAGAACAGCGAACAGAATACATAGGTAGAGGACTGGGTCGGCTCCCCATGTCGTCTAGCACTCAGAAGCAGGCTGTCTTGTGTGGTATCGATGCAGAAACGAAGAAAAATAAAACGGGGGGTGTCCTTGCATCGTGCGCGCTATGCCGTTGACCCCGTATGGCCATGCCCCCCCCCCCCAACCCCCTCCCCTCCTCTCTCACTCTCGTTTTTTCTCGGTGCCTCGGTGCGCGCAACACACCATGGACTTGCCCCTCCCAGACGGAGCACTTTCAGTACCACGAGAGCAACAACGCGTTAGCAGTCTCCACCCTCGACCTCTTCATTTCCAACGTGCCGACCGCATTCCAGTGGGCCGCACGGTGGGCCGTGTACGCGCTGATGGACCCGTTCCTCCTGAAGACGATGGGTCTGCCGCAGGTGAGAAACTTCGTTTACATCAACTCGGGAGGCTAGGAAAGAGTGGTAAAGGGGGGGGGGGGGGGGGAGAGGAAGGAAAGGACGATATGTCTTGGCATATGTCCATTATTTTCGGACTGATGGTCAGGACAAACTGTGCGTTCTCTTCCTTTGGATGGCGCGCTCTTTACGGCAAGCCGCCTATTACTGTAGTGTCCCTTGCGTCAAGGTTCGAGGTTGTCAATCACAGTGTATTACCAATCGTGCACGCGCTCTCGCCTCGTGTTTCGTACCGTCGTGTAACCGTCGCCGGAAGCAGCAATACAGGCGGGTGACATATACGTAAAACGCTATATCCTTCCGCCCCACACCCTCTTCCGCCATATATCGCAATTTTTGCTCAACCAAATGGAGTAAAACCATGGTATCTCGTTTAATGGGGACGCCGTGGAACGTAATAACGTAGGTTGTCTCGCAAGAGACGTTCAGATGGACGAGGATCATATCCTGTTGGGAGTGTTGATATCGTAGGCTGGCTCGGAAGGGACTTTGCATATATGGATCACACCTAGCGACTGTGACGTACCGGTATACTTGTGTCATTCATGAGAACAGAAGAGAGATAGATGTAGTGGCGAATATGTGGCCAAACACTTGTCAAGAGAGCAGTGTTGGAGAGTTGAGAGAATGAGCTCGAGGGGCGCGTATCCCTTGCTCGATCACCTTGAGAGGTTGGGTATTTTCCCCATGATATACCCCTATAGTAAGACCCGTTTACCAGTACCCTCCGAAATGCCTATTCAAAATGACCTGTAGTTGTCAGTCCTGCCGACAATTCGCGGCTTGCCCTAGACAGGCCGAAGGACAATACACGCACGGGCGTCGGCGATTGCTGCGTATTCCAACACTCCCCTCGTTGCAGGATATTATGATCGAGGCAATTGCGCACGGCCTGCGGCAACAACACCTTCAAGTTTGTAATCACCGGCACCATGTGAACGACTCTGTGACCCACAACAAACAGCGCGCGCACATGAGCGGCAGCAGTACCGTCGGTGGGCGGGCCCTGCTGTAACCATGAAGGCTCCCTCCCCCCACGTTCGTCTTGGTGTCCTTGATCGCAAACGGTTATAGGTGCCGAACCTGCTTAGATGGGCAGTGACGGGTGGCCTCCTCCTGCGCGCCATGATCGTGCGCTTTCTTCTTCCGCCCCGCCCAGAGTTTCTCGTGAGCCGCCGAACACCATTTGCAGACGACGCCAACAGTGAGTACTTGCATATTAAATACAGACTCGATTAAGGTGCTGTTTGGGTTTCGTAGTCGAGCGAGAAGCTGGACGGGGAGGGGTACTGAAGGTCTCAGGAAGGAAAACTTCCTGCTGTGGCTAGTTATGACCGAATTATCCACACAGATCACTTTTTTTGGAATGTGTATGCGGTGTTGTTCGCGTAGCTGGTGGTTGTTTGTGCAAGCGGTGTCCTACTGTTGCCAGAGGGAATGGATCTGGGCAAAACCGGATTTGATTTCTCACGCTTGGCATGCCTCCACAACCGGGAGCACGGCTCAGCCTTCAATGCGGCGCCGGTGGACGCCCCTTTTCTCGTCTAGTAATCGCCTCAATCGTTTTAGGGCCTCGCAGATTTTTCGCCGTTATTGGGTTCTTCTGTACGGGTGCTTCGCGCTTTGTAGCGCACCGTTCGCCCGTCCCGTGAACTCCCGAAGATGAGCAGAAGCACAACATGGTAACCCCACTCCGCCCCTGCAAATCCGTCCTAAATCTATCGATTGGCGCCCTCTGTCCTCTTTTGCGACCTGCCCCACCAGTAACCCCGCAGTGTTGTATGAAACCTCGGTACGAGTACTACACCGATCCCAAGCTCAGCTGCATGACCTACAAAGACGGGTGAGTCACGCACGAATTCCAACTACTAGTGGTCGAAATTTTTCCCATTCCACCTCTCGCTCGATCGTCGGTTGCTGAGCCGGAGGAAATGTTTCTGGTCGGATCAGTGACCCTGGATCCCTGCGGTCGTTCCCTCTGAGAGACGCGTAGTGATTTGCGTACGGATTCATTCCAGGAGTATGCGGATGAAAATAATCCCCTTTTACCATCCCCGTCCCCCTTTGGGTTTTTCATGGGTGGTTGACACGAGAGGCTTGGCGACAGTTGCAGGAAGCCTGAGCCTCCAGGAGTGCTACCTGGGTCTACAATGCTTGATACAACTATTCGCGGCTATCTCCGTCAAAACGTATGAGTAGGAAGCACTGCGGGTTTCCTTTGAAGCGACTAGTGTGGTGTTCAAGCAACTAATGTTGTATAGCTTTTACGCCTAATCGAGGGCATACATCTTGTCCGACCTCTGTCGATCATCTTCAGTAGTCGTTGCACGCGGAGTCGGCGCTCTCTTCTCCCTGTATTTGGTTACCACCATAGTCAAATCCACTTTATGATCGATCGCGGATTCGGCTTTCACCCGCACTCGCTCGCCTTGCCCTCTCTCCCATTCGTTTCCTACTCAACACGCTTTTTGGTCGACAAGCCTCAGCTACTTGCTCAACACGCTTGCTCAATACAGACCTCATGGAAATCAATTTCTAAAACATTATGCACGCAACGCGATCTCTCTAAATTGACCGTATGGAAAAATCTGTGTACCACATGCGTGCGACATCATACACCGCCAGGTACAGGATCGGGGATCTAGGGACCTCGGCTTGCCCAGCCGGACGGCTCATGTACGATGTGCCTACCTTTACGGGCCACGGAGGTGGGGGCAGAGGGGGCGTTGCGGCAGGTGCTGCCGACGAGGCGCCGATTGCGTCGACGGGAGCTGCTGCCGTAGGGGAGAAGTATGAATGATAATTTCGCTCTGAGAGATTGTGATTTGGAGCAAGGGGGTCGGGGACTGCCTGACCCGTCTGCAAGGGAGCTGTTGAGGAATTGAAGGACACAACACGGAACGAAGAAGCGGGAGAGACGGCTGCCAGCGCCCTTGTGTGCGAGACGTGGGTTTGTGTAGCGCTTTAGGGAGAAAAACGAAACATGTCGCGAACGATGCTCTTGCTAAATCTTTTCTTGAGAGGACGAGGTGTGGCATCAGGAGCAGGGAGGTTTCAGAGGAGTAGTGCCCCCCAGGGAAGCTTCTGTCCGTACGAGAATAACGATTGTTGCAGGAGTACCAGTAGGCTGGTCTGCTTCCCTCAACACGAGTGTAAAGTGTGCTGTCCTGGGCCAGTCATGGGAGGCACTAGTAGTTCTATGGGTCGGTCGATTGGGATGTATTTTTAGGTATTCAGGGAGGGGGTTGAGGATAAGTAGACACTCCGAGGCCTGCTCGAGCTTATGTATTTGGCGTTCGGCTTCGTTGTCTCACTCTATCTACAGTATATCGTTGTTTTGTCTGCATTTGTATCTTACAGCTACCAGTACTATTATTCCGCTTACTCCCGAATTGTTGAGATGATTTCTTTGTTGCCGTCATTAATACGCGTGTAGCTAAAATAACAGCCTGTCCGTTGTGTGTTTAGGCATACCGTTTTGGTTTTTTGCAGCTCCTCGTTTATCTCGTGGATTTTTTACTTGCTTTTCTTTACTTACAAAACAAAAACTTCAGCTGTAAGTTAACCAGCCTGAAGTGGGCCGACGCTCGACTTGATAACAAGCTGAAGGGTGCGTTGGGCGCGTTGTGCTCTACAATAGAATGTATGAGGAGCAGAGTGACTGCCAGTTTTGAAAGTAACGTTATCCTCGTGACCGCCCATGAGTCTTGGGTCAGTTGTCTGTCTTCACGAGCCGCTCGTCTACTAGCAAATTGTGCTATAACAAGGTGAGGCCATAAGGCCGGGCCAGCAAACGCATAACAATGGAGATACGGTCAGCATCGACTGAAAGGCCTTGGTCAGTTGTCTCCCTTCGCAACTCGTCCGTTTACCAGAAAATTCTGTCCTTGTAAGGCGGGGGTTAACAAAGGGGTAACAATGGGCTTACGGTCATCAGCATCGACTGAAAGATGTACAGTGCGTACAACCCACATTTACCCAGAAGAACTGCAATCAGCGTGCTCCTAGTTCTCCTACTCAAATAGCATTCACATTGGGCGGTGCAACCCCCCCTCTCTCTTTTGGCAAAGCTAGCCTCCCGCCAAAATGTGGCGCAGTAAAGAGAACTCCCCGCTCCTCATCTTGCACGCGAACATGGGGAAATATCTCCGCACGCAGCACGTGGTGAGCGTGTTTTCCCTACCGATCAGCATCCCCCGGGCGACACGATACCGCCTGCAAATGCTAAGGCTATCGGCCACACTTACGCACGCTCGAGCGCGGCTCAGTGCACACGATTCCCCCCCCCCTCGCTGACACGGTACCCCCCGAGAGTGCGATAAACATCGGTCACACCGCGCGAGCGCGCAGAGTGCACATGATTCCCCCCGTCGCGATGTTTGTAGGCATCTTCAATACACATCGTGCCTCAACCGTCGCAGATAAAGTGTACCATTTCAACGCCCGTTATGATAAGACGCTTGCTACCACAGGGGTGCAGGAGTGGTCCCTCTATGGTGCCGGTTGAGTAGTGTTGGCTGCCCTATATTTCGTGTCCGTGCTAAAGCCTTGGCACAGATGGAATTAACAGTTTGGCAGTGTGGCTGTGTGCGGAGTATATAGTGCCGGTTGTCGATAGATAGTGCTGGTACTGTTAGCTGGTGGCCTAATATTGTCTGACTGGCGGGGTTCCTTACCTGAGGAGTTTTACCCAATCAGGCACATGTCCAATTGTCATTGGTGTTTTGAGCATTGTTTTTTAGACCTACCCCTGGCCGTGGCTTTGCTCATCGGGGTGCACTTTCGTGTTTCTCCAAGATCAGGTGTTTGGTGGGGTGTATAGCTGCTCAAGTGAGGAGCCTCAGAAGGCGAATAAAAAGCTGGTGCACCCCTCTCGTAGCAAGCCTTCTTAATGTTGCTGGTCAACACCACGCTGCTATCACGGGGGGGCATACAAATCAGTAGTATTCGTAACGTACGATGGATCGAAAAAAGCACATAACGTACCCCCCCCTGTGTTTATGAACCATATTTGGTTCTGATTACTATGTTCCCCCGAGATATTTTACCACTGCCACCGTCCGTCATTCCTGTAGCCAGCGGGGAGGTCAAGCCATCGATTTCACATGCGCAAGTATTACGTCATAGAGGTACAGTACAGCGGCTGCCATCCAGACTCCAATCCCAGCGGAGGGGAAAAACGCAAGCTACAGTAGAGGTGCACTATTTTTTTTCTGGGGCTCCTCACTTGAGGAGCTCCATATCTCATCCGAAACCTGACTACATCGAAAATCAGATTGCATCCGATGAATAACCCCATGGCCCAAGTAAACGAAAAGGTTGTTTTTGTAGACAAGATTGACATTCCGACGATTTTGGGTTAAGGGGCCCGTCATTCAGGAAACATTTTACGGGAGATGTGTTGCCTCTATCGTAGAACGCAACGAAATCGAAAACTCTTAGATAAACGGTATCACCGGCGCCGTCCTGGCGTTTATGCCATACGTGGCGTTACTCCGTCCGCTGCCAAAAAAAACGAAACCGCCATGTATGTATGTATATTGGATATTGGATATGCTTACGTATATATGCATGTATGTATGATCGCTCCTCACGCATGACGGCAGCAGAACAAGCGGCGCATGTCATGCCAATTTCAACCATGCGCTATGCCGCTTCGGTTCGCACCGCCGAGAATGCCAACAATCGATATTTGTGGGGCATCTACTGTGCCCCGATCTTGGAGCGCGCCTTACTGCTGGTTGTCCGAGCGAATCGTTTCCGCTCGACGCGGCATACATTGGGTGCTGCTCCCATCCTTGCTTACTCAATTGTTCCGTTACCAATGTTGTTCGCATCGCCAATGCTGGTGGCTAACATCCACGCATACTACTAATAGATCGAGAACAGCCACGCCGACCGCTACTATACTACTATTGCTGGACCTCTTGCCACAAAAAACACATTATTATTATTATGTTTTTCTTTGGGAAGCGCCAACGACCGAAGAACAACCTGCGGGGCTCTATCCATCCGTCTAATGTCTAAGTGGGTCTGTCTGTATAGTCTATCAGACGAGATACGCCGGAAGGGAAACGTCCGGTTGTCCGCGGGGTCCTCACATTATCTTTCCTATTGTTTTTCTTTGATGTCGGCATCCCCGGTGGCTTCATAGGTGGTGGGCGTGCCTACCAAGATCAATTTGGTGGGTTTGAGTCTCACCGAGTGCATACTCGTATTGATAAGGATTTTTTCTCGCATAAAAAAAATGGTTAGCGGAAAGCGCGAGAGCGTGAATTAGCAACATTCGATGAAAATCGGCGAGCAGTGGGAATATTGAACCCTAATGCGCGATAAAAACGAAGGCACGTAGCGGGGGGGAGAAGGGACGCCACCTATCACCACGGCTCGTTCAGAAGATCGCTGAGGATAAATGAAACCTCCAACGATTTAAGTTGGAAATAAAAGTGATGATAAAAAACTTGTAAATGAAAAAATGGAAGCTTCCACAACTTCTACGGAAGTAAACTTACTTCGATGGAAGCTTCCACGAACTGTCATCGAAAAAAATGTGTTTCCAGAGAAGTTGGTGGAAGCTTCCATGGAACTAATTTCCCTTGATGAAAGTTCGTGGAAGCTTCCATGGATACCTGAAAACTTCTATTGTTCGTGGAAGTGGAATCTACCACCAACTTCCATCAACTCAAGCTTCCACCACCACCACATTCGGTAGAAGCTTCCAAGAGCTTCCATATACGCCTGCAGACTTCTACCCACTTCCACAAGGTTTCCTAAACTTCCATTATTATCTGCCACAACGGTCCACCGACATCCAAATTCTTCCAACAACAGCGTCCAAAGAATACCATCAACTTACGTACCACAATTTACTGAAGCCTCCGGTAACTTCCACCGATTTCCACATACAGCAGTAGCAGTACTTCCACTACCTTAGCCTCCATGAATTTTGTCATTGGACTTTCGTTTACATTAACTTCCACTTATATTTTCTACTGCCGTGGAAGTTGGTGGGCACTTCCAGTATTAGTGGAAGCTTCCATGGAACCAAATTTTGAAGTAAAGTTCATTGCAAGTAAATTGCTTCCATGTACGTAAGTGATTTGGAAGTAGTTCGTAATTCCGACGGACATAAATTTGAATTTAGATTGGGGAACAAATCTACTTCAGTAGAAGTTGGTGGAATTTTTCATATAAGTAGATGGCATTTTCCACTATTGGTGGCCGACGTGGGAAGTTCTATTACACGCGTCTAGATGGGATCAGGGTGGACGGTGGGCCTCCGACGGCTCCTGTTGTGTAGTTGTGCACCTTGTGGGTGGGAGCAGGGTTCCAAATGGGACCAGATCCGGGTGGAATCAGGTCCAGGAGGGATCAGGCCCGGAAGGGACGGAAGTAGATGGAAGTTTACTGCTACTCGTATGTACCACAATATACCTTTTCCCCGGACACTTCTACTTTTTTTTCTCCTCCGGCCGCGGGTCTTCTCTCGCACTCCCAGCTGCATGGCACGCAGGAAGCCCGCGTGTACACCATGGCGCAAATGCGAGCGCCGGTCGAGGTCTATGGCGCGTGCTCTGGGTCTTCAAAGTCGCGAATTCTGGAATATAACTATAATACGGCGAGTCATTCCGACCTGCTAGAGCCAAGCAGGACAATGTAAACCTCACCATTTTAGAGCTGTTTGTCTGCTGCTGGATGCTGGCTGTTCCTGCTGTATCATGTCTGATCACAACGTCCCTTGAGCTCTCTACAATGAGGCAGACACGGAAGAGCAGCAGCCGCTCATCAGCTCTTCCATTTGTGACGGCCACGGACGGCGCATTTGTGCGTGTGCGTATGTGGGCCGTGATTCCTGTCGACCTAGAAAGTAGGAACGAACGCCTACATAACCTCAAGAAAGGTGCAATTGGACGCTGCACAGGAGGCAGGACGACGATTCGAACGAACAATTCCTCGGTATATCAACAGCAACCGCGCAGCCACGGTACGCACTACAACAGCAGCAGCAAGCAGTACAACTGCAGTGTTCGTATATATGTGTGTGCAGTTCTAGGAGATACAACAGTACGTGAAGGTATTACCTACTGAGCTATAGGGGTAAAAGGTCGATCGATTACCCAGCCCAGGGTAGTCCTTATAACAAGTACACTTAATTATAAAATACAGCACACGTCGTCTAATCTTGTCTTGTCACACAGCAGTATACAGCAGTACTCGGATACAATATAGATGCCTGCCCGATGATGAGACTGCTCCCCCTTTTCAACTTGCGACACTCCCACGATTTCAAGTCAACGACATCCCGAATGGGAATCTTGTATGTATAGGTATCAAATTGACCTTTTTTTTTCACATCGGTATTTTCTTCTCTTCCGACCGGGGGTCGTTTCTCGTGTTCTCGGCCGCGGGGTAAGCAGGAGGCCCGCGTGTGTACACGGCTAACGTTTGGATCCCGGCCGAGGTCCTTGGCGCGTGCTCTGGGGCACCTGCGTTGCACTCCGCACAAAAAGACAAGAGCTGATATTGCCAAAAGTCCCGACAACATAGACAATGGAAGCACGTCTGCCGCCGTTTTTTTGACGAGGACTTTTCGTTTTTCTGCTCCAGCTCCGAAGTTCGTTTCCATCGAGCCAAAATTTGGCAGGGCAGATATTCGCTCCTTGGTGCACTCCCGTGAGTGTGCCAAAGCGGCAACACTTTTGGTGTCCTCCTTCGGGGTGGATCTCGTCGCTGAATTTTGAAAATGTGGTTCCCTGGCGCTTGAATTTTCGGTTTCATGTACCCAAGAAAAAAAATAGGGTTTTGGCCAAAATCAGGTATACCTTGCCACTTTCGTGCCAAAAACAGTTACATACTGAAATCAAGTACAAAATACACACCAGGAGCCCTGCTATTGGCCAAGCTGACATTGTAACTGATTTTGGCACGAAAAGGCCAAGGTACACCAGATTTTTTCTACTCTGTCTAGCTTTCAACTGATTTTGGCCAACATTGAACCAATCAGAGAGGCCATACGTACACTGTGTTTTCTCTCCGTTTGCGTCTGCCCTCCCTCGGTTGAAATTCTTCTATATTGATGTATAAACTTCTGTACTCGCCGTACGTCGTACGTAAAAGTACGTATATACATGCATACATGCGTACGCTGGTTTCACTTTTTCTCCTTTGGGGTGTGCGATGTGCTTCAGTTAGTTGTTGTGTGTACTCTGTTGTTTTCTATGTTCACAACAGTCTTTACAGCACCATAGACACTCAGCGTTTCGTCTGCACCACCCCGCGTCGAGGTGGTCGCAGGTTTGGTACGGCAAGATAATTTCGTGCCGAGCAGGCGGTTCCGTGAGGACGGTCTGGAAGCTTTAATGCTGTCAACGGGGGGGGGGCGCCAGAGTAAATACTCCTGGCGCTCCCGCCGTGGCGAAACAAACGAAGCATATTAGTAGTGACTCTTTGCAGGTCCAAATGGAGCCCGTGATACCTACACCCTGAAGAAAACAAAACAATTCAGATTTTGGGGGCCATGTGGCACGCTTAATGCTTTAGGCACGTTCTTTTTTTACCGGATTGTGATGGACATCACACCGCTCGTGGCGCGCGTTTTTTACTTGGTTTTAGCATGTACCTGATTTTGGCTCAAACGGATCAGGTATACCTGATTTTGGTGCGTATTTGCCCAAAAAAATACCAGGCTACGAGTACAAGAACCGAAAATTCACGCGCCTGGAACCACATTTTCAAAAAATTAGCGAAGAGGTCCGCCCCGAAGGAGGACAACTAAAAGTGCTATCGCTTTGAGACACTCACGGGAGTGCACCAATGAGTTCATATCTGCCTTGCCAGATGTTGGCTCGATGAAAACATTCGGAGCTGGAGCAGAAAAGCGAAAAGTCCTCGTGAAAAAAACGGCGGCAGACGTGCTTTCATTGTCTTTGTTGTCGGAACTTTTTTTGTTTTTTGTGGGCAGTGCAACACAGGTGTGGGGGTGCGAAACGAACACTAGTTTAGTAACTACGAGATCTGTCTCCACAGAGCCAGAGCCTGCCAGGACAATGCAAACCTCACATTTTGATACTCATTAATGAGTACTTCAGTTTTTTTTTTTTTTCATACCGGTAGCTCGGGTATCTGGTATTTACTTGATGTTTGGATATTTTGATTGTTTGCATCTGCTGCTGCTGTCTTTCAAGCTCTCAACTGCAAGCTTTGTACATTGCGACAGCCACGGTATAACAGCAGTCCCACATCAAGCTCTCCCCTTTGTGACGGCGACGGACCGTGCTTCTGCGTGTGTGCGTGTGTATGCCATGCTTCCTGTCTTCCTATTAAAATAGCTTCCTAGGAAATTGAAACGAACACATAGAGTTAGTCTCCAAGGGCGGTATATATATAATTATTTGCGGGGGTAGGACCAATCAATGGCGATGAACTTATTTATCAGGTTATGATGGTCATCGTCATTGGGTGGGACGTTATTGAAACACATTTATTTCCTCGGGATTACAAATCAACCCGCAGGCACCCGCAGGCACGGACCTGCCCCAACAAAGGTACAACAGCAGAACACCCACCAACAGCAGTAGTGACACAACAGGGTGCCGCTCTCAGACCGTGAGAGGGGCCCGCGCTCGTTAGATCTCCAAGGTCAGCTCACCTGATTGTTTGAGACGTCGAGAAGAGTGCTCTCGTGCAGGGAGGATCGGGTCACGCAGACAATGGACCAATGCAAGGCAATAATTGCGAGCAGCCAGAGTAAGCAGTCAACGAAACACCAGGCACGATAACCGGCACGACGGGCAGAGCAGGGCCCAAGGAGCTGGGGATTGATAGGACGGGTATTGCGGATCACTTGGCTTTGACTTTTTTCGGGTCACCTGGTGGTAGCGTTTTTAGTAAACAAACACTCTGGGGGTTCCCGGAACCTCGTTACTGGCTCTTTACCCGAGACCGAAGGCGTTTCCACACCGGGGATCGTCCCTGCCCCAATGAGATGCAACAAAAGGAGCTAATCGCTTCTACTCGTAACCTCTGTCCATTCAAATAGACTCGACGCGAGGCGCTGATCAGAACAGCTAGTCGTCTCGCACCTTAGTATATCCTCTTTATATCGCTGGCCACGACAGTCGCAACGCTTTGAATAATTTTCCCTGGCGCCCCTCGCTGCTACAACAACAGTAGTAGTCCAACAGCGGTGGTACAACAGCACCCGCGCGTCACGCTCTGGTTTTTGTGACAGCCATAGTGATCTCGTGTTTATGTGTGTGCAGTGTTCACCACCAGAGAAGATCAGCTGTAAACTACAGCTTCAGTAGTAGTACATTTTCACGTCCAATTTTGTTTAATGGCCGTTTCTAAAAGGCCCAACCTTATGGGAACCCGAAACCGGAAAACAAAACAGGAAATCCCTTCATCGTGTAAAAACCCCAGGCTAGTGCCGTCGGTAGACATGAGCCATTTCCGATCACTACCCACAAAAAAAAACATGTGCTTTCAACAGACAACACCTACCACCGCCAATTATTCCTCGCCTCACAGGGCACGAGATGACGCCAAACAATCGAGGCCGTATGCTCCACTGCTCTGAGAGTACTCGCTACCAAGTTTGAGGGTCGTTGATGCTGTGAGGCCGGAGTTCTCGCTCGAGACATCGGAGCCTGAACCGTTTCTGGCCGTTTTGTTTTTAGACGAAACTGTTTTGCTCGCTACCAAGTTTGAGGGTCGTTGATGCTGTGTGGCCGGAGTTCTCGCTCGAGACATCGGAGCCTGACCCATTTCTGGCCGTTTTGTTTTCAGACGAAACTGCCAAAAAAAGCCAGAAATGGGTCAGGCTCCGATGTCTCGAGCGAGAACTCCGGCCACACAGCATCAACGACCCTCAAACTTGGTGCTGGTATGCAGTTTCGTCTAAAAACTAAACGGCAAGAAATAGGTCAGACTCCGATGTTTCGAGCGAGAACTCCGACCATACAGCATCAACGACCCTCAAACTTGATAGCGAGCACTCTCAGAGCAGTTTCGTCTAACAAAAAAAAACGGCCAGAAATGGGTCAGGCTCCGATGTCTCGAGCAATAAATCTGGCCACACAGCATCAACAACCCTCAAATTTGGTAGCGAGCACTCTCAGAGCAGTGGAGCATACGGCCTCGAGGGTTTGGCGTCATCTCGTGCCCTGTGAGGCGAGGAATCATCGGCGGTGGTAGGTGTTGTGTGTTGCAAGCGCAGTTTTTGCCTGCTGTGGCATACCAAATAGTATCTCCCGTCGGCTGTGTGGGTTTCAACTCCATAAAGGGGAAATCCTGTTCTGTTTCACGGTTTCCGTTCCCCATAGTACTTAGAGTCAGCCTAGCGAATCACAACAAAAACACGATTATTAATTTTTGGCATGAAAAATATCACAATCCGTTATATTTCTGTTCTAAACAACGAAAAAAGCTGAAAAAACCGTGATGTTTTCAAATTGAAAAAAATCGATGTTTCAAATCCAACGGTTTTCGCGAGTAGGTTACACAATCTCACTGTTTTTTTATAAAACCTGACATGTGAGCTCGGTGTTTTAGACTTGAAAATTGCGTTGCGAGGTCTGCACTTCGGAATCGTCGTCCACAATTGAGAATTTTCCTCGTTAGATGCAAACGCGGCGCAGCCGCGTTGATGGCCAGTTTTGGCCCGTTTTAGCTGCGGTTTGGGGTCAGGGCTTGGGTTAGGGTTAAGGGTCGGGTTGGCCTTCGCCTGTACCTTGATCCCAGCAAGAACCAAAAAATCTGACTAGCCTACCAACCTGAAGGTCCGAGCTGACATATTGTAAAAATATCTCGTTTTGGCCGGTGGAGTCAGCTCTCGCGAATGGGGCACGGCCAGGCCGGCCCGGGTCGACCTCGCCTGGACCAGCGGTATCTTTGGGCAGCCGCCCGTTGCCCACAAACAGCGTACGAAGTAGAGCTTGCCATCTGCCCCCATGCCGGCCTTCGGATACCGTTGGTGCGCATGGATTACATAATGCCTTGATCAGGCGTCCTTGGGGCCACGAAAAAAGTCACGAATCGCGATTTTGACCTGACAACAGATGGCGTATTGTTTTTTTCATTTTTATCATCACTTTTATTTTCCATCTTGACTCGTATTAATAGGAGTTTTTACCCTCAGCAATCTTCTGGACAAACATTGTGATTACAGGTGTCGTCCCTTCTCTCCTCCAGTACTTGCCTTCCTTTTTATCGCGAATAGGGTCAGCTTTCCCACTGCTCGTCGATTTTCATCGAATGTTGCTATTAACTCACACGCTTTCGCGTTTTCCGCTAATCTTTTTTGATGACTGGTCTGGGGAATCGGGTCACTCATTTGTGGCACAGGACACGTTTGCGGAGTAGTGGGCTGAGTTTTGGTGGTTCTTGGCGTATTTCGTGTTATTTTTCTCCTCGTCCTAACGATCCCCCCCCCCCTGCTCGGGGGTTGGGGGCGATCTGAATTAAATTGACAGCACCTACTGGAGAACAGGACCGCCTCGTTTAGTGTTGACATTTCGTTTTTCCGTACACACACTTTCTCGCCCTACCCACGTTGTGGGTGGCATGTCGATGACTTTCATTGGCGATTTATTCCTGCTCCTTACGGCTAGGCCTTCATTTCTTTCTGTTTTTTGGCGTACCTTGCGGCTTCGTTACCTTGCCGTTCAAAGGTGTGGGAGTGGGTTTTGAAGAGCCGTATCTTCGACCTATATTTCCACGAATTTCCCTTAGTTCTGCATGTACGACTCATCAGAGTGGGCTAGTGTTATGTACTGCTTTGAATGGAGCTGCGAGCCAGGTAATTACCTCGGTTCAGGGATTGGGATCGTATTTGTAGTACTTGGGAGGCGTATCTTGGATGGAAAGCCGGGGAGTTTCCCAGCGAGGCACGAGCTTTACTCTCAGTCTCCGAGTGCACGAAAAGCATAGAGCTGCTCTTCTTCTATCTCTGAGCAAACAACACACGTGAGTATCAGCGAGTACCTGCTGAATAGGCAAACCTGATCAGGGATACAAAGTGTCCCGTCCCGACCTTGATCTTAACAAAAAAAATCCTTTACGCGTATGCACTCGGTGAGACTCGAACCCACGAAATTGTCTTAGTAAGCACACGGGCTACCTACCAAGCCACCGGGGACGCCGGCTGTAAGTCTAACACACGTCGTCGAACCTACTGTATCTCGCAATATATATATATATATATATATGTATTATTTATACAAGCGCTTCGCGTCGCGGGCGGTTCCGCCCGCCACGCTCGCTCGCGAGGAAGAATGCAGTGGGACAGACGATCCAAACAAGTATGTGTGAACAGGCGACTTGCAAATGCCAAGAGTTCCATGCTCCATCCAGGAAAACAACCCAAACACCGCGTGCCGTACGTACGTACATACCCCAGGTAGGGTATGTTTTTTTATTCTTTTGATATGAACGAAAGAGAAAGCACAGCACGGCACAGCACCAGCACCCTAAAAATAATGAAAATTAAACCGAAAAATTCAGAAAGAAAAAAAAAAATCCGTGTCCCCTTTCATGTTACTTCGAAGTGTTATTTTCTGCCTGATTGGAGGACCTTGCACCGGTCAAAAAGAAAAAATCGAACAGCAGAGCTTCTCTCTCAGCCTCGTACGCCACCCGCCCCTCTCGCGACTACCTCGCCACCGATTAATTCCGGGTAAAGATTTCCCCCCTCTTTGCCACAGTGAGCCCCGTCGCCCGCCTCGCGTGAAGCCCGGTGCTCACAGTGGCTCTCGTTCGCCAGCTCGACAATGTAACTCTCTGTAAACTTTAGCTTGGTCGCAAAAATACTCACCGTTTGGACTTTATTTTTCACACCCAAACGACCCTTATAGACTCGTACATAGTATAACCGAGCCACACTAGGAGACCAGACAGAGCCCATTCATGATTCCCTCGTGCCTCGATGGACTCGGGACGCCTAGCCACGAAAACGGCGACCGCGCTTCGTCCAATCCCGCCAGCACCTGCAGATACCCGCGACGGCGCCGGGCTCGCCGGCGGTGCCGTGCTCTGAGTACAGGCACGCACGCAAAACGAAAGAAGAAAAAAGAAGAAGAAGGCTCTCGCCGGCAAGTAATTGAAGGAGGCGGTGTCCAAGTGGGAGCTCTGAGAGGCCAGGGATGTACTAAGCGAGGACGCTCAGAAAGAAATACATCTGTAAGTAGGTTCATATACATACTAATAGGAACGCCTAGTGATGTTTCCAAATTTGAACTTGCGACATCTCCGGGATTTCAAGTCAACCACATCCCGAAGGGGCACCTTGTATGTACATCCATCCATGAAAGTTGATCGAAACTTCCATAGAAGTGAACTTAGGGTTAGTGCAATTTTCCGGTGACATCGGTGAAAGCTTCTTCCATGGAAGAGCTTCCACGTAAGTTGTGTAAGCTTCCATGGAAATGAATCCAACTTTCATTACAGCATATTAGCTTCTGTGGAAATGGTGGAAGCTTCTATGAACGTTCCATGTTCTTCCCTCAATTTCCATGGAAGCTTTAGTCCACTTCCAAGGAAGTAAAATTTATTTCCACATGGAAGCTTCCACCAGCTAGTAATAACTTCCGTGCATGAAAATACATTTTACTTCACTTCCTATGGACTTCTATGGAAGTTGGTGCAAGCTTCCCTAGGAGGGAAGTGAAACGCAAATATTGTGGGAAAGGCGTCGATTAATAGCAGTGGACACCTCTATCAATCGCGAGTGCGAAGCAGTCGGTGCCTGCCCCTCGTGTAGCTACTGGGCCCGGCTTTGCTGAACACCCAACCAGGGTGGTCAATCATCACAGTCGGTGTTGAGAAAGTTGGCAGCGCTACATTGCTGTTTGATTCCTGGTGCCTCGTACTGGAACCCAATTGACTGTGTGCCTGTTTCGCGATGTCAGGCAGCCCTACTATTATTCTGCCCGTTGTACACGACACGCGGAAACATCCGAATATCCACCTGTGTTCTCGAATTCATCCAATACATATTCTTGGCAACCACAACGCAAAGCCATGAGCTTATTTTCTGCAGCATGATTGTGGCCAATCCATAAGATATAGCCCCCGAGTTCTTCTGAAGAACGGTTGTGGTCAATCCTTGGGATCACACCACTAGTCCTAGGGTCAACTCTGCTCAATATCCATAGCCATAGGTAGAGCGATTTACCCAGTGGGATAGATTTTGTTCGGATGAACTGTACCCGAGGGCAATTGGCAGCGCTTCGCTGCTGCTGTTGTGTCATATTTTATTTCTGAAAACAGACCAGCTGATGCTCTGACTGAATGCTTCGTGCGATGAATGTATCTTGTCTAATCCTTCAACTCTAACCAACCTAACCCCAACTCCAGAGGTCTGCTACTTGGTTGCTGTGCTTGGAAATACTCTACTTGCAGGTCGACGTGCGCTGGAAAATACTCTACTGTAGGTCGCTGTGTGCATGCAAAACCTCTGCACGTTGCTGTGCTTGAAAATATTAAAAAGCTGTGGCCTCTAGGTCACTGCGTTTAGAAATGCTGCAACTGCCTGAAAGCAACTTGGAGCTATAGCATTGAAAACTATACTGCAACTGCCAAATTTTACCCAACAATAGTGTATGGATATTGTTGTGCTGCGTGCAACTGAGTGCAAGCTTGCATGCAACTTGTATGCACTTGCATGCACTTGTTGTATGCAACTTGCAGCACTTATAGGCAACTTGAAGCTTGTATGCAACTGCTAACATGAAATGTTAATATTAATAAAATCGTGTGCTTGTAACTGCAGTAAGCAGCTGATGCCCGTTACACACTATACGAGGAACTATCCAAGTATCCACTTTTATGTGGGAAGGGATAAAGAGGTGCATCTATCACCCTCACAAGCAAAATCTAACCTTTAGCAGTAAAGTAGTAGCTTGTAATGTTTGATTTCAGCCATTCAATCGGTCATACTCACAGCTGACGTATTGTACAATTTTATAACAAAATATTGATGGCATATATTAATAGCAACATTCGATGAAAATCGGCAAGCAGTGGGAATGCTGAACCCTTTGCGCGACAAAATAAAGGCACGTACCGGGGGGGGCAAGGGACGACACCTGTGACCACGGCTTATCCAGAAGATCGCTGAGGGTAAAACCTCCTACGACTTAGGCTGGAAAGTGAAAGTGACGATAACAAAAATAATAATAAAAAAAAAACAGGGATCGATTCCACAGGGAAAAACAACAAAATCAGCCTTGAGGGGTCTCGAAAACAGAAGATATAAGAAAATTCGTACCTGGTACGTATGTGTCTTAGTATATATATATATGCTGCTATTCAGTCTGTCTGCTTGTAGTGGGGTAGCGCGATCCATGGCGCGTCAGCCCCGCCTTGCTCCATGGGTGGGGGGGCTGGGTGCCACAACCAGCAGAACATCGGGTCTCGCGTCGCGCCGAGACATGGCCGTCGCTTTGAGCTACCGACAATGCCGAGCCGTTCTGCGAGCCGGTCCCCGAGCCTATGAGGCATTGCTTCTGCCTTTAGTTGAATAAAGTCTCACTGGTCGATTGAGGCACGAAGCCAACGTTGCTGGCTTTATTTCAGATCAAGATACAGGCGGCT
Organism: Macrocystis pyrifera; assembly: GCA_031763025.1. Classification (NCBI taxonomy): domain Eukaryota; class Phaeophyceae; order Laminariales; family Laminariaceae; genus Macrocystis; species Macrocystis pyrifera. The sequence continues at coordinate 2,495,400 of JASSKH010000026.1, forward strand.
CATTGGCCGATTGCAAGAGTGCGGTGCGGCGGAATTACGCCACGACCTTGCATCCACCATCGCACAGCAATCTGCAGCAGCGCAGAAGCAGAAGCATCAGCAGCTGCAGCAACACCGGCAGGAGTATTTACGGTTAGCTGGCTCTCATGGGGCCAGCGCGCGGCGAGAGTAGCCTCACATGAGATAACGTTGAGATTCCGCCGCACGGGGGGGTGGTTAGATCCATCCCCGGATCATGCTTTTTTTCATGCATCTACAAATCCAACCACCAGGGGACAAAACGGTCTCCCCCCTGGTCGATATTTTCTCGCAAGGTGTGAAAACCCCACCCCTATCTGTTAATTGCTGTTGCTGAGTTGGGTGCAGCTCATGGAGGCAGCGTGCGACGAGAGTTACCCCTCGGGACAACGTCGAGGTCCCACCACACCCGGGGATGATAATTTACCATCCCCGTATCAGAAACCATTCCGTACATCTACAGCTCCAACAACCCGAAGGCGAAGACAGACACTAGTGTGGGAAGCCCTACCCCACTGGCTGATTTGTGGTTGGCTGGGGCTCATGGAGCCAGCGCGCGGCGAAATTTGCCCCACGGGACAACGTCGAGGTCCCGCCACACCCGGCGACGATAAGGTCCCATCCCCGGATCATAAATCCTTCCGTATGTCTACTGAAATCCATCAACCCGTGAAAGAATACGGAATTCCCCCGGGTCGATACCGCCCCGCAAGGTGAGGAAACCCTTCCTCCCATCGACTGAATGCTGATTTGGGTGCGGCTCATGGAGCCAGCGCCCGGCGAGAGTTGCCCCTCGGGACAACGTCGAAGTCTTGCCGCACCCAGAGGTTATAAAATTCCATCCCCGTATCAGAAATCCTTCTGTACATCTGCAAATCCAAAAGTTCGGGGACCATAAGAGACATCCCCCGGGTCGATACCGCCCCGAACGGTGAAATCCCGCACCCATCGTCTGATTGTTCATTTGGGAGGGGCTCATAGAGCCAGCGCGAGGCGAGAGTTGCCTCTCGGGACAACGTCGAGGTCCGGCCGTACCCAGAAACGACTAGGTCCCATGCCAAGATCAGAGCTCTCTTCGTACATCTACAACTCCATCAACCTGAAGACGAAAACAGACACTCCCCGGGTAGATATCGCCCCGCAAGGTGTGGGAAGCCCTACCCCACTGGCTGATTTGTGGTTGGCTGGGGCTCATAGAGCCAGCGCGCGGCGAGCGTTACGCCTCGGAACAACGTCGAGATCCCGCCGCACCCGGGGATGATAAGTTTCCATCTCCGGATCAGGAATAGTTCCGTACACTTATAACTCGAACAACTCGGAGACGAAAACGGACCTGCCCCTGGTCGATACCTCCCTGCAAGATGTAGAAACCTCAACCCATTGACTGGTTTCTGATTGGCTCGAGTTCATGGAGCCAGCGCGCGGCGAGAGTTTCCTCTCGGGACGACATCGACATCCCGCCGCACCCGGATATGACAAGGTCCCATCCCCGGATCAGAAATCCTTCCATAAATGTACAACTCCAACGACGCGGGAACGAAAACGGGCATCCCTCGGGTCGGTACCGCCCCTCAAGGTTTGGAAGCCCCCACCACACTGGCTGATTTCAGGTTTGCCTGAGGTTCATGGTCAATGTCCCGCCGCACCCGGGGATGATAAGGCCTCATTTCCGGATCAGAAATCCTTCCATACACGTACAACTCCAACAACTCGCAGACTAAAACGGACATTCCCCAGGTCGATACCACCCCGCACGGTGGTTTTTTTTACGTTTTTATTCAGAGCAGTACATCACAGCGCACTACGAGTACTATTAATAGCACGCAGGGCAGGAGCCACGGGCGGAGCCGTGGTCGTACCGCTAGTATTATTGAAACGTGCTGGGTATCTCAGTGAAAGCACCATGGACGGGACATGGAAGCTCACCGAACTTTCATGCAACAAGCGCCATCAAAGCACCATGAAACCACCACGAAAGCGTCATGGACGCCCGATGGAAGTCTATGAAGGTCCCATGCAAGCACCATGAAATTGAGACTCCACCATGAAGGCACCATGGGAGTCCGTGAAAGCACCATGAAAAATTCCACTAAAACGCAATGGCAGCTCCATGAAAACATTATGAAAGCACCCTTAATGCACCCACGATGATAGTCACGAGAGTCCCACGGAACTTGACCATGAAGGTCCATGAACGTACCGTGAAAGCGCAAACACTACGAGGAAAGTACCGTGGAAAGTCAATGAAAGCACCATGAAAAAAACGTACCGTGGAAGGCCATGGGAGAAATCACCATGAAAGCACGATGACGGCATTAAGTATGTGAGTCCATGAAAGCGTCATGGAGGGACCATGCGAGTCCAGGAAAAACACCCATGGAGGCACTACGGGAGTTCATGAAAGCGCCGTCGAGGCGATATGAAAGCAACAGAAAGCACGGTGAAAGCCCCTGAAAACGCACACGCCGCCATTGAAAAGCCATGGAGGCGCAATGACACCATCAACGCACCATGGAAACACATGGAGGCACCATGGGCGTCCGTGAATGCCCATTGTAGTATCATGGAAGCACCATGCTGGACGTCTATGAAATTCTATGGAAAACACCTTTGGGGTCCATGAATGCACCATGGGAGTCCATCACAGCACCATGTCAGCGATGAAATCGCCGTGGAAGGATCGAGGGCTCCCATCAAAGCGCAAACACCGCCATGGAAAGCACCATGGGGGGCATGAAAGCATCTTGGAAGCGCCCTAATATAGGAGCCCACGAAAGCACCATACATACAATAGGAGTCCATGAAGTCAAGGCGGAGAAGAACAACGAACGCATCATGAAAACACCATGAAAGCACCACGGAAGTACCGAAATTGACTTAGCTTCAGAGTGTTCTACATCGCTCTCGCACGAGGTGTGAAATTCCACACTAAACCCTAGGCAAAATACTCTAAAAGAATCGGTGGACACCCTAGCTATATATTATATTAAAATCATGTGTCTGATATTTCACGGATGATTATATTGGAAAGTCAACCGACTACTTTAAAGAAATGATACTTCTACCCGTCGCCATCGCGGCGCACGTCCGATGTCCGTGCTCATCGTATCAAGAGAGGTAAGTTTAGAGCTTTGTGATCGAATCACGAGACAGAGGCAAGACATCACATCGCAAATAAGGCACTACTGTGTAAGCAGTTATTTGTTGTGCCAGGTATATAGTAGTGGTCCGTCTACGTGGAGTGCCGGTATGCGCCAGCCCATATTACCTGTTCATAGTCTCAGACAACGGTAGCCCAGACTGATTGGCAGTCTATGGATTGGTGTTTTAGGTCATGTACTATTGGCCTCCCACAGGGTAGGGGCAGAGAAGAAATGAGCCTCGTGCGTCACCACTTACAACCTCAGGAGTCAAGAGTCACATACTCCACAGAAGGAAAAGGTACCAACCGGTACGGGATTGTCGTTTAAAGAGGCCAAACGAACACCCTCCCTCGCTCTTTACATAACAACGGCAAACCAACATAACCGGGAAGTGCCTCCTTGGCCTACATCAACCACACAAATGTCAAGAGGGAACTCATCCCGACGACAAGCAAAAACCTCTCCCTCAATCTCGCACAAGACTATTGCAATCACGAAAATTATATTCCAACAGTAGTCGCGCTTAAAAAAAAAGAAAAACTAAGCCGAAAAATATCATGCCAGAGATCGCGAGGTTCCCCCCACAAAAGCCTTCCTCTGTCCCTTACTACCACACCGCTAAACATAGATACACAGATCGTAACGGTAAACGCAAGACAGCATACATAATTTTTCACATAGAAAGAATCTGGCACTAAAATCACCCAAAATAATAGTCGCATGTGATACATCATAAAAACGAAAATACTCCCTTCGTAACTACTCGTGCGACAGGACAGTAAGTAAAGTACACAGAGGTACACACAAGAAGTTGTGCAGTAGCCTAAGCTGTGTCATGAGTATCATGGAGTATCTACGCACGTACATATGTCGGATATTAAGGCCACGCTGGCACCCAAGGGTCTCCTGGTCCCCGGGTTTCCGGTCGTTCTAATATCTAGATGTTTTATCGGAACATAAAAACACATCGCTAGTTCAACACGCTGCGTTTAGAACTTTTGCTGGTCCGTGCTTACCAGAGAGCGATGGTGCCTCGAAAGAGGTTCATCGCAGCAGCTTGACAATTGTTTTTCTCTCGAGATTAATCTCCCGCTCGTTCTCAACAGAGGCCTACACCCCAACTTAGAGATGCTGCAGGTCGAAATTGGCCGAAATTTGGGGTGCACAAATGAAACTAAAAAACAACCCCCAACTGAACGTTTGGACCTCACTCGCAGACAGCTACAGCTCCTCACAAAAACTACAGCCCGAGAAATTGAGGATGCTCTTGATGGGATGTGTGAGGGTGTCGGGTGCGCAAGACGGCAGTCGTAGGCACCCAGACACGACTCACGAGGCGTTTTCGTGTACTCGAAGTTGCGAGCGAGTAGCACAAAAAACTCGCAAAAACGCTAAAATGTTTCATTTCACGCAAGGGAGCATAACACAACGGCTACATTACCGATGAAGCAATGACCTTCACTATAACGTTGCTGTTCTCCGGAGGATTATATATCTCTTAAGGAGTCGTCGTCGAAGATACTGATGGAGGAAAAAATCATTGCCATGATAGGTAGAATGTTGTTGGGCCCACAAAAGTGCAAAAAGGGCTAAAAAGCTCAGGATTCTTGTAAATTTGCATCAACAATAATTCTACAACTACGAAATACGGACCTTGGTTGCAAATCCCTTGCTCTAATTAAAAGTCATATGTGTACATGTTGCCGAAACATCTATGTGCGGGTATTTGACGACGCATTCCTGAGGGTGCTAGCGGCACCGTAAAACCGGACTGTTAGATTCGGTAAAATAGAATAAATACCCTACGATCATACCAGATACCCTGGAATACCGGTGGAATCTGGGTGTGCCGTTCTTGTAATTATAGGTGGTACGTAGCTGAGCTGAGCTGCGCTGCGCTGCTGTTGACAAAGAACATAAGGTTCTCTCGAGTACCCCAGTGTTTCTTGCTGATTTTGCAAAGATCTGGGAGCTGTTGGGGTCATTCATCGTGCGGGTTTAACACACCCAATATGTACGCGGAGGAGGTGCTGTTTCGTTACAGCGGTTTTTTCCAAAGATCCGAGGATTTCCAGAGTAGTGGATGGGCGTAATAACCGAAGCGGGGTGGTGTGACTAAACCCGGAGATAAATGCCTGCCCGCACGAAAGGATGTGCGATAGATGCAGCCCACAACCTTTCGTATCTCCTACGTAGCCTTGTCTAATACACTCGGCGCTATATTACTCCAAAAGAGCACCGGTCAGGACAGCACTTACTATGGCTCACCAACAAGGACCGCAGGCTGCGTGGTACAGCGGTCAGTCTATGCATGAACTTGGGCAGAGTGTGAGTGTGGCATGTACGCCCAGCATAGAGCGGGCTAGAATTCTGGCAAACAATACACACCATCGTGTGAAAACAGGCGTTTGTTACATGGTGCCGAAAGGACCCCGTAGCGGTAGCTCCTATCATGAGTGCTTTGCATGCGCCCAGCATAGAGCGGGCTAGAATTCTGGCAAATAATAAACACAATGGTGTGAAAACAGGCGTTTGTTATATGGTGCCGAAAGGATCCCGGAGCGGTAGCTCCTATCATGGGTGCTTTGTATGCAGGAACGGTGACTGCTCTCCCAGAAATGCACGCCACGAGACTGTGACATGGTGTCCAACTCGAGAATCAAATTCGGGTTTCCACAGCCACAATGTGGTGTGCTGACCACGATACTGTGGCTTAGCGTATAGGGTTGATTCGTTCGTTTACTGATTTTTATCTCGCGTGTGTTTTCGCATCTCTGGAATTCGGCAGGGTTGATTGGATTTCGTGATGTGTCACTACGCGAGGGCGGGAGCCCCCTGTTTGCGGTCGCAACCGGGGAGGCTCAGTAGAGAAGGCGCGGGGTGAGCGTCCAGGAACGTCCTAAGCTTAAGAGGGCGTCCCATTCACCGCATTAGTGAGTAATGGGCGCATGGGTGTGTGTACTGCGGAGGGGTTTTCCTATTGGAAAAGGCCGGGTTTTCTTTCCTCAGTTTGATTGGCATAGGGCATCTCGGATCCACCACTTAGGATATTGCACGACTGACCACGTCCGGCCAACCAGCTGGGGAGGATGTGACTCAGTTTTTTTCAAGGATCCGAGGATTTCCAGAGTAGTGGATGGGCGTAGTAGTCGAAGGGGGGTGATGTCACTAAACCCGGAGATAAATGCCTGCCCGCACGAAAGGATGTGCGGCCGATGCAGCTCACAAACTATCGCAGCTCCCTACGTAGCCTTGTCAAATACCCTAGGCGCTATATTACCCCAAAAGAGCACCGGTCAGGACAGCATTTACGATGGCTCATCAACAAGGACCGCAGGCTGCGTGGTACAATGGTGTGGCTGTGCATGAACTTGCGCAGAGTGTGATTGTGGCATGTATACCGAGCATAGAGCGGGCTAGAATTCTGGCAAATAATGCAAACCATGGCGTGAAAACAGGAGTTTGTTACATGGTGCCGAAAGGACCCCGGAGCGGTAGTCCCTATCATGATGAGCGCTTTGCATGCAGGAATTGTGGCTGCTCTCCCAAAACTGATACGTGCACGCCACGAGACTGTGACAGCTTTCCCTGCTTTCGCTGAGGATTGACCCTCCGCCGTTTTTTTTGTGGGACAGGGCCAAAGCGGATTTCCCTTTTGAGGCTTCTCCCCCAGGACCGTCCAGCGCCCTCCTCCACCACCACCTGCAGAACTCACGTCGCTAGAATATGGAGCACCTCCACCCGGTTTGGAGCGCTTTGACGGGGAAGACCGGTAATTCGAGGACATGCTACTCGTTGCTCCGAGGTTGGGTGTGCTGTGTGGTTAGCGGGTTGTGTGGACTGCAAGCCGCGTCAACTTCAACTAATGAGAGCCTGCCCCACCGCCGAAAATATAGATATATTGACGGTTTCTGTGTGTGCGTGGCTCCTGAGATGGGTCAGGCAGCCCGCGGCAGAGGTAAGCACTGCAACCGGCGTCAAACCGACTGGTTCTGGTTCAAGCTTCAGCTCTCAGAAGAACAACCAGGTACAAAAGAAAAGGGTGCTCAAGGCTAGAGTGTCGTGTCCAACAGGACAGGAAGAGAAGGAGAAGGAGAAGAGAAGGCGAATGAAGTGAAGTGGACGAGTGTGTGTGCCTGGGCGATCGATGTCGGAGCTCACAAGTCTCAAGACCCCCAGCATGCGGTGAAAACTTAAACTCGAACAAAAAACCTCGGCTGAAGTCGAAACGGTATTTTGGGGTTATGCCGCATGTAAAGCGGAGATAACTGATAATTGATCCAACGGGGTTCCATCGTATACCGCTGGATCGGCATTGAACATATTAATGCGAACCCCCCGCTCGGAGCAGGGGGGGTGGAGAAGGGAGCAGACCCCTGGGGCTGCTCCAGTAGCAACCCCCTGCTAGCATCCGTAAAATAGAGTCAAACGCTGTCCCTAACTCGACGCCAGCCTAACAGACTCGAATGGCAACACATACAGAGGCTAAACCAAGCAAAACAAAATATATACGTAACGTATGCACAAAACATACATACACACAATACGTGTACGTAGTACGCAACAACCTTGCACACGTAATAAACCGCGTAGTATATAAATGACGTATATATACCAACACAAAGAAAAGAACACGTACCCCAGGCGAATTGTACTCTACGCCCCATGCCGCCCCTCCTACGGACAATACCTTCTCTTCTACGTTTCAGATTGCTGCGCGCATAATTCCAGCTGATGACGCGACACCATGACGTGCACGCAGAACGCCAATCACTCCGCCATATTTTATGCGTCCAGTAAAGCACGTCCCCGGCAGGTGAAACCCGCCCCCAGCCTGGGGACGCGCGACTCGAATATGGATTGAAAGAACCAGCAACTTCCCCTGCGTCATACCAACAGCTGATGCAACCCGACAGCACGCCTCCCTTCAGACCGCAGGAAAGCAAAGGATGACGTACCGTGCATCAGAACACAAACTTTAAGCGCGGCTAGTCCCTCACGCAACCTGCGCAATCTACGACACTCTGGCGCCAACACCGGTGCCCACTAAGTACGTATTCCAAACAGCAGCCAACGCGTCATACAGTTGCTGCGACTAGGTAACTCCCCCTTCACTGACTCCCCCAAACGCACGGGCGGGTGAGTGGGAAGCTAAACCAGTATTTATTACTACACCTTGGACCTGTCTTGATGACTCTGCCTCGCCGCGTTCTCTCAATCGCGAGTCAACTGCTACAGCAGAGCTGGTCCCAGGTGCACTTCTGGACTATACGGGTACAACGACCCGTGTTGATCCGATTGGTCAACTTCTCCCCTACATACAAAACACATATTTTCTCGTATACTCAGCTTTGCATTTTGCTTTCGAAGTTGTATGATATTAATGCGTACCCCCCGCTCGGAACAAGGGGGGTGGAGAGAGGGGTAGACCCCCGGGGCTGCTCCAATAGCAACCCCCTGCTAGCATCCGTAAACCTGAGTCAAACTCCATCCCCAACTGGCGATGTCGATCTCTCGACGTCAGCCTCCAACACGAGGTAGTCTCAATTTTCGGACGCCTACGCTACCCCCTTCCCCCCCGCCCCGCGCACGTGTTGCGGTGCCTTACAACTTCTCCTTTCTTCCACCTGGCACCCACAACAGCAGCTACACATCCTCGGGATGATGTCGCTTCCTACCCTGCCCAGAGAGTTTACACACTTGCTCCCACTCCGCACCCTGCCCCGGCTGGATCCCGTTGCCCGTACCCTCTTGGGCCATCACGCTTGCCATCTAACCGGCATCCTCCCTGTGACTACGTACGTACGCCTTGTACGCGTCGGACGCCCACCGACCCTCACGCTGCAAGATCTCTGGTGTAGCCCGCCCGGCAGACAAGTGGGTTGCGCCTCCAATCCTCAGGGAATGCGGGGCGTAGTCCCCCGCCCGCACGTGCACCAACGCAACCACTGCTCGCAGGGCAGCCGTCGCTTGTTGCTTGGTTCACATAGACCATCTACCGTTACCAGTACCGGACACAACCAGGGGGGCCGACGACGGAAGGAACAGATAACAAGACATCAACTCGACGGCGCCCCCCCCGGCGCCCACAGGCCTCGAAGGACCCTTTCGCACGCGTGTGCGAACAGCCCCATTTCGCAACTGATCGCCCTTCGACTCGCCAAAGCTAACCTCAACGCGATCAGCGGTCAACCACAGCACTTCAGTCAGCTTGGAATCCCCGCGAAAGAAAGCTACGTCACCTCACCGCAAACAATACGACTCGTGAATTCGCGATCTCGTGTCCGCAAACAATTCCGACGCGCGGGTAAGGACATAAAATGATGCACACAGAGCATAGTCACAAAGCCCGACCCCCGGCGCGCCACAAAGGAGTCGGAGCCTCGCCACAAAGCAAACTACCCATGAAATGGGCTGGCGGACGGTTGCTTGGTTTCCCGCGTCAGCGTGCGAACGAGCAGTGCCATTGAGGACGCAAGCGAGAACGGGATGAGTTGTGTCGAGCCCGAAACCGTGCGAAATACAGTGAAAGTATTTGATCGCCGACAAACGACTCTCGATGGTCGCCGACCCCAGTTTTTCGGTGGCGAACGCCTACGCCACGTGCTCAAACAAGCACCAAACGTTGACCATATCATCACTGCCGTGCTGAAGAAACACTGGTACTCCATAACGTACCCAGAAGTCTACCCAAGGGCCAAAATGCCCCGGATACGTCTGTTCAGACGAGACCGCAACTGCGTTGCGCGTAAGCTCGAGGCCAACACCGAAGTACAGAGAGACTTTCCGGCGTCCCCCAAGTCCTGAGCCTGCCACAGAGCATCCGGACGAACGGAGTGGAGGTTACGGAGAACAAGGTCACGATCTCAGCGTGAGGTACCATCAGCAGCCACGTTAAAAACTCTCCGCACATGTTTCGCGTCAAAATTCCAACCAGATGACAATTCCAACGCCCCGAGGAGGCGCATCAGTGCACCTGAACACGGCTCCTTACCCCTAAGACACCGCCGCACCTACTCCACGGCGGCTTCGTAGTCCCCTCGCAACAAAACGCAGTCGCCCGTCGCCGACGGGCGCTCCGCGCACGTAGACGCAAAGATCTACGCCGAATCCACCATCCCCAACGGTTCAAGGACTTTGATACAAATATCGTTCTCGCCTGCGACGGCCTTGCTCGAGCCGCAGAAACGAGACTGTTCGGCGGGGTCGAACTCGTAGCGCCAGCACACACCAGGTTCGGGACACAAATCCCCGATAGGTGTTTTGGAAGCATCGGAAAACAGAGCAAGTCGGGTCGGGCGCTGAAGCAAGTGGTACATCGGAGCCGATAAGCTACTCCCCCGCACGTCAAGCCCCTCTGCAGCGAACCACCGTCAAACTGTGGACCTCGGTCCCGAGAACGACAGGCCGCCCGGGGTTGGTGGTACGACACGCGAAGTCAGCGCCGGCGGTGACGCGCGGCATCCCCACCGAGGCCAACATGCGATGCTCGAAGAACGACCCCGGACGGACGGCGAACGATACGTGCATGAGAAACCCGCGGAAGCGGAAGACCGAGACGGAGGCCACGCCGCGATAAACTCAGCAAGCTTGACACGCCCATGCGGCGGTAGCGTCACCGTAAGGGCCTCAGTGTCAATGATCCAACCCAACACCTCCAATTGAGTATCCCAGATAATGATTTTCCGGGCAGACAAGAAGGGAGGGCCAGATGCCCCACGTTCGCCCAGCAGGCGAAACTAGCCAGACGCGAGCGACTGCACCACCCGCTGGCAACGGCGGCCGTCCGGTCACCATTGCAGCTCGACCAGGATACCGTCGTTGACATAGTACCGTACGAAAACAGATCCCAGTACTACCCCCCGAGCCAGGCACGGGTTGTCAATCCCCGGGAGCAGCGCGACTGGCCCTCCCCACGGCGGGGCGAGTACGACGTGCGCGACGGCAGCCGCCCCTTGGAGGGACACGACTGTGTATTGAAACGTGGAACGAGTGTGATAATGCTCGAGCGCCGACGCAACCAACCCGCCAAACCCGGGGCTGTTTCTCCACCCGAACTACGAACGCAGGTCCACAACCACGTGACCACCGGCCACATACCCAACGACGGGCGCTCCGGCAGGGTCCACCAGAACCTGCCGGAAAGCGTCTATGACATCTACCCGGCACAAGACAATCCGGGCGTTCCTACCGTGTTGCTGACGCGAAAATAGAACCCGCATCAGCACGTCGCAAAACAAGCTGCCGAGTTCGCAAAGCGGTGCGAACGAAATTTTTGTATCGTTGTTAACGCCGGTCCGTTCGCCCGCGCGCGCAAAAGTGAGATGGTGAACGATACGAGGTTTGGGCTTCAGAACGACAGCCAAGGGTGAAATATGAAGCCCCCGAATATCAGCAGCGGAACCTAAACCAAACACCAGGGCTCGCCCGCACGCCATATTCGCGTACACCTTACCGAAAATAGCACCCTCATGCGGAAGCGAGCAAGGGTGGTTACCGTGGGTAAGCTCAGTGGTCAAATCACCCCCTCCCACAACACAAACAGGCAATCCCCGAGGCAACGCTCGAAACAGTTGAGTAATCGCTGGAAACTGCGTAACGGCCCCAAACCAGTGTCGTACGGTATCAAGGCAGATGTGCGGAGCAAGACGATACGGCCTGACGGTGGCCACAAAAGAGGCTATGCTGCCGTGAAAACGATGCAAGAGGGAGGTACTTACGCCAGCGACCTGATCGAGGCTCGCCGAGCCTAACCGCGCCATGGACTGCGCTACACTAGCCTGCTTGAAAAGCTACGACTCGACCACAACGTTCCAATGCAAACTACACAATGAATCACTCGGTAACACCGGCGCAGACCAACGAAATTTACCTCTGTCCCCAAGGGAGACGGATGCCGGAGACAGAGCGACGTGCTCACGCCCAACGCTGCCGCCGCCAGCCAGAGCATCCAACGCACGACCCTGCAGTCCCCTCGCGGCACCACGCTTAACCGTCTTCTCCGGAGCCACTCTGCGTACGGTGGGTGCCGCGACCGCCCCGCGGGTCGAGCGGCCGAAGTCCCCCCGTGGGATGTTGGCCCAACCGAGAGGAAGGGCCCATGTCTTTATCCGGAACTGGAACCACCACCCCCAGAGGCCCCGCCGCCACCCGCAGCCCTAAAAGCGTTGTCCGCGCGCAGGGCCAGAGCACGCGACCCAGTCCCCGCCGCCGCCGATATGCCGCCACCCCCAACGCTGAGAGCGGCAGGAGACGACGAGTCTGCAGGGGGAGAGCCATGAACATAAATACAATCGCGCCTCTTGCACCTCCCAGTGGCTGCAAACATGTTGCAGGGCTGGGAGCTATTTTTTGTGGTGTGCCCGGCGACGGGCGAGGAAGGCCCGGCAACGACCTTACGTTTGGAAGACCCCTCGCCGCCGATGCCGTTGCCACGGGCGGTTTCGTCAACGATCTTCTGGAGTTCCCCCCCGCCCCGGCAGAAGGTGGACGTCCGGCCGAAAGCCAGGACCGGGGGCATTGCGAACACCGTGTCCGGGGGAGGAGGCACCACAGGCGATTGGCTGCTCAGCGCGAAGCACATGAGCTCGTTGACCCATACCCCGCAGGTCGCCATTGACCATTTCACACATAACGGTCCTCGCCTTGGTGCTCGACAAGCTGGCGTAGTTGCACAGAGTGCGGGTCCGCAAGTCGGCGGACGCCGCCGTGAGAGCTGCGTCAAGAGGAGCCAGCCGCTCCAGACACGGACGATCGGCGTCGTCTGACGGCGACAGCCCGACGGACAGCACCCTGGAGAGCGCTGATCGCAACGAGCTCGACGCGATCGGCGACCTTATTACACCCTTTGGGGGTCCCGTCCGTCCGGAGCCCGAACTGGGCAACATCGAAGTCGCTCACGGAGCGGAGCTGGGCAGCAACACGTGCCGCAACGTTGATCGACTCCCCCACGAAGGCTTGGATGTTGGCCGGAGAATCGCCAAGCAGATGGGGGATACGGCCCCGAATAATCCAGTGCCGTTGTGGGCCCGACTTTTTCAAAAGGGCCGCATCGTCGACGAGCTGCGACGTCTGCATCTGTCACTCCCGCGCGTCTCGGCTATCTCGAGCAACGTCCATCTAAGCGGCCTAATTCGTCACGAGCTGTTGAAGAACAATGTCCAGATGGACGCACTGCGCAACGCAGGTCGACACGGAGTCCTGGATGACCGCGATGGAAGCGTCTGTTTTTGACGAGGCTGCTTGCACCTCGTCCCGAGCAAGACCGAATTTGCTTTCCACCTGCCCCAGCCACTGAACCATGTTGACCGACCGGACGAGTTCCGACCCGGCGCCAGCAGGGCGAGCGCCGTCCGCAGAGCTCCGGGATTCGGTCGCAGTGCTCCGGGAATCGGCCACCGCGTGGACCGCTGCAGCGACCACGGCTGCCTCGCCCGGCTTCGGAACATCACCCATCGCAGCAACAACAGCAAACGGCAGCAGCCCAATGAAAAACCGAAAAACAAACACCAGCGCCAAGCCGAGCAGCGAAGAAGATCGCAGCTCCCACCAATCCGAAGATAAACCAGTCTTTACCACACCTTGGACCTGTCTTTACGACCCTGCCTTGCTGCGTCCTCTAGATCGCGAGTCAACTGCTGATCCCAAGTGCACTTCTGGACTATACGGGGTACAACACCCCGTGTTGATCCGATTGGTCAACTTCTCGCGTACATACTAAACACATGTATTTCCTCGATAATACTCAGCAACGGTGGTCCACCGCATAGTATTGAATCGGCATTGAACGTGCCGCACTGCTTCTACTGCCGTAGTATTTTGTCTGCTGCTGCTGTGGCCTACTCGCTACAGGCGACTATGTTACCGATCAGCGACTTGGTAAAGACTACTGGCTACTAACTATTGCTGGGGTAGCAGGTAGCCGTCTTCGATCAAATATTGCTTTCTGTTTTTCATCTTGAATTAAGTGTTGGAGCGGCTAGATCGCCCAGTTTTGACTGCTTTTTCGATTCTGACTCGAGTTTCGAAGATCCAGATTTTGGCTTTTTTTCGATTCTTGAACGAAAAAAATGAAGTTAGTGTGGGATAGGTTATCTTGCATTTAGTGTGAGCTTCGCTGAGCTGAGTGGGTGTGGTCTTAGAAACACGGGGGGGAAATATGAACAAGGAAGCGAAGAAAGCTGACGACGAGGAAAAAAAAGAGGCCAAAAACGCACGGATCGTAGAAGCGCGATTATCTGTCGAAGACTCTCTGAGAGCGCAGCAGTTCCTTATAATCAAGTGAAAAACACATAAAAAGAAATGCTGTGAGAAAGTCTATACATGCATGCAGCAGCGGTACCGGTAGTCACATCATCTTGGGGTTGATAGCGTTGATTTTAATCAACAAATAAATCAGTATGAACCTAATAATCAATAATCCCGTGCTAGTAATAACCCCGAAAACAATTCAGTTGATAGACAATCCCGTTCCAGCCGACCACAGCTTATAGCGTGGAGGGAAAAGGGGGGAGGAGTGCCTGCTATAAGTGACCTCGGATCTCAATAATAAGTATACGGGAGGGAGGGGGCAGCTGGAAAAAAAGTGCAAAGATAACACTCTTCCGATGGAAAAAAAAATGAACACCATTCATAATAATACAGAATGGAAAAAACCCGAACACCTCGTGCTTGTTGGGCGGTATAACTGCATGGTAGTACTGCGCGGTACTATTTTTATGCGATATAGGAATATACGTAGTTCTACAGAAAGACCTGCATACACCTGGTACCGGTATACTTGTACTGGTATGGTGCAGTAGTACAGTACAGTATCAGGAATATTTTTGGCAACACCATCGAAAGCAGAGGGCGGCAAGTGGGCGGGAGAAACCGCTTGCAGCTTCCCGCCTTGACTGACCTGCGTACATGTTCTTGCCGCTGACAATTACACTTTGCTCAAGTAGTTTCGTTGCTCCGCCGCGAGGGTGCAGACCGACTGTATCTATCTATTCTATCTGTCTATCCATGCGATCACCCAAACCTGATACCCTTTCTACCAGCAAGCACAGCTGGTGCCACAAAATAAATCGTGAGGCATGGCGACATGCAGCATGACACGACAAACCCTATACAGAGTAGTTTGTGTCGCATCTGTCCGCTTCCTTCCCGAAGCGATACACTCTATCCAGTCCACCGTTTTTCAACCACCCGCACATTGCTCAATATCGCCGACCCGCTCACCAGCATGCGTCGTGTGTACCAGAAGCTCACAACGCAGCTGGCGTACCTGGTATGTATATGCACCACAGTCGTATGTATTACATGTATGCATAGGTGATCTTCCAACAAAACAAAAGGATTTAACCCGGTACGTGCGGTGGTAATCAAACGGTAAAAAAAAAACGTGTTAAAAAAATACCAGGTACCTCGGCAAGGAAAAAGAAAGGTCGAACGAACATGAGTAGGTCGAAAAAAAAAATAGGCCACGTGGGTAGCTCGACTACAGACTTCCGGTACGTATGAGCAAAACACTACAGCCGTAGTCTAATGGTGGTCCAATGACAATTCACGGGTGGAAAGTATATCCGCCAATGAGATTAGGGGTGTGGATCAGTTACCATGTATGTTTCAAAGGGACGGGTGAGGAGACAGTCCATGTCACTTTATTCGACTATTTAATAGACATTGCAGTACCCACACTCGCTCACTCCCTCACAGTTTGCAGCCATCCGGGATTGGAGCACAAACCAAAGACAAGACAGACAAGACAGACAAGACAGCCAAAAGACGAGACAAGTCAAGGGAGCGAGAACGAAGAAGCTGCTGTGAGTGGGGATATGTATACACTCGTAGTCTACTGTACTGTAACAGTAGCAATAATAATATATATGGTGAGACCAGTGGCTAGATAGTGTGAGAGGGATCAGAGTGGTGAACAATGAACGGATACGAGGGAACGGTAAAGCCGCCGAAATGTTGCTATTAATAGTGTAGTCTACGTACAGTACAATAGTGCACGCATCGCTCTGTGATATGTATCGTCTGGAAAGGTTAACCAGGCCAGAACACATACATACATCGTATTGCTGTAATTCCAGCAGACTACGTTTGACACATACAGTACAGGTGTAAATCAGGGGCCGACGAGTCGAGTCGAGTTGTTTTGCCGCACCCACTCGTCGTCGTCCTTGCCATGATCCGTTCGGGTCCTTGTTTGCAAGCCTAGTTGCTGATATTATGTTCAACTGCGTACAGCAGTAGTACTGTTGCGATTATATCCCTACTTTGTACTTGGTACACTGCACAATTAACATAAAAACACTAGATATTACTATATGGAGTGTTCCTCTTCCTTTTACCGGCCGCATATACGTCGCAATACCCAGAGGTAACATGATACAGACTGTTACGTACCTGGTATTTGATTTGGCGATAGCTACAGCCACCTCCGTTGGAGTCATTCATTAATCCCTCGCCGATTGCATGATCGGTCCGCGTGTACATTACTAGTCTACAATTATCGTTTGCCTTCGGCTGCCAACAAACGTGTGACTTCGCATTTTTTGGACGACGTTGCGAAAGCGCAGTTTTCACTTAACGAGTATCGTTTTGTTGTTGCTGCTGAGATGGCAGTCCAGTACAGGATGGGTGCAGAAAACATCACTTGACTTTTTCGTGGCGCTGTGCCCACGACATGCCGCGGCAGTGCCCGCTGCATGTCACGGAACGACTGTCGCGGCAAGGCCCACGGCAAGCTTCACGGCAACCCTATCCCTAACCCCAACCCCTGGGCCTTGCCGTGACATGTCACCGGCGGTGCCACGAAAAAATAAAATAATGTACATCTTTGGGATTTGCTCAAGGGCTGCAATCCTTTTACCCCACACTGCCCGAACAAAGAGGGTGTTATGTGGCGCTTTCTTGACTGGAAATTAGCGTATATCATTACTGTCACATGCATGCTTCCGTAATTTCTACCAGACAAGAACAATGGCAAGAAGGACGTCAGAGAGATTTGGAGCCCGGATTGTGCTTTATTAGAGAAACCCTAAGTGTGTTTTCTCAAAGATACATCTGACTGCTAGCTCAGTGATCAGGGTGTATCTCTAGTACTACCATCACTATCACTACTGCACTGCCGGAAAGAAGAAAGGATCGACTTAGGATGGGATGGAACCTACAGTAGTATACTTGTATTAGATGGCGACGAAAGTTCCCCTCTGCCACCAGAGGCATTTTCTTTTGGTTGAGTTTGCCTGAGTACTACTACAGTACGCTATGGTGCTTCTGCTATCCACACAATGGTTACATCGAGTTCAAGACCCTGTTGCCCTCGAGGGCAGACACACTACTAATATATAGACACCAGCCACATCCGCCGCCTCGCCGGCCACCGTGTTTGGCTGCCGGCCCTTCGAACAAACGTGGTTTCCGAGATAGACGCCCTGTCCGTGTCGTCTTACCCCCCTCACGATTTCGTTACGCCCTGCCGACGACGACGGGTGAGAGTGCAGGCATCACGACGCCAGTTGGCCATCTGCGTCGATTGTTGACACGGAACTGGTGTATTGTGTACATCGAATTGTTTTGCATACTGCACCAAACTGAGGCCTTGGATGCCCTTAATGCAATCTTGTGTGCGTCCAGATGCTTCGTTTGACGTGGTTGAAGATACGTGAATAGATTAGAACACCATCGTTGGCTGGGGCTCGTGAAGGCGGTGGTCCCAACCCATCGGAGGCTGGAAGGTTCAGCAAGTTCAATAACCACGATAGAGATTATTAACGGCTAAAGCATGGCTGGTATATCAGCATCATCTGTGTCAACTGATGCACGTAGGTACGGAGCAAGCAAGCAGTAGTCGCACTATAATAGGTCATGCAGGGCTACAGACAGGACTACGGGCGGGGGCGTGGCCATACCTTCAGCATACATTAAAACATGTCAGGACAACAGTAGTAGTCGTGAAGCGGGGGCGAAAACGCGTCCAAACACGGGCCGAGACGAACGAATACCGGTTTCGTCAAGGGTGGGAACGTCGGCTGTTCTTCTAACGGACATGCTGGAAGGAGGCGTTTCGCAATGGGGGTATATGTGCAGCAGATCGATGTGTCACAGGCGGCGCGAAGATGTTAGGCTCGCTGAGGTGTTCACATTTATGTATTTATCTATGCTCTTTTTCCAGGCGGAATCCAGATTTGGACCTTCAGCCTTGTTCTGTTAATGTGTACCAGGTAGTCAACCATTCCTTGCTACTTTCTGCTGTCGGTACGGTGACCATAGGGTAGCAGTCCAACGCTCACCCAACCCAACTCAACCCAACCCAACAGGGCCAGGCGATTATCATCATGTTCGAGGATATTGCGATGCCGTTTTCGTGTTCGCCCGTGACTGTGGGGGTAGCCGCGCTGGCCACCTACATGGGCCTCTTACAGCTCGTGCGCTTCCGGAGGTGAGTCAGCCATCCTTCTTCACCAGGGACAAAGGGATAGCATGCGGCGGTATATGCTCCAGCCATAGTTGTTTTTTAGTGGATACTTGGTGGCACTCACGGATACGCTTGTGGCCAATTGAAACTACGGAAGCAATTAATAAGGGTGTGACAAGGCACCCGTTTCGAGGCTGGTGCACGTCCGAGGCGGTGGGAAAAAATCCGCCGAGGAGTGGAGACGCTACTACTTGGCTACCGGAGGGCTGCTATACGACTACGAATACCTGCTGTAGCTTGCGAAACGACCGCCGGTGTTTTCGTCGTTGCCTTGCGCCGCGATGACAAGAATCGCTCATTTGCGCGTGCACTCCTCCACTAGCATCAAGGCCACGAGGAGTCCTTTACATGCTGGTGTTTTAGAGTTTAAGAGTAACTCTCTTTTTGTAGCCGCTATCGTTGCCGCTATTGCCGCTATGGTCGTTTTTTCTTACCATTCCACCATCCATTCCTACTGCCACCGCCGCCACCGCTATCTGCCGCCTTTCAAATCGGTGATTCATGGTGTTACAGAGTTCGTGCTATGAAGCTTTTGGACGTGAAGACGGACCCCTCCGCGGTATTCAGGCGGACTTTCTTGCTCGAGTTCCCGTTCATGGTAACCATGGTGAGCCGTTTTCCTCAAAGGAGCGTGGGTATTGTACAAACTCGCAGATTTTTTCGCAATGAAGTGTGGACACAGACAGATACTCACAGCGCCCCCCTTTCTGGATTCGTACGTATACACACAAACACGTTCCGGTATCGGCAGGCGCCGCGGTCTGATGCAATAACACTCATGGAATGCTACATGTGGGACACTGTACTGCTGCAGGTTGTTGTTTTTGCAACGTGTAGCGTTAGCTTCAACGTCGATCACGTACTTGGTTGTTTTTGGTGTGTTGAGGCCTTGCCACACAAAAAGAAACGTTGGGCTGATGCGAAGGGCCCCACTACTGTGGTGCGACTCTTGTGCAGGTGTTACAATACACAGACAAACGTGTTGTTGTTGCCATTGGTACACTGACATGTAGCCGCACAAACACAAAAACAAAAGGTCACGATACGTATAAAGGTCCCAATCTGATGCGACTCTTGTGTTCGCGCAGTGATAATAGACTGGATGTTGTTGTATTAATAGCTGGTGTTTTGACGCATATGTACAAAACAAAGTGTGGTATTGGCAGGGCTTCTGATGCGACTCTTGTGTACAGCTGTGTAGACAGATTGTTGTATCGCTGCACCAAAAACGTTTGGCATTGGCAAGGGCCCTACGGAGCGACTCTTCTGTACCTGGTAGTCCTACTGCATGCCGGTACCATATACCGGTACTGTAGATAGGCTGCTGTTGACGGTATACTGACGTATTGCAGTGGTAGTGGCAAGTGCCCCGATCTGGTGTGATTCTTGTGTAGTGCTACAGCATTCAGACATATTGCCGTAGTTGATACAGTATAACATGACGTATCGTCACCCAAAAACGAGCATGTACGTACGGTATTCGTAATGGCCCTGATATAGTGATCCGGGGTCGAAAGGCGGGCTCAGCGACCCCCTCACTGCAACCTACAGTTCGCGTCCTCGGGCCGCGTTTCGGACTACTGTCGACGCGCCTGCACCCGTCCATTGGGCTGGTGCACTCGTAGGGCACACTTATTTGCTAGCCATCTTCGTGATATCGTGATCTTGTGATATTGTGTACCAGGAACGTGACATGGGACTTCGGCTCTACTGTAACTACTTAGGAAAGCCCTCAGTAGGTAATCAAGGAGACGGTTGATTTTTACCTGGTATTTGTTTTGGGGCGAGGGTAATCAGCACTCACTGCGCCGGGACCAGCGAATCAGTGCGGAATCGCGCACGAGATTTCAAAATAAAAGTAAACTGACGACACCACACCCTCATCTTGCTTCTCTCCGGCGCGCGTGGTAAAGGCGCTGGAGTTCGCGCAGTTTCGCGGGTTCGGCGTTCCCTCCATCTCCAAGCTGCTGCACAAGACGGGCGAGTTTTGCAAGCGATCCGGCAAGAGGTGAGTGAGGTTCTGCTGAGCAGTATCTTCGGTTGAGGGCGGAGAGGATGCAAGTCACAATATACGGTAGTACCAGGTGCTATCGCCGGTAACCGCTATCGATTGGCACGTTTCTCAATATGTTTGTCGTCGGCAATGTCTTTCTCGATAGACTCCCTTCTCCGACGAACTAGTGCGGGCAGTCTTGCAGGAGTCCCTCTATGACAAACATTTCCACCGACAATGACTCTCGACGGACAGCGCTCGCACATGTCCTGGTTGTGGTCGACAATGGCTATCGATAGATACCTCACGCACTCTATCTATGGTGGCCGGCAATGGTCATCGATGGACACAGCAGTGCACAATCTACAGCAGTAGTGTGGTGGACAACGTCTATTCATGAGGTAGCACAAGCAGCAGTGCCTAAACATGTATGTAGCGAATTGGAGACGGGGCGGGCATGAGCCCACTCCTCCCGTCGTATACCCTAGTAGCCTCGCTCGTTAACCACCCCCCTCCCCCCCCCCGACCCATCACACACTCGTCTGGGTATAGGTTCGACGATACCGACCTGTTGTTCAGGGAATTCCATGAGAACCATACGGAAATGAACCGCAGCAAGATCGCCGTTGCCCGGATCAACGCCATCCACGACCCGTACTCCAAGAAAATCAGCAACGCCGACATGCTCTACACCATCTGTCTCTTCATCACGGAGCCCCCGGCCTGGATCGACCGGTGAGTGTCGGCTCTTTACAGTTGTGGTAGCGCCGGGCGGGCAGATGCAGCTACGACAATATCACACGGCAGGACAAGGGGAAGACCAGAGGAAGACGAGTTGTGTTGATCTCGGCACAAGCTGGTTTGTGATGAAAAACACGTGTCCAATTCTGGTAGTCAGCGGGCAGAGTTTTTTTGTCGTTGTTGTTGTTTGTTGCTGTTGTTGTTGTTGTTGCTGTTGTCCATGTTGCTGCTGTTGTTGCTGTTGTCGTCCATGTTGCTGCTGTTTTTGCTGTTGTGGTCCATGTTGCTACCATTGTCCATGTTGCTGCTGTTGATAAATGTGTTGTCGTGTGCTGTTCTGCGTTTGATTCCGGTGCCTTAAAACCTTGTGTTAATTGTCGATGTCGATGGTACGATTGTGCTGCTTGAAACAGGTACGAGTGGAGGCGCTGTACCGATATCGAGAAGGAAGGGATTCTGGGCCACTTCGTGCTCCTGGGAGAGCGCCTGGGTGTCAAGGGTGTGCGCGACTGGAAGACATGGGACGACGCCGTAGCTTTCCAGAGGGCGTACGAGGTACGTACAGGAAGCATAGGGTAACCGGTGCTGCCCGGCGGGGTTTTCATATGTTCACTTCGCCGTCCTGGGTCGACGCTTTCGAAAAAGCCGCTCTCCAGTGCGAAAAAACATGAAGGCCTAAAAAATATACCCGGTACACAACCAAGGCTCCGCTACAGTAGAAGCAGATCCTTCTTGTTGGCTGCCGATATCACGGATTAAATATCGAACGGGTACCGCCCTTCGCTGCGATGAATCGTTCCTCGTATATGTAACTGAAATGTCATTTCGGATATATGGTAGAGGTACCGCGCGGTGTTTTTTTTTTTTTCCAGTGAAAATTTCAAGGACACCAACGAGCTCGTCGTTCACGCATACCGCGCAGAGGCATGATCGGCCGAAGGGGGGGGAGGGGAATTCGATAAGAGTCGCGAAAAAAAAACGGGTGTTGAACTTCTTGTCGACTTGATGTGTGCGCGGAACGGTACAGACGTTCCTAGGCGGCTGCGAATCGGATATGCAAATGATGAACAAGAAATTGTAACGATTTTGATGTGGGGCGGTGCCTGCTGCTTTCTGCTTCTCTCGTGTTCCACACTGCGGATGTTTCGTCCAGGCCAAGCACTACGTCTTCCACGAGAGTAACAACGCGGTCGCAGTCCCCACCATCGATCTCTTCATCTCGAACGTGCCCAAGTCACTCCGCTGGGCTGCGCGGTGGGCGGCATACTCGCTGATGGACCCGATCCTTCTGAAGACCATGGGTCTGCCGCAAGTGAGAACCCTGATACCATGGCAGCACCAAGCGTTTTGAGGTTGTACGCTCGACATCACCGTGCCCCCCACCTATCCTGCATCAAGAAGTGCTTACAGTAGATAGAAGGCACTCTAAAATTCTACCGATACATGCGCAGCGCTACAGCCGAGTCACCTAGATCCCCCTGCCCCTCCCCCCCCCCCCCCCTCCCCCGCTCCCCCCGCGGCAATATGCCATGGCTGCTGAACCAAACCAGACACTTTAGTGCCTTGATTAACTCATGGTTAACACCACCACTTTTCGTGAAGCTCGCCGGCGCGGTCCGGAAGAATGTAGGACTCACGGCGAAGAACATCATACGCGCGCCAGAAGCAACAATAGCAGCGGTGGGTGGACCCTGCTGTGAAAAAGCTTATGACCCTCTGCCCCCCCACGTCCATTCGTGGCCTCCACGATCGCTATATACATGACCAGGTGCCGACCCTGTGCAGGTGGGCGGTGACCGGAATGCTTCTCTTCCGCGCCATGATCGTGCGCTTCCTCGTGCCGCCCCGCCCGGAGATTCTGGTGTGCCGCCGCACCCCTTTCATTGACGACGCCACCGGTGAGTACTCTCCAACTATTCATATTTCGGGGACCATAGTAAATAGGACCTACGGTACACACAAAAACCATATATTTCCCTATTTTTGCCAACAATATTTGGTCCTATTTACTATAGCCCCCCGGAATAGTAATCTTGTTTCGGTCTGTTTTAACATCAAAAGAGGAGACCGCGAAAGGCGAGGAGGGGGTTTGTAGTGGGCTAGGAGGAGCGAGAGGGCGGGGTGGGGGGGGGGGGGGGGGGGGGTACTATGCCATGCATGACGGTCTTCGTATGACCGTAGACCCTGGTATCCCCGTGTACAATGCCGGGACAGCACGCCGAGTTTTCACCGAGCAGGCAAACATTGCTTGCACCACGCGCGAGGCGTCGTGAGAGAAGGGTGGGGGGGAGCTGTAGTCAATACTACCGGGGAAAATCGTCTAGAGTCCGTTTTGCGGAACGTATCTGGTCGTGTAGTTTGCGCAGCAGGTGCTGTAGTACGTGACGCCCTAATTGTCATCGAAGGAAATTGTGCTCTTATCACCCTTGACGCTGTAGCGGTTGTCGTTTCAGGTTCGCGTCTTGAATCAGTTTGTCGCCGTGATTTGGTCCTGCATCGGCGTGCTCCGCAACTTGTCCTTTGCCGTTTGGATGTCTCGTCAAACGCCATGCCTTGGTGGGGATGGTTTTGTTGCTGTTTGTTTCCCGAGCATATTTTAATTTTAATAGCGAACGGTTGTATAGTGGTAAACCACCGACCATGGCATCCGTTGCTTCGACGAGTACGATTTTGCTGGTTCCACCTGCCATCCGAGCAGATATACGAGAGAAAGGCTTCAATGCCGCCACAGCCTTCTCCTAGCGAGAAACACCACTATACGTAGTAAACGTTAATTTCTCCAGCACAGTCATGCTAACCACACCCCACACCCCACACCCTACCCTCCTTCCTGTGAGCCCGCGTTAACTTTGCCGACCCTGCCCCCCCCCCCCCCCCGCCGGCTCCCTTGGTTTTCATATACCGTATCTACCTACTACCCCAGTCACCCCGCAGTTTGTCATGAAGCCTCGCTACGAGTCCTATTTCGACCCGAAGCTCGGCTGCCTGCTCCGCAAAGACGGGTGAGTGCACGTAGCGTTCTCCGCAGTAGTAGCAGTAACACCTCCCAATCCTTACCTTACGACTTGTTTGCTCGTCGACCACATTAAAGGAAGTCGGGATGGTGGCTCCGGTTGGATTGGCGGCCCTCGGAGCAGTTTTGTTTTTTTGTCGTAATTTGTTTTGGCTGACGGGGCTCCTCAATATCGCCGAAGAATGCGACTATACGAGTATTTTGCTCCCATCATGCTATGTATACGAGGTGTGCTACGACAGGTGTATCGTGGCCTTTTTTGGACGAGGAAGTATTTCTGACCGGCCATACGGACTTTCAGAAGGGGGGGGGGGGGGGGGGGGGGGGGGGGGGGGGTACTCGATAGGAGAGATGTACTCGATCTCATGCATGGCCGACCGTAGTTATATGACCATAGACACTCGCATCCCTACAATGGCGGAACGGAGGAGCATGTCGGGTTTTCACTGACCAGGCAGACATTGCTTGCCTTTCAGAAGGGGGGGAAAAAATGACCGGAGGGGGGGGGGGGGGGGGGGGGGTGGGGGGGGGGGGGGGGGGGGGGGGGGGGGGGGGGGGGGGGGGGGGGGGGGGGACAAAACGTGACGGTCATAGCAACGGCTACTGCTGTGTGTGTCATTGAAGGAGGATTGAGTACCAAAAAAAATGTTCCGAGTTCCGCGCAAGAGGAGTCGTGACGGCACGGGCCAAAGATTATCCTACCCATACCGCTGGGCTTTCGTGAATGGTTGATAGCAACCAAAGTCGTCAACCATTGTTTTTGGTCGTTATCTCGGGATCCCGGAGGGGTTGATCCAATATCGTTGGGAAAATCCACTCTTATCTGGTGTGGTGTGCTACAATATTTGTCGTGATATCCCTCCACCTTGGCTATGGGGTTTGTTCGTCGGGTTGCACTTTTACGGTAGTTTTTCTCTTGAATCAGTTTTTTATTTTTTTTTAAGGTTTACAGCTCCTTAAGGTCAAATGAAAAGCCTCAGAAAAATTAGGTGCTACCCCTACAAGGCAAGCGCGCCTTATACCTCGTAGGCCATGGGATTGTTCAGCAACCCTTGGCACTTTCGTCTAGCTCGAAAGCAGGCTTTTGGGTGCAAGGCTAACGTGAGAGCCTCAAGAAACACCTCCGCGCTAGCCGTATCGCAGCAGCACGCGTGAGTGGTGACCGACGGCCGCGCACCAACATGCGTGCAACTGGTGGTCCCATTTTTCCTCGCCGTCGTCCCCCCGTGGTAGGCGGGTGTCACGGGTAGCTGATCTAGCCTTGGTTGCAGCAGCAATTGCTGCAGAACAGGAGTGACAGCGATAGTGAAAAGCGATTGCTAGAGCAGTCTGAGCCCCGACGAGTTTCGCTTGAGCAGCTCGAGTCTAGAATGGTTGGTAGCACAAGCAGCGCCATTTTCTTCCTCGGAAGAGACGGGTACAACGCGCACAGTGGGTGGGTTGGTTTTCTGCAGAGACTGCTGCGGGCTTTGTCAGAGCTACGTACTGTTTTTTTCCTTTACGGATCTGGAGGTTATTTTGGTCTGACCTTGCTAAATCGGATCCTATGTGCACGCTGTCGGCGTCCAGCTTCCTTTGCCTCGTTTCACGGCTATTGGCGAGGCGTGCTATGTATTAGGGGGGACCAATAGGACCAATAATTTGTTGTTAAAATAAGCAAATATATAGGTTTTTGTTTGTACAGTAGGTCCTATGTACTATGGTCCCTCGCAATAGCACTTTTTCGCCAATTTGTTTTCGACTGGTCGGGCTCCTCAACCTAATTTCGTTGGACCGCCATTAGGTTTTACAATATTGGTCGTGATACACTTACTGTAGATCGAGTTTTGGGACTCCTCATCTGCGTTGCTTTTTTCTCCCTATAACCTTTTTTTAGAGTGTGAGGTGTATGAAGTAAGGAAGTTCGGAAAAAAAGATCCCTGTTTTTCGTGTACGGCTCCTCTCTGTCACTGCTCCCCCCTTCTATTCTGCACCCCTCAAGTACCCCGACTAAATTCCCGCGATGATCATATAATGCGCCACGCCAGGTACACGCTGGGGGAACTGGGACCCGTGGGTTGCCCGGTCGGACGGCTCGTGCACGACGCGCCTACGTTCACTGGGGACGGAGGAGGGGGCAGCGGGCCCGTGGTGCTGGATGCTGACGGCGCGCCGCTCACGGCTCCGGACGCTGCTTCGACGAAGAAAGGGAACTGATTTTGTGTGTTCCGAGAGGTAACACGTACAGGGTGGGAGAATAGGGCTGGAGACTGGCCGTGGTCAGAAAAGGAGATCGGTTGAGAACGTGTGGAACGTAGCGCACGAGACACGCTTGTCTTCGCCCTTGTGCGCAAGATGCGCGTGGTTTTCGTAGCGCTTCGAGAATCGATAATGTTGCAATCGGCGCATAAATTACAGCAGTACCGTTTTTAATGAAGGAGGTGTGTCACTAGCAGGAGGCTTCCAAAGGAGCACAACAGCGATCCTCCCTAGAGGAGATCGTCCTCGGGGGAAGTTTCCGGGGGAGACTCTTACCCCGGAGGGAGTCCCCGGGGAGACTTTTGTTCCCGGCGCGGGTCCCGGGGGGGCGGGCTCTTGGCCCTGGCAGAACATACGTTTCACGCACAAGATCATGCTCAAAACGAGATGCATGCGTGTTAACTTGGACTAGTCGTGGAGGAAGGAGAAGGGATACCTCTGATTTCAGGAAGTGCGTCCGAGCATTGTGTGTTTCTCATTAGGTGCTGCTCATTGCGTGCTACTAATTGTGTGCTGGTCAGAGAACTTGCCTTCGATCTCTCTGTCGCGATCACATCCATTTTTTTTTTTTCACTTTTTTGGTCTGTCACGGTTGGCGTGGTAGCGATTACACAGCCGTGTTTGCGCCTTTTTTGTCGTAGGTTTTCGTTGCGCCCGTTGTTTGGTTAGGTGGGCTTTTGCAGGCACAGACACTGTTGCACGGCCAACTCGAGGCTAAGCAAGCCCCGATGAGGGAACGCCTCCATGGTACGATAGAGAATTTTCTAGTGTGCGTCAGCTGTGTTCGTAGGTCGGTGCACGGCCGTGCAAGTTGATGGATGGGCCATTCGTGCGTGTTCTTTTGAAGGGTATAGCCGGTTCTACACGGTTGTATTATGCAAAGGGACAAAGCCTTTGGCTTTCAGAAAGCTAGCAAGAGTCTGATGAGCTAGCCGCAACAGGGCGTGCTATCTGATTTCATCCAGCAGGAAAAAAAAAAAAAAACGAAGGGGTGTCGGTGTGTGTTTCGTGTTGGTGTCGGTGTTGGTTTTGGTGTTGGTGCTGGTGTTGGTGTTGAGGTCGGTGTTGGTGTTGGTGTTGCTGTTGGTGTTGGTGTTGGTGTTAGTGTGGATGTTGGTGTTGGTGTTGGTGTTGTTTGTTCATTGAATTATCGTCGACTGGGTGGACCAGTGTGGAACGGAGCGCTATATATCCCTAATATCGAAAAGTCATCGTTGAAACGCAATCGATCCGTCATTGTCTGGGGCGGGCTACTACCGAATACTAACAGGAAAGTTGGCAGGTGGGGAAAAATCTCGATGTGCCTCCCCCTTGTGCATGCGTGTGTGTGCCTCGTTCCTGGGGTGGGTATATTGTGCGAGACCCGCGGGAATGTACCTGCCCACTGTACGCGCTTGTTTGTACATGTGCCTCATGCCTAGGCTAATTCTATTGAGCAAGACTCGTGAGGATGTTTCTGCCTGCTGTGCGTGCGTACGTGCGTGCGTGCGAGCCTCGCGCTTGGGCTGAAAGCAAGACTCGTGGGAATGTACTTGCCCATTTTGCTTGCGTGTGTGTGTGTGCCTCGTGCCTGGGCTGAGCCTTTTGTGCGAAAGACGTGGGCTACGTGCTTAACGTGTTGTGCTTGTGCGCCGCGCGCCCGGGCTGAGTCCGTTGTGAGTGACTCGTGGGGCTGTGTCTGCCCACTGTGCTTTCGTGTACTTGAGGCAAAGCGCGGTGTTTGTGCGCCTCGTGCCTGGGCTGAGTCCGTCTTGAGTGACTCATTTTACGCTAGCACAGCACCTCCTCACATGCCCCAAATGCCTCGCAAGGCGTCATACCCTTGACCGGCAATGAAATAACGCAATGACTGCTTGCTCACACAAACGCGTGAGCACGAGGTGCGTTGGTACCATGTATCCACTCTCTCGCTATCTACAAGGATGCTGCTGTGGAACATCAACCGCCGCCACAAGGGTTTCAATGGGGGGCGTCCCTCGACGAGTTCTGCTAAAACAGGGGTATCATAAATGACATGTTAAGGCCGGGATATTGATGAGTGATGGGGCTTGTCAACTGAGAAAGTACCCAACTAAATATACCCAATGTCGCTGGGAACATTGTTTGTTTTTAGAGGCACGCGCAAGTGTTTTTGTACAACAAACGTTCGAAGTGAGGTTCGAACCCGTGACCTGGACGATGTCAAATGCGAAAGTATTACCTACTGAGCTATAGGGGTAAAATATCGATCGATTACCCAACCCAGGGTAATCCTTATAACAAATTTTGGCCACAGGCGGCGAAACAGGCGGCGAAACGGGAAGCGGATAATATTAGCAGAAAAAAACTGTGCAGTATATGGAAACAAATAATGAGCGCCTAACTGTTGTAGGTATGTCTGTTAGGAGTAGGAACAGTGCTCTGTCTCGAAAGGGATGCACGGTCAATGGTCAAAAGACTAAGGCAAGTAACAAATCAGCCCCCCCGATGATCGTATCACATAGTGTGTACATGGCAAAGCATCCGCGAGGCAGTTACATAGTAAATCCATTCCTTCCTCTGGACGTGGCCACACCAGAAAATAAAACAAGTAATTGACGCTGCCATCCATATTCAAGAAAATCCCCTTAAAAGCGTTTTTTTTAGTAGGGTGCAGCTCACCATTCATGCGACACGCCCAACACATCACGGCTCTTCGCACTTGGTGCAAACAATGTCTGCCCGATCGGTGAAAACCCGACGTTTTTGGAATGACGGCCGTGTGGGTGATCTTGCAGCGCGTCTTCTTGGAGGCCTTCGCGTGCGAGAGGGTGGTCTGGTGTGGTCCATACGTCGTCGGAGCTGGAAGCCAATTACTCGTAGGAGGACTTGGTGGTGCATCGTTGGAAGCTTGAAGTGAAGTGTTTCACGCTCAGAGTCCGCCCACGTCACACCCCTGGACAGCAGGGTCTCAATCAGCATCGACCCCCGTTCGGCGTGCGGGCTTTTAGACTACGCGGGGTGGTCGGTACATCATACACAATTCCGGACCGAACCGTTTGAGGCATGCTTGCGTGTACGAGACGGACCCGCCGGTTGATTTCAAGCAACACAGAGGTCATCGCTTTCGTGGATAACGCCGCGTAGGTGAAATATCTGGATCGTCTGTGCCTTCGCCCAAGTCCAGAACTATTAGGTAGTATCCTACACAATGCCCAAATTCCTGGATCAAAGGAATCCCCTAACAATGCAGTGGTTCCCTAGTTAGTGCGTTACTGCAGGTGTCGCAGCAGAGGAGGTGTACTGTAGGTATAAGTTATGGGCAAAGCGATTCACGACGCCGGTGCCGCAGATAATTATTGCCTTACACCATCCAACACGGCCGTGGTAGTGCTTGGCCGGCCCGTGGCGTGCACGGCGAACGTGGCGCGGTGCCATACCCAAGAGCTTTTAGCTACGCCACCGGTGTCGTAGAGAGCATCACCCATAACCTACATCTGGTACGCATCATGCGTGTTGCTGAACATCGACCAATACAACGTACCAGGTAAAGGTTTTGTTCCATTTCTTGCCATCTATTGTCTCCGCCCTACAGCTTTTCGTTTACTTCCCCAGGCCCCTTTTGCTGTAAGCCATATCCGGGGTCTCATGTCGGGCATCCCCCCCCCCCCACTTCCGCGGTGCACAATGATGCCTCAGTTCTAGTCGCGGGGAGAGTTCACTGACACCGTTGTCTTCTATCGACGAATAGTGTCGAAGAGTGCATACACACGCCACGCCACTTGAGAGGCGTTTTCTGCTTCCAAAGTTTCACACCTCAGACTAGATATCGTACTATAAATCGAGTTCTGCACCTGCTTTTTTGGGGTTGTGCAGGATCTGCATAGTACAGATCCAACCCAGGAAACATGTGCTAAATCATGCAGACTATACGGCTCCCACCCGGCAACATGAGCTAGATCATACAGATCATACAGATCATACGTCAACGTGAGCTAGATCATACAAATCATACAGATAATACGTCAACGTGAGCTAGATCATACAAGATGGAGAACACAAAATCATGAAGTGGGAACAGATGGTCTATCCGAGGTGTGTAATGATCGAACTCGCGTCGGCCTTTTACTGACAATTTTCGTTGGTTTTCTTTACATCCTATATATGTGTGCTGTCTCTGTCCTTCTACTGCGTCCAGCTCCCTCCCTAGTCGTAAATCAGATCCGGGGTCACAAAGCGCAGCCCCTCCTCCCCCCCGCCGTCGCCCTTCCTAGCACGGTGTGCGTAACTTGCGCTTTTATCGCGAGAAGAGTTCAGCTTTTAGTTGTTTTTTTCCCTCGTCGACTAGCGTCGAATCGGGCCTACACACGCTAGGAACTTTCGACGGTGTCCCGTTTCCCCCAAGAAATACCATCCTCGATGATAACCGAACACCTGTGGAAGACCTTGTCGTATCGCGCTTGACCACCACTAATTACACGGGGAGGCAGTAACCATAATCAAATACGGTGTGTAAACATTGGAGGATAGCTAGTGTTTGGGTCCATCGTGAGGTCTGATTACTATGGCCTCCTGACATACAAGAGCAGTGGTAGTAGTAGTAGTAGTAGTAGTAGTAGTAGTAGTAGTAGTAGTAGTAGTAGCAGTAGCAGTAGTAGTAGTAGTAGTAGTAGTAGTAGTAGTAGTAGTAGTAGTAGTAGTAGTAGTAGTAGTAGTAGTAGTAGTAGTAGTAGTAGTAGTAGTAGTAGTAGTAGTAGTAGTAGTAGTAGTAGTAGTAGTAGTAGTAGTAGTAGTAGTAGTAGTAGTAGTAGTAGTAGTAGTAGTAGTAGTAGTAGTAGTAGTAGTAGTAGTAGTAGTAGTAGTAGTAGTAGTAGTAGTAGTAGTAGTAGTAGTAGTAGTAGTAGTAGTAGTAGTAGTAGTAGTAGTAGTAGTAGTAGTAGTAGTAGTAGTAGTAGTAGTAGTAGTAGTAGTAGTAGTAGTAGTAGTAGTAGTCGTAGTTAATATGTTAGCTATCCACTACAGTAGACCCCCGTTGCGCCGGCATAGTGATGTACCTTTTCAGGACGCCCGCCAAGTAAAAGGTGTGATTTGCTTGGGCAACGTTGCCCTCCAAATCTGCCCCGCGTAGTTCCAGATTCTCCACGGAGAAAGTTACCGACGAATGTTATTTACGTACTGACTGTAGAAAATTTCACACGTCGGACAGACTATCTACAGATCATTCTCACAGCTCATGATCTAGATCATCTCAAGGCAGATATATCCCTGATCTGTATGATCGAGCTCATCAAGTTGCCGGGTGGGGGGTGTATATTCTGCGTGATGATCTACAGTAGAACATGTTTTTCATGGGTTGGGTCTGTGCCATACATACGTATCTTAGAGCTGCAGTAGTAGTAGATCATCTAGATCATCATGATCTATTTATCCGGCGCGTGAACTGTGCTTGTATAAAGCGTGTCTCGCTCAGCTCCTCCCCCCATGCTCGGAGTATGTTTCTTCCGCTCTTCTTGCGATAATTTTTTTCTATTCATAATTGGTATACCCTGGTATTTTTTTTTAATTCCTTTTACTTATTTTCTCTTGCTCTTTTTGTCCCTTCTTTTTTCTTGTCTGTGTCTTTCATTTGTCTTTCGCTTTCAGTGTCTATGTCTGGTTTGCTGATGCGTTCGTGTGCTCATCCAGTACGTTGGCCACGTTGCGTTGTCTAATAATATTATTGCAGCAAATCACCATGTGTCATCTCTGTCTAGTAGGTTGTGATCACAGGGCCTGCATCTTGAGCTGGAAATCGATATCGGAATCGAATTCGATAAGATACCGATACGCACAAAAATAAACGAATCAATAAGATTTTTCGATGTCTGATACATCGAAGCTTTCGTTCAGTGTCAGCACAAACACCACGGGAATGCCAGGGGATGGAGGGCTGCTATAGCAAACCGTATTCGATACCCGATACGTGATATCGGAGGTACGATACCCAACACTGCTACAGAAGTTGAGCCGTAGAACACGCAAGATAACACGCCCCCTTCTCACGAGGTCGGACGATTTTCAAAGCTGGGTTTCTCTACAACGGGGAGGTCGTATTGAGTACGACCAGCGATGCGTCTATAGTTTGATGGAACCTTCACGACGAAATATTTCCAAAGTCACTACGTATTTTCGTTAGAGCGTGTCCACCACATGTTTAGGGTGAAATTCGTCCCAGGGGGTGTAGTATCTTGTCACCCAGTGTGATACGGTATCTCACTAGGAAGAAGAATCAATGCGGACACTGACTGACTGGATGTGATCGATAGTGTTGGCTACCGTATATCGTACCGATAAAGTTTTGATATATCAAAATGTCGAACTTTTGATGCATCATACGTACGTATCCAAGGTGTTTCGCCTTCTACATCCCCTGGCACCCTCCTCATCATGTTGTTGTGCTTGGTATTGAACGAAAGCTTCAATCCTTCAAGTATGGATATAATATGAACTTTGACGTAGATTATTTTCATTTACCATCTATCGATATCGTATCGAATTCGGTGATGGTTCGATATCCTACACAAGCGCTGCTACTACAGCAACTGTAGATAGATGTCGACGAGTAGAAAGAGCGGATTTATGTGAAAGAACACACACCCGGTAATAAGGTTAACTGATACTTTTCAGTCGCCCGCGCGTAAAAAAAATAAGCGTGCGTATAGATGGTAACGGAAGAGACAGTGAACAGGCGAACAACAGAACAACAAGCAGTACGTACTACTACTGTCGTATTCATTCACCTGTTCACCTACGTGCAATCTACACGTGAACAGGCCGTTGGTGGATAGATCGAATGCTTGCCGGTACGTACAATGTGCAACAGCAACATTATTATAGGCAGCGCACGCGTCGTGCAACTCAAGCGAAAACGGTCTATTCGTGGGCCAATAGTGATGTAGATGTGGAGACCGTGTCAACCAATCAATGGGATTTAGATAGGTGGAAGAGATAACCGGTTACTTCCCTGGAAAGCTGGGAAGGGAAAGTACAACCCGCGAGGAGTCATTCACACTGAAATATTGCAATGCACATTGCAGTATAGACACTCACCCACCCAGTCACTCAGCCACCGTCAGGAGCCGCCTGGGAGTGAAGTAGAACAAGAACGTCACAGACGTCGAGGCCCAAGGGATAGCTTTAAGGCAACGGGAAGGTGAGAACAGACTCCGTGTGGAGAAGGAGGATGATCCAATCTAACACTACTTGAAGTGGACACCGAACGAAGAACAGGACACAGACAGGAGGACGACACAGGAAGAAAACGCCGTACGTAGTCGGGCGAATTGAATTGTAATGTCACAGCAGTAGTGGTAGTAGAAGTAGTAGTAGAAGTAGTAATAGTAGTAGTATAGCAGCGTGGTGCTTTCCCTTGACAGGCTCGCAAAGGAAGAGCACACAGACAAGCGTACACTCGTGAAGTGATGATAGACAGCCCCAGCAGGCGTGCTAAACCCCAAGTATTACATTAAAGTGGTCATAGTTAGATAGCAAGGAGATCGATAGGGGCTACTGGTCTGTACCTGGTACTATTATCTACTACGGAGGACCACAGTAGTAAGACTAGAAATTGTTGGGAAAAATAACGAAATATATAGGTTTTTGTGAGGAGCCCGTAGGTCCTATTTATACGGAACTCCCGTAATAGTAGCGACATGAACAGGCCGACGAGTCGAGTCAGATCGCTGTCCTCTTAAATGATACGTGACGTCGTCCTGGACATCGTCCTTTTTGTTCGGTGTTGCAGCAGTGTTAGTTAGTGGTACAGTCAGCAGTGATTCGTAAATTGTGCCAGTCGCAACCAGCAAAGGACGTATTACGCGTGCGTCCTGCTGATGACGTGATTGTTCTCGTTGTTCCCAGCTGGCCTGTCGTCAGCGGTCCTACTGTACCATAACCGCATTTTGTTGTACGAGGCCTGTACCCGTCTCGTGTGTTATAAGCACGTACGGCGTTTACCTCCCTTATTCGCTGCTCGCTGTAATATTCTCAGCAATTCTCACCATCTCTTCACCCGATTGCCTCGCGGTTCGCGTATATATATATATATATATACAGTACTTCTCGCATCCCTTGGGCTCACACGTATTTATCATGTTAGTGGCCTTCGCGCATCCCTTTTATGGCCGAATTTCCGCAGCGCTACGACGGCGAAGCTACGACTGCAGACGTGCGTATACGGACGTTGCCGCTCGTTTGTTAGCGTACAGCAAACGAGTACGGGCGTTCGCCGACAGGAATCAGCAATTGATGTCCACTGTTTTAGTCGGACTCCCCGAGGTTCTAAATTGCCCGTTCATCCGTTGTTCCGTTTCTCGACTGACCGAGGACGAGAGAGAGCGAACGAGGACTAAGGAGCGTGAGGACTAAGGAGCGTAATTTGCTTTCATCTTCCCGATCCATTTTTATTTTCTTCGTCGTTCTATGATACCACTTCCAGCTTTTCGCGCTTCTTAGTCGTAACCCAAACCCGGGGGGGTCACAGAGCAAGGTTCCCCCCCCCCCCCCCCCCCCTCCCCATTGCACGACGTTGGTGCCTTGCATTTTTCAGTCACGAGAAGACATCAGCATTCACTTGCTTCAAATTGTGCCTACACACGCTATATTTTCTGCACACGTTTTGCGAACACTCCGATCTCCTGCAATGCACTTCGATCTTCCCGGGTTCAGCATGATACAGCAAGGTACAGCTCTCAGACCCTAAAAAGGACCTGCGCTCGTTAGATCTCTGAGGCCGGCTCACCTGTTGTTTGTGCCACGGACAGTTTCTCCCCTCCCCCACCCCATAATAACACCCTCGATGAAAATCGAACTCCAGCAGGAGGAGACCTTTACCCAGTAGTGGACAAAGCATGATAGTAGATCTTCCTGAGGTAGCTACTTAGGCACTCTGATTGGCTAAGGGTATGTTTTACGCGGCTTAATCAACTTTCGAATATTTCCCAGCCACAGCATCCCGAGTCATCCCGAGTCAACCTAGAGTCTTCCCAAGCTCAGCATCCACGCCGGCCGAGCCAACCTAGAGTCTCAACAAGCAGAGCATCCCAGCACTGACCACTGGCATAGGGTTCGGGTTAGGGTTAGGGTTAGGGTTCGGGTCTGAGGGGCGGCTTCAGGCGTCCAACACAAAACCCCCGTAAAGGTCTACTATCAAGGTCTGTCCACCCCTCTCTTTACCATCGCGGTTCACCGCTATTATTCTATTATTTTTTTTTTATCCCAGTTATAGTCTTCGCCC
Source organism: Macrocystis pyrifera (assembly GCA_031763025.1). Lineage (NCBI taxonomy): Eukaryota > Phaeophyceae > Laminariales > Laminariaceae > Macrocystis > Macrocystis pyrifera. Next base: position 2,531,247 of record JASSKH010000026.1, read on the forward strand.
TTCGTATCTCTCTTCATCCTACTGCAGTCGTACCTCAGATCCGCGGGGGTCACACGGCAGGCTCTCCTTCCCCCTCCCCCCACCACAGTTCGCGCTTTCTTTTTTTTTTTTCGCGAGAAAACTTGTTCAGCTCTTTCTTCCCTCGTCGACATGTTCGTCGACACGCGTCGAATTGCGCCTGCTACCCACCCACCCTATGCGCTCTCAGCAGTTCAGCTGTTTTTTTTTTTTTTGTTTTTTTTGCGCATAAAGTCGAAATCTCACTGTACGGTGGTGGGATTTGGACTCACGTTTCAACCTTCTGCGTAGCTTTGGAGGGTAACCCCACCAGACCACCAGACCACCGGGGCGTTGTACGAGTACCAATGGGGGACGAGCGGTAATAAAATCAGTCTCGAAAATTGACACGGAATTGCGTGACACCCCCCCCCCCCCCCCCCCCCTGTGTAAGCTGTTCCAGATATTGTACAAGAGGTCTTCGATATGGCGCACTTGTACTGTGTCGTATTGATATGTCCATATTTACTCAGCTTTACGCGGCTGGAGGTTTCGTTTGTTTTCGCACACTACGACCGTGTCGAGAGCCGCAGACGTACTACGGAAGTGGATTGGATGTTCGACATGCCCCACTCGTCGTGGTGTGATGTTGGTGTGTTAACACTACTACGTCTGACGCTGTTGGATGTGCGGACCAATGCCAAAGCGCTTCCCTGTTTTCGCCCACCACGGTCGTTTCGAGCTTCGAGAGCTGCGTTGGTGTCGCGTGCTTTGATAGTTCATCGGCTTGTTCGATTGTTCGAGACAGTATTGAACTAATGGTTGACGCACTTCATGTAGGAGACAGAGCTAATAGTGCTTCCTTGGGGTTTAAGGTTAGGGTTAGGACCACAGTAGTTATATTCGTCTCGCGCACAGTTCGTGATCCTCAACTGTAACCGAATGAGTTGGTGAGCTCCCCCTTACACGGTGTGCTCCAACCATTGTTAATAGTAGTGCCCAACACGTTGGTGGGCTCTACTGGAGGGGCGTTTATCATTTGTTCGAGAAAACTGTTGAGAGTCACCGTGTACGAGACGAATGAGAACTACAGTACCTCTAACCCTAACCTTCACCCTAGCCCTAAGACAATCAGACCAATTCAAGCATGGGTTACAATAATTCCCCCTTCACAAATGGTGTGACAACCATTTTCTAGAGAAATGATAAGCTCTACTGAGTATTACTGAGTGAAGCTGATTGCCACATAGTCGACACTCAATATGGTGGAGACGCATTCGACACTCTCGTTGGTTAAGACTTATTCGGCATTCAACGTAGGTTAATTTGTTTTCGAGACACTCACTATGGTTGGAAAACACTATGTACGAGACAACGACAGTTTTGGCACTGCTGATGTCATGCCCTTGTGTGTGTCTTGTTCTACCTGTCGACACCCAGCACAACCCAGTGCCTGTGCCCGATTCTACATCTTAGAGACATACAAGCACTGCGGTCACGCCATTGTAATGCAGGACGGAGAGTAAACAATGCAATGCAATGCCGTGCCATCGTACTGGATATGACAGATACAACATACACACGCCAGCAAACCGGATACGTAAAAAAAGAGAAGAAAGGACACAAAAGACAGAAAAAAGTGAAAGAAAAATAAAAACTAACCGAGAAACCAAATGCACCACACACGCTCGCCACTCGCCACCCATCAAGACAACCAAGACTCATTTCGTGAGTGTACACTACAACAGAAACGAAAGAGATAAAGGGGAACATAAACAACGCGCAATGGGGGCAACCGCAGCAGCAGTTTGTGGTATGAGTAGCTTAAGACAGCTTATAGTACAGTAGTCGGCCTGTGGTACCTTGCTTCCCTGTCTGCCGTCTCCTTATTTCTTTCATCTACCGCGGTTTCCCTGCGACCGTTGCCGCCCCCCCTCCCAAGGCCCTTGGACGCCACTCATAACGGATTCGTGGCGCTTCCTTCTCCTAAAGTGCGAAGGTTTACCCGCAAGAACATGCATGTGTGACCTGACTTGATAAGCAGCTCCTATGCGTGAATAGATGAGCACTCCCCGCCCGTTGGTGTCCGCGAGAGAAAAAGGAGTTATTGAACAGCAGCCTAGAAAAGTATGGGCTTAAACATAATAGGAAGGTCGTGGTTCGACCTTAGGAGAGGGGCTTACTCGCTATACATAGGATAAACCACTGCCTGAGCTACTCAGTGAGCACTGACATATTGTGTCCGTGTACAGACTGAGCAGCCCAGTAGTTTATCCTGAGGGAGCAGCTCAGTAGTTTTGTCCTTCGTAGGCAAACAAGGCCTTCAGAAATAACCTCATTTTGTGGCCTAACGGCAAGGAGTTCTGCGCTGGGCGCAGGAGGAAAATAATACTGTATGCGAGCATTCGAACCCCGGCCTCCGAGTAAAAAAACGAGGGGAAAGATGTCGACGGGCAAAAATAACTCAAACCTACCAAGCCGCCGGAGGAGACACCAGCGCCACCAGTGGGATATATATATATCGATTGTTAAAATTACAGCAGAGCGGTCAGTCTTGCTGCATCAAATGCGTCGAACCCTCCCGCTCTGCTTCCTGTCTTATTTCTGCGGTCGGTACGTACGATGCAGGAGCGACGCTGACGCTCACCTGTGGCGAGAGACGGCTGTTATTATGATGTTCGAGGATGTCAAGAGCCAGGCGACGGTGATGCTCGAGGATGCCAAAAGGCAGGCGGTAGCCATGCTCGAGGATGTGGAGATGCCGGTCTCGTGGTCCCCGGTCACGGTGGGGCTAGCCACGCTGACCGCCTACATCCTATTGGTGCAGCTGCTGCGCTTCCGGAGGTAAGGCACAAGCAGACACCCTTCATCGGCAGAAGGGAAAACAGTGGGAGTGTCCGACCACCTCACAGAGTGGGCTGCCCGATAGTCGAAAGAGGCGGAGAGTGGGCTGCTTCGCATTAATCGTTGACTGCGGAAACAAATAAGCGATGCTGTGTTACGAGTACTTTTTATGCCACCCATTCCGTCCTTCTAGTGCACGCCCGTGATTGGATTCGACGCTTCGCGCACTCTGGAGAGCGTGTGTTACTCGACACTGGTTTCAAAGTGAGAGAAACAGACCCAGACGACCGAAACGTAGCATCGCCAACTTGGGACTCCAGGCTGTGGGACAACGACCGGCCATGCTGCGAATGGGGAGTTCATCCACCCCTTGCGTACACAGGCATGAAACCCATGCGTGTTTGTAGTCAAAAGAACGGTGTGGTATGAACGCCGCTTCCGACAGAAACCGTCGTCCATCTTGGTGGCGCTGGGTTTTGGACCAGATGGTGTGTGTCAAATGCTCTGTTTCCAACGTCCCCCCCCCCGCTCCCCTTTCTCGCGCTCGCCCTCTTTGGGCCTCTTGCGATACAAGCTCGTAGAACGAAATCACTCACAGCGCAAGCAGAGACACCGAGCGCTCGAACGCCACCTATCGGATAATTGACGCCGCTTGTGGCTTGTTTTCTATGTCGGAGGCGTTGTGAGGTTGGGACTATTCATAGACATCGAGTGCCGTGGTGTGAGCTGTGTTCCAAGTCCGTGCGGGACGCGACGGGTGTAGTTGTTGCGACGGGTGTAGTTGTTGTGCTCGGGCGATTTCTGGTCAGCGGCCGACAGCACGGCGGCAACTATCCCCGGTCTCGCCGTCAGCGAGAAGGCTGTTGGCGGGGGTAGTGGTGGTGCTATGGATTTCATTCACGGTGGCGCTGTGCTGCTGGAGCCCCCTGCTGCAGAAGACTGCCGCGCCGGAAAGCGTACGCATGGTCGCTCCAACGGGTGCTAATGGTTTGCCGCTACTTTCTTGCGTTGTTGTGACGCCTCCACACGTACGCCAGCGCGCACCTTCATTCGCGCCAAGCCAGGAAGAGGCGTATTTCTGCCAGTTGGTAGGTTTAAAAGTTGACCCTCCCCTCCCGCCGCCGCCGCCACCGTCGCGTCCACCGTCGCGTCCACCTAATAACTGTCGTCATTTCTTGGCGCTGCAGAGTTCGTGGGTTGAAGCGCATGGACGTGAAGAAGGACCCTTCCGCTGTGTACAGGGAGACCGCCATGCTGGAATTCCCTTTCATGGTAACGATGGTAAGCCAGTTCCCGCGTCAAGGAAAGCGGGGGGGCGTTGCGGGTGTGTACAGCACTGTCTCCTTCGAGTCCGTACGTATACCCAAGAATATGAACTATAAACGCTATCCCACGAGAAAATCGGTCCGGAATTGGCTAGGGTCCCTGTCTAATGCGCGCGCATGTAAACGTTGGTCCGGGCCGCGGTCGAGACGAGCATGGTTGAGAGAGCCGTTTAAGAAAGCCGTTCGTGCTTCCCTAGATTGTTGACTCGCCTATAGCTGTTTCCTCCTTCCAAGAGAGGCCTCGAGAGTAGGGTGGAACTCTCGACGTGCTGGTGCACTCGTAGCCCACTCTTCCGGTTGCGTCGGAAGGGACGGTCGTCTTGATGCTCCCGAAATATTAACGCACACGCCTCTAGTGCTGCGGAGCTGTGCTTACGGCGTACGGTTTCAACTAGGTTTCAACTCCAACGTATTCATCAGGGAATAGTGATACTTTGGCAACGACTTGATAGGGCTGGATTAGAAGAGCGATGCAGCGGGGAAGTTACGCCATGCTAAACGACCTCTCAAGCGTCTCCTCTTGCTCTCCCCTCCCCCCCTCCCCCTCCTCCCTCCTCCCCATGCGCGTGTTGTCAAGGCGCTGGAGTTCGCACAGTTTCGCGGGTTCGGCGTTCCCTCCATTTCGAAGCTGCTGCACAAGACGGGCGAGTTTTGCAAGCGGGCCGGCAAGAGGTGAGCTTGTCCGGTCCTTGGAGGGCTGTCGGCTGAGGCGTTAGATAGTGACGGGTCCATGTTTGCAGCGACCTCTTCTAGTAGGTAGGCAGGTGGTACAGTCTCTTCTGTCATATAAAGGAACACAAAACAGTGTAGGGGACTGAAGGCGGGGCGGGGGGTCGGGGTGTATTCACGTCATGCATGGTGGTAGTCGTATGACCATAGACCCTTGCATCCCTACGATGCCGGCACGGAGCACGTCGGGGGGTTTCCTTTCAACAACTAGGCAGCAGACGTTCCTTTCTCGCATCAAGCGCGAAGCGAAACATGAGGTGCTCGGCGAGTCGCGCATGAGAGTGTGGGCGACATCCTACTACAGTAGGAACCGCTTGTGGGGTGCGGGTTTCGGCCCCTTGGCGGCGGGGAGAGGGGCTGAACCCACTCCTTCTGCATACCCTACAGTAGACAATACGCTAACGCACCTCACCCCCACACCCCCCGCATACACGCTTGTCTGGGCATAGGTTCGACGATACGGATCTACTGTTCAGGGAATTTCATGAGAACGATACGGAGATGAACCGCAGCAAGATTGCCGTCGCCCGGATCAACGCGATCCACGACCCGTACTCCAAGAAGATCAGCAACGCCGACATGCTCTACACCATCTGTCTCTTCATCACGGAGCCCCCGGCCTGGATCGACCGGTGAGCGTCTGCTTTTGACAATCGAAGTACGTATGTACCGCGCGGGGCAGATGCAGCAAAAGTACAGGCGAAGAGGGTTGGCTTCACACTTCAGAAACGACAGATGCTATAGCACGACAGCGACAGCTTGTGACACGACAGAAAAAAACGCTGTAAACCTGGAAGGGATCGATCGGGTCTGAATGATGGTATCATACTCAACAGTGCTGTAGTATGGTGCTGCGACGACAAGAGGTGTTTTTACTTGCTATGGTATCAAAATGGCTGAATTTCTCTAGTCGCCTGGAAATGAATTTAGTGGGCAGGTCCATACGTGCATATATATAATGTATATAATATATATGCAGGCTGCAGAAAAGTCGAAATAACTGCCTCCTACTCGTTATCTTGCGTTTCTCTTCATGCTACCACTTTGAGCGCAGATGCAAGGGCCGCTTGGTCGTCATATTGATGTATAAACGGTCCTTATGATTCCGCCGACAGTGGTATGACAGAGGTGCCCCCCTCCCTACCCCCCCTTTTTTTTCTGCAACTCCTTCCTCATTTGACTTTTGACTCCACGAGAAAGAAAAAGTGAAAGTGCAATCAAGTACTATGCGTACAAACCCGATGATGACCTATACCATTAACAAGGTATACCGCTCTGAGAGGGAATGTAAGGAACCTTCAGGCTTCCAACATGAAGACTAAGCAGCCCTTATATGTACGGCGAAACTGTACAACGAATGTATAGAGTTGCACGTAAAATACTACCAATAACGGTGCCGCAACGGCACTGGGTAACTCCCAAGCTGAGGGGCCCCCCAACAACCAGAAGATGCTGTTAAGCCTTAAGGCAGAGCTATCGTAGGAACTCGTCTTTAGATATCAAATATATAGCATATGATATATACTGTATATAGGCATATATAGAACATGTTGCGTCTGCTACTGGGTAGAGTCAGAACCGCAAGGCGGACTCGGCCTTTACGAATGCGACTTTGCGCGCGCGCGTGTGTGTGTGTGTCTCCGTTCCATGTGAATGCGGAAATTCCTTCGTTTCCCGCTACGACCGCAGTCCACAAAGACAGCATAGACCCCTAGGAACAATAATAACACTCCTTAATAATAAGAAAGCAATGAGGCTCACTTTCTGGAGAATGCGAGAGAAGAAATGGGATTAAGAAATTGCGCTAGGCGGCGAGGGCTACGCTAAATCCTACTGGTATATATGATAGCCTACTATGCTCAGATGAGGCGTTTCTTGTTGGTGGGCCCCATCAAGTGATGTTAACGCGATACATTACAGAGGGGCGAAAAAAAGCACCCACAACCGATTCGTGGGTACCAATATATGTGGCCACTCACTCCACGCACTCCGGAGTCCAACTTGAATGGATCTGACTTATATGCCCGTGCCGAGATGCGCGTGATGAGAAAACACGCTGCTATCGATGGTGGTACTCTTGAAAAAAAGCGGGGGGCGAGGATGGGCCTGTGGTATCTACCGTCATGGACAGTCGAGTGAGCTACTGCTGCTGTTGTTGGTTGCCTCTGGTACCTTTGCTTGCGGCCGTGTAATATTTTCGTTGTTGGTGTTTCATTGATTGCGCTGTTTGAGAGCAGGTACGAGTGGAGGCGCTGCACTGATATCGAGAAGGCAGGGATTCTGGGCCACTTCGTGCTCCTGGGAGAGCGCCTGGGTGTCAAGGGCGTGCGCGACTGGAAAACCTGGGACGACGCCGTAGCTTTCCAGCGGGCGTACGAGGTGTGCGCCGGAACCGTGTAGAACACACGGCATCGGCCCGCCGGCCGGTCGGTCTTTATCTTATTTCACTTCGCCGTCCTGGGGCTCCCGTTCTTGAAAAAGCTGTCCCCTACAGCACAAGGCGTGATCGCCATAGAAACCCTTACAGCACTATAGGAACATAGTACAGGCAGTGGTACTTAATCGTGGTTCGGGCAGCCTTCGTCACATTTCGCTGAGATGGGTCGTACATGGCTCGCCCTACACTATTTCTGCAGTTCCTAGCCCTAGCCCTTCTCGGTTACAGTGACAGACAGTACCGCGCAATGCCTTCTCGCACGCGAAGCTCTCAAGAAAAAGCCAAGAAGAAGCTGTCTACAGCAAGCAGTACATACATACCACCGAGCAGGCGTTATTGTGACGGGTGCTACGATAGGGGCAAGTAGCACCGAAATTTCGTATGGGCCTCTGCACTTGAGGGCCTCGAGGACCTCCATACTATCACTAAGTTATTACTACTGTAATGTCACATTACGATTTCAGTACGAAGTCACTGCACGAAGTACATCACGATATCATCACGAAGTTACGAAGACGATAGTAATTCCCCCGAAACTGGGAGGAATGTGTACAGGCTTATCCCGACGAACTTTCCCCTGACCTAGTTATAATATCATGGTACTAGGTGTTGACGGAACATGTCGTGCTTTACTGGGTATCATAGTGCCTAGTTGAAGAACTCCGTCAGTCAAAACAAAAATCGGCCAAAAACTGATGCCCCTTTGAAGAATATACCGCAGGCGTGTGTATTCCTGGAAAACATGCCGCACGCACGGGGGGGGTCGACGGAGTTGCCCAAACCCCGACGTCTGGAGTGGCACGCGAAACGGTAGAAATGTCTCCATCGATGGTGCACGACGGCTAGAAAACATGGATTCTTCGTGTTTGGCCGAGAGAGCCTCGACCCTCCGCTCCACGAAGAAAAGGCCGTAAAGAATATTTTTTAAAAAAGAACGAAACTGCTATTATAGAGGTCTCCGTTTGGTCCTGTCTGTGCAGGATTCTGTTGATATATACTTACTGCACTGCTGTAGAAGCGAAAACGAAATTTGAAGAGGTGTTTCCGTTGTACGCGCCCCTCTCGGACCCGTTTCATTGCGTCGCACACCAGAAAACAATCGAGCTTATTCGGCGTTGTAGTCTTATCCACCATACGCTAGAAAAATTGCCTCACACAAGGGGGTATTTTTACTACAGTAGCTCACCCCCACGCTTCACTCCGCGCTTGGTGCAAGCCACCAATGTATGTTTGATCGGTAAAAACCCGACGTGTTCCGTCCGGACGTTTTGTGCGTAGGGATGCGAGGGTGTGTGGATATACGACCACGGCCATGCAGGGCATGAATACACTCCCCCATTCCCCACGCACACCCCCTCCCCCATTTCCTCGATGTATTTTTTTATTGCTGTTCCCGGCGACTCGATGCGCACAATCACACCCCGAACTTGTTGTTGCCACTCAGGCGAAGTTCTACGTTTTCCACGAGAGCAACAACGCGGTCGCAGTCCCCACCATCGAACTCTTCATCTCCAACTTTCCGAAGCCCCTCCGCTGGGCTGCGCGGTGGGCGGCGTACGCGCTGATGGACCCGTTCCTGCTTAAGACCATGGGCCTGCCGCAAGTGAGTACAGCCTTTGTTTTTATCAACGGTGGGAGGCTGGACATCGGGGGGGGGGGCTACTCGATAGTAGATGTACTCGATATCATGCGTGGCCTGTAGTCGTATGACCGTAGACCCTCGGAGGGGGGGTAGTCATTACCATGCGTGGCCGTAGTCGTATGGACCATAGGAGAGAACGGGAGGGAGTACGTCCCTCGTTGATCGTTTGGGGGTTGATGTAATATGGAGGCGTGTATTGTTTTCTCTAATTGCAACGCTTGCTACGGTAGGGGTAGCCCCTAAACGTTACACTTGATTCTAGTACAGGAACTATCTATCTCACCGACGGCCTGAGCACACAGCGAAAAATTTTGTGAGACCTTATTGGCCAGCGAACATTTGGGCCAGCAGTTTGTTAGCGCCCTCAAGGAGCACCCCCGTCAGTCAGAGTCGTTTCGGACCAAAAAAAAAATGGTACAAAAGGCAGTACCTGTATGGTAGCACGGGTGCATCGCTATTTTGGGCTATTGGGCTACTGGGCTACTGGGCTACTGGGCTACTGGGCTACTGGGCTACTGGTCTGTTGGGCTATACTAGGCTATTGTGCGTATGGGAGACGTATGCGCCGCATGACGAGCTCATCATCTCACCGGTAACATGATGACTTAAAAAAAAAAAAAATAGTCGTGCAGCCCGCGACGAGCCTTCACAATACTAAAAAAAGAACACACATAGTACGTACCGCAGTAAAAATCAGCATACTGACGGGTAGTTATTTCGAGGAAAATTCAACCGGTTCAGGAAATATATTACCCCGAAAAATCTCAACCCCTACTACTACCGTGAGATGAGCCCTCGAGAAATGAGTGAACCAAGCACGGTTGGGCCCAACATCAGTGCTAATAATAAGCACGCCGGCGCCGTCCTGAAGAATCTACTAGCCATGGCGAAACCTCATCCCCCCGCGTGCACACACGTTGCAGCAGTAGCTCACCGGGTGGATGTGGGAGTTGCCGTAACGCCTGCAGCCCCCCGTCCCCCCCCCCCCCCCCCCCCCCCCCCCCGCCGACTTATCCTGCGGTAGGGATTTTGCACTTTTTTCCTTCTGAGGCAGTATTGTCTGACCGGCTGAGCTCCTCGATTGAGAAAATCCCGGTTAGTGTGATGTTTTGTCTAGCATGTTTGATTTGGGACTCGTATGGCGCATAGAAGTGCTGGTCCGGCCGCGCGAGCGAACGTCTTTCGAAGTCGTGTTTCGGGTGGGATATTGAGCTCCTCGTGTTATCAATAGCTAACAAAATAAGGGTCCACCCCTCCAGGGGCTAATTGATCCCCCGTACCGCCCACGACATACTAGATCGTGGATCCCCCTTGAATTGCTGACGTCTGCTACGGTGGTAGTGGGTGCGCCTGCAATAGTTTGCCTTGAGGCTCCCCACTCGTGATAGAAGTGCTTTACCCTAACACTGGTCTTCTTCCGAAAACAAAAAAAACAACCATAGCATAACTTTTGACCCCGGTGAGCCAACGAAAAACGATTTGGAAACAAACGTAAAATCACTATGCCTGTACGTGGTTCCCTCGGTTGAGAAGGGACGTTTCGGACGCGAATGTAAGGACCGCTCCATCTCAATATTAACGTCTAACCGCTCCTTGTATTTACGACCCAGAGTTGGTACAGTTACGCCCTTTCATCATCGTTGAACGCGTCTGCTGCACACGCGGCCAGGTGCCGACCCTGCTTAGGTGGGCGGTGACGGGGGGGCTCCTCATGCGCGCCATGTTCCTGCGCTTCCTCGTCCCGCCCCGTCCGGAGTTTCTCGTGAGCCGCCGCACCCCCTTCATCGACGACGCCACCAGTGAGTAAAACTCCGGGGATAGCAATGCCTTTTTTTCGGGATCCAAGTATACCAGAGAAGGAGGGCTGAGGGTGGAACATCGACTGGGGCGGGAGGCGGGGCGGGTCTGGGGGGGTCTGGAGGGGTCTGGAGGGTCTGGAGGGTCTGGCGGAGTCTGTGGTGATCTGGGGGGGTCTGGGGGGGTCTGGGGGGGTCTGGAGGGTCTGGAGGGTCTGGCGGAGTCTGTGGTGATCTGGGGGGGAGGTCTGGGGGGGGTCTGAAGGGGTCTGGCAGTTGTCTGAGGGGTGTCTGGGGAGAGTTTGAGGGGGATCTGGGGAGTGTGAACGCTTCTTGTGCCTTACCTCTGGGGAAAAATCGCTTTCAAGAGTATTACGTATGGAGTGTGTTCTACCACCGTGCCGTGCAGTCCTCGCTGGGGACGCCCCCATGGCGCGTCGTGTAACATTGTCATTTGGCCGCATACCAGGTACATACGGGTGCTTGTTCCTGAAGCATGCCGTTAAGTCGTAGGGCCAAGTGCCACCGTGTGCCACCGTGTCTAAACTGTCGTCCTTGGCAATAGTTGCACGGCCTTTCTGTCGACCCTCTTACCCAATAGCTGCTGTGAAGTAGCGGTTGGTATCGACATGTGTTGGGCCCCTGATGGGCGTTACTTTCCTGTGCGAATTGTATTTGACGTCGTCTTGCTTGATCTCGTGCGCGGTCCTCGACACCGTCTTCAGCTGCACCATGTTCTGCAGTGGTAGGTCCTTGCCGTGAACGTGCATGTCGCCATGTATAGTCTTCGAACAAAGAGAAACGTGTCTTCTTCAAGTACAGAAAGAAGGTGAGATACCTAGGGGAAAACCGTTTTAAACAAAATCCACCCCTCCTGTGTGCTCAAGCCCGTCCCCCTAAATTCGCCGCTTAACTCCCCCTCCACACTCTCTCTCTCTCTCTCTCTCTCTCTCTCTCTCTCTCTCTCTCTCTCTCTCTCTCTCTCTCTATCTATCTATCTCTCTCTATCTCTCTCTCTCGTACACCTTATGTACCTTTCCCAGTCACGCCGCAACTCGTCATGAAGCCTCGGTACGAGTCCTACTTCGACCCGGAGCTCAGCTGCCTACTCCGCAAAGACGGGTGAGTGCACGTAGCGTTTTCCCGACTGCGGCGACTGCTGGCGCCCGTTACGATAGGGGTGATCACTTCACCCTTTAGTGCCACAGTCCTGGTTTGGGGACAAAGTGCCTAGAATTTGACTAATTTGTCTCTAAAAACGGGACTGCGGTTCTGAAAGGGCTAAAGTGCTCTATAAAACATCACCGAAAAACATTATTTTGAGAGAAAATGCGCACGGGAGACAACATCACCTAAAAACAAAGTAGCGCACTATTACGTAATACGCTTGACTAGCTCGATGGACGATCCCACGGCCTGAACGGGCCGACGAAACATAGTGTGCAACACGAACGGGAGTTGAGGAGCTAGGTCCCAGTGACGAATGTTTCAGCCAATTCCCTATCGTAGTGCGTCTGCTGTCTACTGTCTACTGTCTATAGTCTACTTTGTCTACTATTTTTTGTCTACTGCCTACTGTCTACGGTCTACTGCCTACTGCCTACTGTCTACTGCCTACTGCCTACTGTCTACGGTCTATGGTCTACTGTCCACTGTCGCACCAGTAACACCTTCCACTCCCACCCGCTCGCTCGTCAACTAGTGAGTCGGGACAATGGTTGCAGTTGGGTCGTCGGTTCTCTATTGTACGAGATCGATCCCTCCGAAGGACACCCGCGTGGTAATGACGATAGACAGCCAGCTCCACGGCAGAAACATCAGTGCATGACGGGTGTGGTCCTTGTTTTTCTTTCCCGGGCCCCCCTGGTGGTGGGAAGGTAGTCACGGTTCGCTGACCGAGGCTTGGCAGCTGCAGTGGCAGAGTTGTGCCTCGACGAGTGCTAACTGGGCCTAGAACATTGTAGGCAGCAGCGTTATTACCTACGTCGGAATGCGTGCGGGTACAGCACTATGTATGTACAACACGTGTAGTAGTTTGGGTGCTTCGTGCGGTATCGGAGGGGTGGAAACAAAATAATATGGAGATATCGAACAATGCAACACACCACCATTAAACGTGTACTGAAATTGAGACCTTGTCGACACCTCTTGTGGGGTCTTGCTACATTGTTGATGTATCCACAAAGATTTCGTTTACGGTCACGTTGCGCAAGGCGGAAGGGGGGGTGTACTCGATATCATGCATGACCGTAGTCGTATGACTAAGGCGGGGGGCGGGGGGCGGGGGGAAGGTCTCGGCCACGTTTGTAGGTGTACGGCTGGGGGTCTCCTCTTGGTCTGACATCGTTGAGCGAGCCTCTGTAGTTGCACGCACACTTTACGCTCTACTTCATATCTTCCCCTGACGCCATGATCATTCGTTCGTGTTCGATCGCGGGTTCGGTCGCCCTCACTCCCTCTGGCCCTCCTCCCCCTGTACGTGCTACGCTCGTGCTCGGTTACACCACGATGATCACTTCATGCGCCGCGCCAGGTACACGCTGGGAGAACTGGGACCCGTGGGCTGCCCGGCCGGGCGGCTCGTGCACGACGCGCCTACGTTCACAGGGGACGGAGGAGGGGGCAGCGGGCCCGTGGTGCTGGATGCTGACGGCGCGCCGCTCACGGCTATGGATGCTGCTGCGGCGAAGAAAGGGAACTGAGAGATAGATAGGCAGAGACACAAAGAGAGAGGCAGAGAGAGACAGGGAGAGAGAAGAGAGAGAGAGAGAGAGAAGAGAGAGAGAGAGAGAGAGAGAAGAGACAGACAGAAGAGAAAAAGAGAGAGCGAGCAGAGAGAGAGACAAAAAAAAGAAAGACAAAGAGGGAGGAGGAGGGAGGAGCTTGGATGGTTCCAGGGGGTTGGAAAGACGCAGCGCGATGGTCCGAGAGGTATAGCGGGTGTGGCTGCGAGACTGCTACTGTTGTAGCCGTTAACGAGAGCCGTTGAAACAACACACCCGAAAGGGCTGCGGGCACAAAGATCCTGGTGGAGAGAACAAGATCATCTTCGTTGGCACCACATCCACACGCCGAATCATAACACGGCCAAAATGTAGCGCGAGAGACGCGATCATGAGACGTGGGTTTCGTAGTGCTTCGAGAGGCGGGAATGCCGCGAACGTGGTAATTAATAGCGCTCTTCATGTAGTGACCATGAGGTGCCTCTTCTGCAGCGTGCTTCCCGAGGAATCTCGCGCGCCTCCTCTCTCCCCGCCGGGGAGGAACGCACGACTTTTCTACAGGAAATCTATGAAGAGGCACCCGCAGCTGGTCTGTCCGCGACAGAACACACCGCCACACAAAGCAACCCAATATATATGAGTAGCAATACGTGATGTTCTATGGGGCCAGTTATGGAAGAAGGACCAACTGTCTGTATGGATCGATAAATCTGGAGACGCGCGTGCGTATGAATTCTCGGGGCTTCCCTACAGCATTGCGCTTTCTCTGTTTCGCTCTAGATGCTCTTGGTCGATTCGAGCATGTACGTGGATATTGCAGCGAATCGCTACCGGTGCAAGGCGTAGCGATTATTTCGGTTCTGTTTTGCGCTTTTCTGTTCTACTCGGTCGTCCGAGACCGTACTGTAGGCACCAAGTCGAGGGGGCAAAGGATGGGGAGTAATAGGAGAAGTACACCGAGCAATAGGGCTGTTAGGCGGAGTAGTGGCAGTGTAGAGGTATCCACATATGATGATGGTCCCGCATCGAGTGGCGAGGTGACCAAGCAGCGGCAATGATGGTTGTGTATTTTACGACGAGGGTTTTTTTTCTGTACGGATCCTGCGTCCTGTTTTTACGTGTGATCGTATGATTGTTTTCGTTTTTTTCGTTGTTGTACGTTAGCCGTTGTGCGTCAACCTTGCGTAAGTTGGCATCCGACCTTGCAGGTTGAGGGCAGTAAAACGTTGGGCACGCGTGTTCAGATATAATCAAGGTGCGAAGGGTATTAAGGATGGCAAGGGCCGACGCACAATAACGACAAAACAAAAATGATACGGAAAGGGGAACCAACCGTTGGTGCTACTCGTACGGTTTTAGAGGTGTCATTCTCGAGCGTGAATGGAGTTTTCGCACCTCGGGCAGATCATGATCTACTGTACCAGGTACGTAGAACTTCTCGGTCCTTACCCGCCGTTACGACGTGTTCTGCGGGATCTGTGTACTGCAGCACAGATCCGACTCAGCAAAGTTGTTTTTAGATCATACAGGTCACACGGATCCCACCCGGCAGCACCACCACCAGCTGTAGATCATGCAAGATCGGGAACCGATCTTCCTTGAAAGATCTGCGGTAGATCATGATCTGTCCGGATGATCTGTGGAAGACGGCGGGGCTCCCCAACCATTTCAAACTTACCATGGCAGCTGAGGGGCGATCCCAACACATTGGACCCCATGTATGATGATGTGTATTGTTTTTGCACACGACGAGATGAATCGTGAGATATACCTTTCGCAGTCCCATGAGATCGTGTATCGGGCGCAACCAACGTAGAGCTTCTCATGAATTCTAGAAGAACTAGCTTTTGCTTGTTTTTGTCATCTTAATCGGTTGTCTCTGGAGAGTGGGGGGGGGGGGGGGGGGGGGGGGGGGGGGTACTCGATAGGAGAGATGTACTCGATCTCATGCATGGCCGTAGTCGTATGACCATAGACCCTCGCGTCCCTACAATGCCGGGGCGGAGCATGTCGGGTTTTCACCGACCAGGCAGACATTGCTTGCACCAAGCGCGAAGCGCCGTGAGGTGTTGGGCGAGTCGCATGAAGGGTGAGCTGCATCCTACTAAGAACCGTTTGTGAGGCGGACTTGCATATGGATGACAGCTTCAGTGAGTTTGTTGGGGGGGGGGGGGGGGGGGGGGGGGGCGGGAGTCGGGAAGCTCAGAAATAAGGACACACTGCCCCTATACATAGCGTCACAGGAACATGAGCCGTGGGGCCCGCAGTGAGCATGAGTCAAATATCTAAGTTATAGCTCCACAATTCCCCGGCCCACTTCGAAACACCAATTCCAATGAAACTGCTTACGACCCCACGCAAGTTGCGCCGACTGCACGGTGAATGCATGGTGTACAGCAGTGCAGCGGGCATGATCCCTCACCCCTTCGAACCCCTAACCGACCAGAACAACGATCATTTTGGTGTTATCAACCATTCGCGCGCGTTCAGCAGTACGGGTAGGATCATCTTGCGCCCGCGTCGTCACGACTCCTTGCGTTGTAACTCGGACAACCATTTTTGTATCAATCATCCTCCAATCACCCAGTAGTGGCCGCTGCTGTAACCGTCATTTTTTTATCGCCAATTTTTCCAAGAGGGTTAAGTTTCACTTCAGAGCTGCACCAACCTGTTTCGGGACGCACTGCGTGGAATTAATGCAGGACTCATTTTTGCAGCGGTGTGAGGGCTAGAGAAGGAAAAACGCAAGCATTCAGCGATGACCGGGTGTTCCCACACTGTGCTGACAGAGATAGATAGAGGTGGAGGGGGGGGGGGGGGGGGGCGTACTCGTTTGTTGCTTGCCTAGTCATTTGGCCATTGACCACGCATCCCTTTCGAGACGGAGCAGGGGGGGGGGGGGGGGGGGGGGGGGGGGGGGGGGGGGGGGGGGGGGGGGGGGGGGGGGTACTCGTTTGTTGCTTGCCTTAGTCATTTGACCATTGACCACGCACCCCTTTCAAGAGCACCGTTCCTACTCCTAATAGAGACACCTCCAACAATTGTGCGCTCACTACCTTGTTTCCATATATTACCTAGAAGCTTTTTGCTAATTTTATCCCCTCCCTGTCTGGTCGCATGTGGCCACCATCTATCTCCTAGGATAACGATTGTTTTCTCGCTGCTATTCAGTGTATCAAACTCTCCATGTCATTTCCCTCAACTCCTCTTCTAACATATCCCGTTCCTCCTTGTATATTTCACATTCTCCTACTATGTGAGTTCTACTCTCTATTGCTTTGCCACACGGGCACATCTGTGCGTCTACTTCCTCCTCCTCCCGGCTACTGGTGTACCTCTTTCTTCTTTCTGGCAGGTCCAGGTCCCCTACACGAAAGCGCAGTTTCAGCGTTTTCGCGAAGTCCGTTGGATCATGCAAATACGTTTTCATTCCTATTCCTTCCCTCAATCCCCCGTATATTTCAAAGTGTTTTTGCGATTCCACCTTGTTTCTTAGCGCTATCCTTTCCCTTCTTTCTATCGTTTCTTCTACTTCTGCCTTGTACCTCCCAAAAATCCCGGCGGACATCATATCTTCTTGGTTTCCCCCTATATCCTTCCATACTTTCTCAACTACGTCATCCCACCTTATTCCACCTCGCTACTTTGTTACTTTCTCCCATACAGCTCTATCAACTATGGCTGGCAACCTACAGTAGATACGCGTGGAAACGTTGAAACCGCCGCCCCCGCCGCCGCCGCCGAGCAAGTGGTTGACCCCCTCGGCGCCCTTTCAAAGTCGTTCGGCATTACCGCGCTATCTCCGCCACCCCCGCCATCCGCAGCCAACCTCGAGCCAGCGAGAAGCACAAAGACTGAAGGCAGTATATACATCTCCGCGAAAACAGACAGCGTTCGCTTAACCGATGACGAGTACTACTACAACTGCTATTACTATGATACTGGGTGGGCTCGCAGCACGAAACGTTTAACAGCGTTGCCAACAGACACAAACTTCGGTCGAGTCGATGACCATACCCACGTACACACGTTGAAAAAATCAACGAGAACTACTTCAGCTGCGGCTACTGTAAACATAGCTGTGTTCCGAAACTACTACTACCCAGACCTCCGCGGAGGATCGGAAACTACTGTAAAACAATGTATACCGTCGGCGCACTCGTGGGCGCTTGTGCAAGACATGATTGCGTCCACTGACCGAATGGTTGAAAAACGAAAGCACGCAAACAGCGGCTGCGTGTTGCACCTCGCGCAGGGTGGGAGCCAGAAGCTGTGCGTGTGTATTCCCACCTTATGCCAATGCAGCCACGCAATATGTACGATGCTCCCGTTGCACCGCCGCAGGATGCTCACCACCAGCTGGAGCTGAACACCGTGCCCTACCGACTGTATACGTCAGGGGGGGGTTCAAAACGAATACGTCTCCCTCCGCCGCCACGGCACAGATCCATCCCCTGGTCTCCTTCTCCCCCCCCCTTGTCCGGCAAGCCTAAAAGAGCAATCCTGCCATCCTTTTTTAGACGTTTGAGATGACTCATCCCCCGGTAGGGGTTGCCTAATTTTGCCTTCTGAGGCAACATTTTCTGGCCGGTTGAGCTCCCTTCAAGAGGGCAGTTACCGGCTAGTGTGATGCTTTGTGGGGCGGACCTTCTTGCATATATGGATGACACCGTCGAATGAACTGATTTACTTTCCGGCGTGGCCACTTCCACAGAGCAATGGGGTTACTATGTAACTGCCTCGTGGGTGGAGGGGGGGGCGGTTACTATTGGGCAATTTTCTTTCAGGTCTTGAATTTTATGGTTGTGACTTTCACGATACACGCTTCGGGCGCCATGGGGTTGTTCCGTTACGCTGCGCCAGAATAACATAGCAATCCGTCTATATCTTCAAGCCCATTCTTGAGTGGGGTACAGAGTGACTCACTCGCGTGAGTGGCTTCCGTGAGTGGCTTCAACGCGGGCAACGGAAAAAAGGAGGTAACCAAGGTATTCAATAGCCCCCCTACCACAGAGTTGGTTGATGAAAACCCGACGTGCTCCGTCCCGGCATTGTAGGGATGCGATTGTCTATGGTCATATGACTACGGCCATGCACGATAATGAGTGCACCCCCCCCGCACCCCCCCCTACCACAGAGCAGCACCAGTCTGCGCCCGCATAGATTTCCGAGGAGCTCTATACAGTCTACAATTTCTGCCGTAGTCAGCCAACCAGAATCCGAATTTTAACGAGATAGCGACCAAACAATGGTCAGTAACTTTGGCATTGATACGGGCATGATCACGCAGAGGGTGGCCGTTTGCTGTATTCCGCCACTTGTTTAATCGTCAATTTTTCCCACCTCCCAAGTTCCAAGAGAGTCATACAACCCGAAGACCTGCAACTATGTACCCCCAAGGACCTGGGTGCATGACGAAAACATAAAAAAAGGTGAAGCACGATTCAGATTTTTGTCAATAGCTATCCTTAGAGAAGGAGACCTCTGGTGCATGGTAGGGGGGGCTACCCCAAAAAAAAACCAATTCCCTCGTTTGCGCCACTCAAAACTGGAGGTAACCTATTTCGTTGGCTCGGGGCGGCAAACAATCCCATGGTGGGTGCTCATCGCGAAACGCAGAGGCTTCAGGGCTCAATCAAGACTGCAGAGGTACGTGGTCTAATCACTCGTTCGAGTGACTCTGGCCGGCTGAAACCAATGGACCTGAAAGCCACGCCCTCCTACCGTGGAACCAGTCTAAAGACGAAACGCGATCCCTATCGTGTGTGAACAATACTTGTCTTGCCATGCCACCCGTGAACGGAAGAGCGGGGAACGATCAAAGGAGTAGTGGTATCCACAAACGGGGGGGGGCGGGAATGCGTGAGAAGCCCAGGAGATAATTGTGCCCTACAGAGGGGGCAGGGAGCGCAGGAGTGAAAGCTCAAAAGGTTCGCCCTGCACGAGGGGGTAGACAGCGCCCAAGAGAGCACGGATCTTTCTTCGGAAATCAGTAGTTCGACCTGCAAATGTGGCGCTCCAGCGAGGGGTCAATGATATCCGAGAAGGTGTGGACTATCCTCGCGGAAGGAAAGTGGCGACCGAGTGAGCATGCAGCATG
Organism: Macrocystis pyrifera; assembly: GCA_031763025.1. Taxonomy (NCBI): domain Eukaryota; class Phaeophyceae; order Laminariales; family Laminariaceae; genus Macrocystis; species Macrocystis pyrifera. The sequence goes on from JASSKH010000026.1 coordinate 2,550,840, forward strand.
CAGTAGTAGTAGTAGTAGTGGTAGTAGTAGTGGTAGTAGTAGTAGTAGTAGTAGTAGTAGTAGTAGTAGTAGTAGTAGTAGTAGTAGTAGTAGTAGTAGTAGTAGTAGTAGTAGTAGTAGTAGTAGTAGTAGTAGTAGTAGTAGTAGTAGTAGTAGTAGTAGTAGTAGTAGTAGTAGTAGTAGTAGTAGTAGTAGTAGTAGTAGTAGTAGTAGTAGTAGTAGTAGTAGTAGTAGTAGTAGTAGTAGTAGTAGTAGTAGTAGTAGTAGTAGTAGTAGTAGTGGTAGTAGTGGTAGCAGTAGTAGCAGTAGTAGTAGTAGTACTAGTAGCAATAGTAGTAGTAGTAGTAGCAGCAGAAGTAGTAGTAGTAGTAGTAGTAGTGGTAGTAGCAGTAGCAGTAGCAGTAGCAGTAGTACTGTAGGATCCCAGGGGCAAAGGAGCGCTGTAGCGGGGGAAGATAGCAGTAATCAGCAACGCACTGTGGTGAGTAAAACATAGAGGGGATCGTGGATACACTGCTGTTTTCACTGTGCCATGGAAAGAAATGTGTGGTGCTTCACTGGGGGGCCCAGGGTACCCCCGATAGAAAACAAACCCTCTCAAAAAAGAGCAAGGGGATGACTGAATTACCTTAACCACCGACGCGGGGGGGTAAGAGGTGCGCGAGAAGGTATATCGAGCCCCACACAAAGGCGTGCAGCGATCGAGGGAACTCATGGCACCGTGACGTACGGGAGAACGGTGCATCAAGCAAACAAACAATTATAGCGCATATGACTCCCCACGGAGAACAAAGGGGTGTCCGTGCCCGAAGGAGTGTTGTCGCGCCCACCCCGTGGACGAGGGGGTGCATGGCGCCCAAGAAAGAGGGCAAAAGGAGAAACATGGAAACAAAAAAATGCCTTGAGGGAGACCGGACGAGTTCTATGATGAGGTGGGTACAGTATATGTCACATTTCAGCCAAAACACTATTTTGGCCTGATGGCGCTTTTAAAACCTTTTGAGGACTGTAGTCCCGTTTTGGGGGCAAAAACTGTCTAGACTTTGAGTGGAGTGTCCCCCGAAGCGGAACTGTAACTCTGAACGGGTTAACGAAGCTCAGGAACTAACTAGATACTGTGCACTACCTGACATCGGAGGCGTGCTACGACAGAGGTTCACCCTGATTTTTCTGAGACTCCTCACTTGACCTCAAGGAACTCCATGCCTCATCCGAAAAACGACTTCAGCAAAAATCAAATTGCATCACGATGAATAATCCCGTGGCCCAAAAGTATACAAAAACGTCCTTTTCGAAACAAGATTGGTATTCCGACGATTTTGGGTTAAGGAACCCCGTCGTTCATAAAAATGATTAGCGGAAATGTATTACCTCTATTATATCGTACAACGCGTCATCGTTTGTTAAATATATATATGAAGAAAAAAAAGAAACGTGTTCGCAGTTTTACCGACCTACGCCATAAAATTGAGTGATTGATTGATTGGTTGGTTGGTAGACCGATTGATCGATCGATTGATTGGTTGGTTGATTGATCGATTGATTAGTTGGTTGATCGATTGATTGATTGACTGCCTGCTCATAGGGAAGGAAGGTGCGTGCCCTTTTTTTCCCCCCCCTCAAAGCCAACCTTCCAGGTGAAATGTTTACCAGCTCCTCCCAAGTCAGGAAGCAGACTCAGAACAATTGTGGCGCTCCCCCCACCATAGCATGCGTCGGCGTGGAACTCTCCAGGGAGGGGGTCCGTGATACCCGAGGGAGCATGGAGCCCCAAGGGATGAAAGTAAGGACCGCGGGAAGACAGTGGCCGAGGGTAGTAGGGGTCCGTCCCACCGGAGAGAGGATGTACGAATACTGGGTTGAAGGAAGAAGAGCGCTGTATAGAAAAAAAACCGAGACATAGCACTGGGGAGAGAGTTCAGGGCGTTGGGGAGAAAACATGGAAGCCTCGCGGCGGAGGGGGAAATGAGCGATCCGAGAGGAAACCGTACGCCCCAGACGTGGAGGGTATGTGTGGGGTCTCCGAGAACGCATGGAAACCCCACGGATGGGCAAGGAGCAAACGACGGAATCATGGCAAATCACGGCACCACCCGAGACGCATACTTTGATGGAGGTCGTGCAGTAGCACTTTTTGGGCAAAACATTTCTGACTGACTCCGTTGAAGGTGAGGAATCATCATGGAGGGCAGCGAAGGTATCCGATAGAGCGAGAAACTTCAAGAGCGGAAACGAGGTATCATCGAGGGGGCGGGCAATCACATGCAGGAGTACAGAGCGCCTACTATGACTAAAGAACGGGAACACCGGCGGCGTGTAAAGAGTGGCGTGGGTCTGATGACCAGCCGGTGAAGAAGTTGGGGACGAGCGGGTAGATGCTGTAGCGAGGGAAGCACTGCTGACAAAGCTTTGCGGCGGTGGAGCGTTGATGGTGGCGGTGGTGGTGGTGGGTCTGGCGACCAGCAGGTGAAGAAGGTGGAGACTAGCAGGTAGATGCCGCAGCCAGGGAAACACTGCGGACAAAGCTTGGCGGCGGTGGTGTTCATGATGGCTGTGGTGGTGGCGGCGGTGGGGTTGATGGTGGCTGTGGTGGTGGTGTTTGTGGTAGTGGTGGTGAGGGTGGTGATAGACGTAGTGGTGATGTTGGTGGTGGTGAGAGGTAGTGGTAGTGGTTGATGTTGGCGTGTGGTGGTGGCGGTAGTGGTGGTTGTGATAGTGGTGATGGTGGGGCCTCCACCGCCAATCATCGCACATGATTTCCCGCCGAGCATGTACTAAACGAGGAGCTGTTCTAGGGGATAGAAATACCCAAGGCAGTAATCTGGGGTGGAAGGTCTTCCACCGTACGATGTGATCTATACGCTGTTTCTCCTCCCGATGGCACGTGAAGTAGCACGATGTTTTGATATTTTTACCTGTCGCCTGACAATTCTGTATATGACTTCGAGTTGCTCACCATGCCGAACAAATGCCCTATGCAGTAAGTACTCTGTAGGTTGGTTCTGTGAAGAGACTGTGGTGGAATCTTTAGGTAGACAGATGTAAGTTGAGCTTATCAATTTCTCGGGGGGGGAGGGGGGGTCAATCGATTGTAAGTGTTGGCAGGATCGGCATGCTGCTTCATCTCCCCTCCGCCGGATTTCGTTGATTCATGCGCTCCGTTGCTTACACGAATTGGGTGAATGTATGCGCATCCTTCCTTGCGCGAATTGTGTGCATGCTCTTCCTCCCTCCCACTGTTCGCATGTACCAGGTACACATTTGAGTATATCCATGTCATCAGCCGTCGCCTCGGGATGACACCCCTTCCTGTTTTGATTCGCTACTGCCTCGCCCGCATCCCCTGCCCAGCGAGAAGCGAAAACGAACGCAAAAACCGAACCCCCCAAGAAAGACATGGCACAGGCTCCGCCGACTATCAATATCTAGTTGTACACACATAGAAGCCCTCTCACTGTAGTAATGAGCAGCCAGTAGTAGCGGTGTACAGTGCGGTGGTACTGCTGCACTTCATCACATCAACTACTCTGTGTAACATCGTACGTGCAGTACGTCATCGACGCTCGCACCACCAACTAACTAACCTCAACCATAGAACAGCTAGATAAAAGCGGATCAATGTTATAAATTAGCACCGCACCACAGCATTATGCTACGTGCCGTAGTGCCGGTTCAAATGGTACGCACTCGAGCCGGGCCCACCGACCAGACACGTAGACCCTCCACCGTTTACCGTGGAGAAGCTAGCTACAAGATATACCGGCTTCCCTCCAGACTCCAGACCTCCAGACCCCGAGCGAAGGAAGTGTACAGTAGTAGGAGAAAACAGCAACGAACACATGTAGCATGACGGAGAAGAAGGGATGGTTCCAGTATAGGAGAAGAAAAGGAACATCCGTACTTCGAAATACGCCACAAGAAATCAACCGGCGATCAGCGCGAAACGTAGAGCCTCCGGAGCGGCGAGACGGCCAGGATAGATATTGCTAACGGGCGAGGCCCCCGCACGACGAGCAGGAGAGAGCACGGACGCGCCGAGCAGGGAGGGTAGTAGCGCCATCAGGTAAGCATCGTCCTTTACCTCCTCCGGCGCCGTCGTCGCTTAAACGCAGAGCGTCTACTGTGGTATGGCACTGCGACATTGCACGTACACTCTGTGCTCACTGGGGGGAAGCATAACATTTCCACTTCTAAGACAAGCGTACATCAAGAAATACGAGACTGGTTGCCAACCAAGATCGAATTCATTTTTTTTATGCTACCCTGTGTGGTCATGGACTCTGCCGACGCATGGGCCCTGCCTACGTGAGAGGGCTTCATCCTGGCAGAAGGCAAGGAGGACCGAAAGTAGGGATCACTCTCGAGTACCTCGTGTTTGACGTCTACGGATGCACGTGTAGAGCAGATCCAATCCGGGGAACTACTACCGCTGCAGATGGAATGTTTTTCACGTATGCAGATAGATCCTGCACAGCCTTTCACAACAGCAGATGAGGAACTAGATCATCTACAGCAGACAGATCGATCATGATCTATCTCTCAGTCCGAGGTCGAACAATGGTTGTATTATGGATATTGTGATATACCCTGGCACAGTGGCTGAGAGGCTGTGTCGTCGACGTTAGTCGAGGTGATGGCACGTCTGAGAGTGTAGCCTGGAAGAAGAGAGTCCTTCCACAGTGTGAAGAAGATGTAGAGATAGTGTAACACTGGCGCTTAGATGGCCAACACACACAGATATAAACCACAGAGTATGCAGGAGCCGAGACGATGGCTGCTTCCTAGAGATGACCAGGACAGCTACGATCCACACGAGAGAGACACGAGAGAGACGCGACAGAGTGATCTACTCGGCTAGCAAGCAGAGTATTCTACGCAAGTAATTCCTCCGCATATACATACGCTACATTCGAACAGACATATATAAGATCTACGATATTATACAAGAGCAGTGCTACTGAACATTGACTCATACTGGCTATGTGCTAACATTTCCATAACACTCCCCCTCGATGAAAGTTGCTATGAATTGTACCAAATTAATGATGATTAAATCAAGCAAGTATTCGTTACATGTGTAAGTTAAAAACCGTTTCATGTTTTATACGTGCTACAATACATTCATGCATTGCAAAAGAAGTACCTGCTATTGTTTCCTGCACAAACCAAATTACCATAACTTTCAATCCTACATGGCTCGTTCAACCAGTGATGGTGCGAGACCGAATGCCGACTACTGAAAAAGAAAGCTGATTCACACAAACAGAACAGATTCCAAAAACAAACACACAAACATATATCACAATTATTTGAACTTGTTGTTGATGAAGCCGTTCACTTGGAAGTTGTCGATGCTTGTTGAGGTGCTTTGTACCGATGTCAGCAGGGTTGCTCTCGGTCGGGATGTAGTGGATGGAGATCCTTCCTTCCGACACCAGTTCTCGGAGATAGAAGAAGCGTAGGGCGATGTGCTTAATCCTTGAACTGAAGGAGCGATTTCCCAGCGCGTGTAGCGTTGCCGTGTTGTCGCAGTAGAGCTGCACTTGCGCAAACTCCTTTCCGAACCCAAGCTCAGTCAGCATATTCGAACAAAATACTGCTTCCTTTATAGTTAGCGCCGACGCAACCAGCTCCGCCTCCATGGTCGACAAGGCAGTCAGACCTTGTAGTCCCGACTTGAAGCTCATCGGTGCGTTTTCTAGCATCATCAGGTAACAAGAGGTGGACTTTCCGTCGTCAGGGTTGTTGGCCCAGTTGGAGTCCGAAAAGGCTGTAAGCTTGAAGCCTCCCTTCTTGTTCGTCATGTTGAAATCGATTGTGCCGGCCAGATAACGAAGAGTATGCTTTGCTGCCACCAAGTGCGTCTTGCTGGGTTTCGCCATTGGGCGAGCCAGCTGGCCCGTAGCATATATTATGTCGTAATGAAGCCCTTGAGCAATGTACATCAGGCACCCCACGATGGCCTGATAACGTCTCGTTTCTTCTTCGTTCAGTAGTGTATCCTCCGGCTGGTTGTTGGAAATCTCCGGACCATAACCAGGCGTGCTGGTTGGTTTACAGTCCGACATCCCGAACCTTTCGAGGATAGACTTACTGTAGGCTTCTTGGGAGATGGTCAATGTCCCTTTCTCACGGTTCCTTTTCATTTCCATTCCCAACACAAGCGATACCTCGCCCATGTCAACCATCTTGAAACGTTGTTTCAACTTCCTCTTAACCATCGAGATGACGTTCCAGTCGTTGCCGGCTACCAGAAGGTCATCAACAAAGAGCGTCTAGATGATCTGGATACCGTCGTGGTTGTACAGATAGACGCAAGTGTCCAAATTGAGCGGAACGAAACAGATTTCAACAAGGACGGGGTCAATGGTGTGGAACCAATTCCCGGGGCTTTGGGCTAGCCCGTAGAGGCTCTTCTCTAGCTGCATTGCTAGATCACCTCCATCCTTGTTCTTGACCTCGAAGCCAGGTGCCTGTTCGACGAACACTCTCTCCTGAATGTCGACGTATAGAAAGGCAGTGGACACGTCCATGTGGTCCAAATCCAGGTTGAACTTCACGGCTACGCACGCTGCCAGCCGAACGCTCTGTAGTCTGCACACCGGAGCGAAGGTACTGCCGTAGTCAAGTCCAGGTACTTGGTTCCAGCCTTGAGCCACTCGACACCCCTTGTATGATCCGTCTGCCTTATGCTTGAATACCCACTTGGACTTAGTCCGCTTCCTCCCAGGGGGAACTGCCGTACCCGGGACGAGCTTGTAGACTTTTCGTTCGTTAAGACTCGTTATCTCGCGTTTAGCAGCTGCATTCCATTGCACACCACCCGGCATGGCCCGTGCTTCTTGAATCGTCCGTGGAACACCCGGTTGAGATGTCCCCACAGCATACGCATATTCCGTAAAACCGAAGGAGCCGTCCCTATGGGCGACATCAGGAAACTCCCCTTTCGCGGTGAATGCGTATGAGATACGACGGAGCTCGCGGATGGTCTAGGCATTAGGGATGTTCGTAGTCGACCTGGTGACAGCACGTGTCGACATGAAACCTCGTCCACCACGGGAAATCCGCCCACCTGCCGAGCCGCTAGATCTGATGCCTCTCTGCGCAGATCTACCACGCGAAGAGTCACCGCGCGCACTTCGGCTACCACGAGACGAACCACGCCCACGTACAGAGCCATCTTGCGTTGCAGCGCCAGACGGAGCAGAACCAGAAGGCGATGGACCAAGCGGCGTCGCCGGACTTGGACTTGGTGACGTACCAGGAGGAGACGCACCTCCGCCCAGCTCATGGGGGCTTACTCCTCCAGGCGATGCCGGGTTATCTCCCTCAGGTGTACCACCGGAAATTCCAGGGCCACCGTCAGCAGGAGGAGATTCAGCAGAACTCAACCCAAGGTCACGAGTAGTTGTTTCACGAATTTGCTCGAGGAGTTCAGTCACAGGCGGATCCCCAATGGCATGATCAGGAGAGCGCGAACCAACTGAATGATTGAAAGTATGGTTTCGCACGTCTCTCACCATGTCGTCGTGGTCGTTGTACGTGAACTCCCCGTCGTCGAAACCACCCTCATCCGACGAAGGCACTACGGAAGGAGTCTCAATAAATACAATATTTCGACTCTCCCGTACACGTCTCGTCTCAGAGTTGTAGACCCAGTACGACTTACTGTCCATGCTGTATCCGACAAGCCGTCCTTCCCAAGCACGATGCTCCATCTTCTTGGTGTAGGTCTCGATGTGCACGAACGCCCTAGACCCAATCACCCGAAGGTGCCCAAGGTGGGCATCTTTGCCGTAGAGCGCCTTGTGCGGCGTCCCGGTTTGCAGGGCTGCGTGAGGAGTCCAGTTGCTTAGATAAACAGCTGTCTGCATTAGCTCCCCCCAAAGGAAGTTCGGTAGAGTCGAGTCAGCGAGCAGGCAGCGTACGATGTTCACGATCGTTCGGCCCGCACGCTCGTTCGCACCGATCTGCTGTGGGGTGTTCGGAGAGGCGAACTCCAGCTTGATGCCGACGTCTTGACAGTACTGACGGAACTCCGCACTCGTTAGTTCCGTACCTGGATCCCCGCGGAGGCAGTGGATGCGCTCGCCAGTAGGAATCACAGTCCCTTTGTTGAACACCACAAGGGAGTCCACGGAACAGGTATTGTCCTTTATGAGAACGATCTCCTTCCACCTGGTCTGCTGGTCAACGAACTTGGTGGCGTACTTGAAACCTCCCAACGCTGGAGGCGTGAAGGGGCCAAGGGTGTCTACTGAAACATGCTGGAAAGGGCGTAGAACGCCATATGAAGCTTGCTTAGGATGAGGTTGTCGTGTGCTCTTACCGAGCGGGCAGGCACCACAATCCTTAACGTCACCGGTGTAGTTGACGCCGTTGTCGGGCGCCTTCTTCAGGACGTCCAAGCTCTTGCTGTTAATATGTCCCATGCGTCGGTGCCAGAGATAAGCGGACTCCACTTTTATGGCAAGCCCGTCAGGGTTGTCCCCGAGGACCATCTGGCCCCCAGCGCCACCCCCAAGCTTCACCTCGATGAAGCACATGGTATTTCCTGTTGTGTCGTCCACCCCGAGAGTCTGCATCGGGATAACCCCGCCCCCCGACTCCAACCTGGGGTTGGTCGGATAAAACCAGGGCTTTTCGCGGGTCATGACCCGACCCGCGGGTCGGGTCACGGGGTGTTTAAAATGTCACGGGTCGGGTCGGGTCAGGAAGTGTTCGAAATCTCACGGGTCGGGTCGGGTCGGGTCAAGAGGTTTTCAAATTTCACGGGTCGGGTCGGGTCGGGTCAAGAGTTTTTCAAATCTCACGGGTCGGGTCGGGTCGGGTCGGGTCAAGAGGTGATGAAAAGCTCACGGGTCGGGTCAGGTCATGACCCGCGAGAAACAGGTCACTCGCGGATCGGCCCAGCGTGACCCGCGAGTTCTTTTCTGCTGGCCCGCGGGTCGGACCCGCGCATCCGGCCCGCGGATCCGACACTCAAAGCACTTCCCGCTCTCTTACCCAAAGGCTTTTCTCGTACAAATACTCAATAATACTCCTTTGGTATCTTATTCACACATTAAAACACTGCCAAATCCATATACGCATGCCCGCATCCATTTATACCCACTACAGCCAGGCCACATATCGCTTGTGGGCACAAAAATGGATAATAAATTGTTTTTGAAGTGTCGACCCACGGGTCGGATCCACAGGTCGGACCTGCGGGTCAAGATAAATAGTCTCACGGGTCAAGGTGACCCGACCCGCATGAAACCCGTGTCTCACGGGTCAATCCGAAGGTGGCGGGTCAGGTCGGGTCGGGTCAGGAGGTTTTGAAAGCTCGCGGGTCGGGTCGGGTCGGGTCAGGATATTCTCAAATCTCACGGGTCGGGTCGGGTCGGATCAACAACTTTTTAAATCTCGCGGGTCGGGTCGGGTCGGGTCAAGAGGCTTTCAAAATCTCACGGGTCGGGTCGGGTCAGCTGACCCGACTCGACCCGACCCGTGAGATTTGACCTGACCCGCGAAAAGCCCTGGATAAAACAACGTTGCCACCCCCTTCAACATCGCTGCGGTCACGGAGAAAAGGTTGGTACCCAGCCCCGGTACCATAACGACGCGAAAGGAGACTTGCCGGTCATTCCCATTGTCGTCTGTGACGGCGCCGACGATCGTCCCCGTAGTAACGCCTTTCAGGAGATGCTGGCCGGCGGCGACTATCGTGAGTGGGACCCGAAGGTCTTCAATATAGCGCATGTGAGCCTGCACTCCTGATGTAAGCGCAGGGTCTAGGTAATTGTCGGTCGCTCCACTGTCCACCACCATACGGAGAAATGTTCCGTCGGCGCGGAAAGGAGCTGACGGGAACCCTGCAGGAGTCGCCATGAACGCACCAAAGAACCCTAAAGGTATGTGATGGTCATGCGTAGGTGACTCCGGTTTGGCAGCAGATGCCGCCGGGAGTTGCTGGGGAACAGCAGGCGACGAGGCGGCCTCTGCCAAGGAAGCACCGAGGGCGCTAAAGGAGAATCCAAACGTAGTCGGCTCGGACTGGGCCGGTTGTGCCACAGTTGGAGACGAGTTCGTCATATGCGCCCCCCCCCCGATGTTGGCGAAGTTACCTGCTGACTGCAGCAGTGCCAGGTTCACAGCCAAACCTTGGAGCTCCTTCTGCATATGCGCTCGCAGCTCCTGTTGTTTATGACACTCAGCATCGCTGTGTGTCTTGGTTTTGTGGTAGGAGTACCACTTCGGCTGATTACTCCCCCCCCCCACCACCACTGTTTCGCTTGGGCTTCCTCCCCTTTTGGCTTCCCTTGCTTTGATGGTGACTTCGTAGCTGGTTAGGGGCAGTCGCTCTGGAAGTGCCCGTATGCCTTACACCGGTGGCACTGGTCGGTGTGGGACGCAACCGCCATCGCGGCCCCTCGGCCGGAGACCACGGGTCCCGACGCGCTGCGCGACTGCTGGTCTACATAAAAGCGGTTCGCCGTCTCCTGGAGGCGGTCCACAGAAGTAAACTCATCCCGGTAGTGCATCTCCTGGATGAATTTGAACTCTGGGGCCTTGGTCAGGCCCGACAGCATTGTGTCTAGGTATACCGCGTCAGAAACTTCCTCCCCCAGCACCTTGGGGCGAAGTTTGAGATCCCAACCCTTCGGGAAGAAGTCTATGGGATCACCGCCAGCAACGTGACTCAAGTTGAAAAGCTCGGTGTGACACGCACGCCGAGCTTCCTGAGTTGGAGCGTCGAAACGCTTGTTTAGGGCTTTCCAAGCTGCTGCCCCATCCCCCATAGCACATGCCTCCGTCCCTTCGTGAGTACGAACGGTTAGCTGTGCTGACCCGGAGGTCACGAAGAAGAGGAGGGAGTATAGGCGACCGTTAGCCTTGTCCCACGCGGCCACAGTGCCCTCGTTTGGTGCGGTTGCCGATGGGTGCTCCTTCCCGTCGAGGACGGGAAGAAGCTCTGGCGCGTGGAGACTGATTGCTTGTCGAAGCTTGGTCTTCCATTCGCGAAATCCCGAATGTCCCGAGCATTTCCCAATGAAGTCCAGCATGCGGTGGAGCCCAGAGCCCGATTGTTCCACTATTGCTGAAGCCAGGGTAACACGAAGCTCCGTAACTTACAACCCACGTCCGGTGGAAGCAATCCTGCGTCCGTCCGGAATACTGCGCTCCTTCCGAGCACAGTTATAACCTACAGCAGATGGATAGACTGCGGTGTTGCGGCGACGGAGGTGCCACCTCCGGCCTCGTCCTGCAGGCACACGGGTCAGATGTACTGCTCAGACTTGCCACGCGTCTTTCAGCGTAAACTTGTGGCTGCTGCACGGATGCAAACAGGCCTGGTCAGATCCTCAGCCTACACACGTACCGATCAAAACAACCAGCACGCGGAAGATTTCTTGGACAGACCTACCTCGCGTATACTACGCGAAGGTAAATTCACGTGAGTCGATCACGTGTGCGTAGCTGTAGCAGCGGAACGGCTACCAGCTGTCAGTCGTATCCTCAACCCACACACGCTACCAAGCCGGCAACTCGGCACGTGGAAGATGTCTTGGGCAGACTACGCCCGGCGAAATTACCACGCGCAGGCGATTTCGGTAGTCAGTTGAAGACACAGGGCAACGAGGAGGCACTCCGCGCGTGCAGAACTAACAACCCACACAACCCTATTCGCCAACCGAAGTCAACCGCTAGAAATTATGCTCCCGAATGCTTTACACAGACAGTTGCGTACCGAAAGTGCAGCCGAGAGCCCAGGTGATCAGTCCGGGCCCAATACGCAAGCGGGTTGACTCAGTGTGGCCTCCAGCAGAAAGCTGGCTGTTGCAGCAGTAGCTCCCCGCGGAAAATATCCTCTGGAAGACGTGTGTGTGCTCCACAGCACTCGACGACAGCAGAAGTCGCAGTCGCCGCAGGCCTTCACTCAGACAGACTATCGAGGCTCATAACCTATTATGGATATTGTGATATACCCTGGCACAGTGGCTGAGAGGCTGTGTCGTCGACGTTAGTCGAGGTGATGACACGTCTGAGAGTGTAGCCTGGAAGAAGAGAGTCCTTCCACGGTGTGAAGAAGATGTAGAGATATAGTAACACTGGCGCTTAGATGGCCAACACACACAGATATAAACCACAGAGTATGCAGGAGCCGAGACGATGGCTGCTTCCTAGAGATGACCAGGACAGCTACGATCCACACGAGAGAGACACGAGAGAGACACGAGAGAGTGATCTACTCGGCTAGCAAGCGAGTATATCTACGGAAGTAATTCCTCCGAATATACATACGCTACATTCGAACCGACATATTCGAGATGTACGATATTATACAAGAGCAGTGCTACTGAACATTGACTCATACTGGCTATGTGCTAACATTTCTATAACACATTTCCATAGCAGATTGATTTTTAAGCCGGCGGCCGGTGTTACGCTTCTTCCGCACGAAAAATCATAATGCGACCATTTGGCCCGCGGAGAGAAACAAACAATGGGCCGAGGCTGGCGAGGTGGACCCCAACAGCCCTCGACCAAACGCTGTTCCATGCCAACTCGCCTCTCACCCCCCCCAACGAATCGTCGTGCCGCGAAGCATGATAGTAATACAGAAGCAGCACAGGCTTCATGCATGACTGCCGAACCAGCGGGGGGGTGAAACAAAGTGCGCCCACCGTGCCCTGTGGTCTACCGCCGCCGACGTCGGGAGCCGCCGACGTCGGGAGGAACAGCGCAAGGGGGGAAATAGAAACGCACCCAACCGAAAAAAACAAAATCGATAGGAAATCGAACCAGCCGCAAGGTTTCGTGAACACCCTATAAAACGTGCCATAGATGGGAGCGCACGACCCGGACACGCCCTCCACTCTCCCGCGTGGACCGAGCTGCCGTTCGAAGCCGCAAAAATATCGTTGATTATTTTTTTGTGTCCCTCTTCCTCTGACAGAATAACGTCGTCTACCTACCCCCCCCCCCCCCCCTCACCCAACCCACTCGCCGACCGACCGACCGGGCCCCCCATTCACTCAAGGAATACGAAGCAGCTACAAGGACAAGCCTGCCCCTTCGTTCCGTCGCCTGCCGCAGGTCAAAAACGAATCTAAAAAAACAAACGACGCTCACCAGCGGCGCACCGTCATAAAATACCAATTCCTGACTGACACCCAGAACTGAACCCCCCCCCCCCCCCCCCCCCGCCCGCCCCCCCCGCCCCAAACCACCACCGCTGCCGCTGCCCCACTCACCCCACCCCCCTCTGCCCGCCCTACCACACCACACACCGAACCAACCTAACCCAACCCAACCCAACCCGACCCGACCCGACCCGACCCGACCCGACCCGACCCGACCCGACCCCAAACAAAATACGAAAAAAAAACAGAGCCCATTGTTCTACGTGATCTGCTGCAACGCCTCATGCAGCTTCTGAACCGCCAGCGCAACGTCCTTGTGCTCCAGCGCCCGGATCGCATACCGGCAGTGCTCCATCGCGTCCGCCATGTTCCCCTCCAGCGGCTTGCCCCCCGACCTCCTCGACCCCGAAGGCAAAGGTACGGGCGTCTTCGGCCGCGCCGGCGCGGGGCTATAACGCGGCCGCGCCGGCGCCGCGGCGGGGGCCGCTGGGGCAGGCGCCGGTACAACCGGCGCAACCGGCGCCACGTAAGGCGCTGCCGGCGCTACATACGGCGCTGCGGGAGCTACGTACGGCGCAGAGGCAGGAGCGTACGGCGGCTGCCCCCCTCCCCCCGCCGGCGTCCCTCCGGTGGGGTACGCCGGGGAGGGTGCTTCTGGGCCTCCGTAGTGCGGCTGAGGGGGGGGCTCGTAAGGAGGCGTTGATGTGACTGGGTTGTTGGCGCCGGTGTCGGAGTCGGCGGCATCGGCGGCGGCGATGGCGGGATCGGGGAATGGGTTGGTGGTGGGGGCCTCGGGGATGATTCCGGCGAGAGGGTCGGGCTGTGTTGTCTCTTCCGGCGCCAACGCGGGTGGTTGGTAGCCACCGCCGCCGCCACCGCCGCCGCCGCCACCCACGGAGGGCATGCCCGTCTGTACCTGCGGACAGGGCAGGTGCGAAGAATGCATACGGTCGAGCGCGCGAGCATACGGGCGGGCGACGTGGTGTGCCAATTCTGGTTTTAGGGTCAAGAATAAAATCAACTATGTCGTTCAAAATCGACCGTTTGGTTCAAGCTGGGTCAACAAGCCGCACACTTACCACCAGGGCATATTTTAACCGTGTTTCTAAAGCTCGGTCAAGCCGTATACCAGTGGGGGGGGGGGGGGGGGGGTACTCGATATCATGGCATCGCCGTAGTCGTATGACCATAGACCCTCGTATCCCTACAATGCCGGGACGGAGCACGTCGGGTTTTCACCGACCAGGCGAAGGCATTGCGTGCACCAAGCGCGAAGCGTCGTGAGCTGTTCCGCGAGTAGCATTAAAGGTGAGCTGCATCCTACTAAGAACCGTTTGGGAGGCGGACGTGCATATGGTCATTGGTTTCCAGCGCCGACTACGCACCGACCACACCACCCTCTCGTATGCGAAGGCGCTCAGGATAACACGATGCGAAAGTATCGAAACGACCATCCGTAAACGGCGACTCTTCTTTGCGGGGGCTGTGGTGCGGCAACACGAGGGGCGATTGCCCAGTCGGTTGATGTTCGGGACGATCGCTGGTGGGGGGAGCCCGAAACCAGGCGGGCAGCCTAAGACTTGGCCAAGGGCAATTGCTGAGGACCTTAGAGTGTTCAAAGCCTCAGAGGGATCAACGGAAGACTCCCCCTTAGTCTTTGGAGTTGGGACCGCACTGTGGCCCACTGCAGCAAAACAGACGGGAAAGTGGTACCGGGGAATCCTCGAAGCAGCTGAACAGTTCATGGGCAGGTGGCACGAGGCTGAGGCAAAGCTGAGTAGACAGCGCCGTGCATCCGCTGCAGGTAGTGTTAGAGGGAATGGGGGGAGGGGTAACAGCAGGAGGGGTAGAGGGAACACCGTACAAGTGTACAGGGGCAGGGGGGGAACAGGAGGAGTAGAAGGGAAACCGCGGTAGAAGAGAGTAGCAGAGAGACCGCAGATAGGGTAGCAAGGGGGTACCAGGTCGACTAATAGGTTGGACTTTTCTTTGCTACTCGTACCGCCAACTGCTGCGGCCGTTCGGTATGCATTTTGATTTTTTTTTCCCTTCTTATCCTTATGAAAGAAGTACTACATAGTGGGTGGGTGACGAGCGTATTTTGGCCCACTCACTATTGCTCTTTTTACTTAGTTAAGTGTTCACCGGGATGCATAGTCCCCTTTTTTCCTTCTTGTATCTTTCCCCTTGCACGTCCCTTTTGGCTCATGCTCGGGGTAAGTATGTATGTGTCTGAGCTTTGGCTTCCCATTTTTATTTATTTATTTGGGATTCTTCTCCTTTTCTTTTTCTTTTCTTGTTCTTTTTCGGTTTGGTTTTTTCGTTGCTTCTCTTTCTTTATGGTGTATTTTGGTTGGTGGCGTATGTATGTATGTTGTGTCGGCCGCACCTAGTGCGAAGGCATGGTATTGCGTAGGCTATTAATGCATTACGGTGTGTTATCTCTGTGTCGTAGTCTGTGACCACAGAGCTCGTATCTTTCTAGGGTGAAGAATCAGCACGGACACTGGGCTTGCTGGATGTCGACGAGTAGAAGAACGGTTTAATGTGAAGAACACACACACACACACACACACACACACACACACATATGAATGACAGCTTCTACGAGTTAATTTATTTTCCGGTGTGGCCACTTCCAGAGACAGCAATGGAACTATTAATACTATGTAACTGCCTCTTGGGTGCCTTACCACAAGCATTACATGATGAGATCGTTCCCCTTGTGCGAGTAAAGGTACTACACCCCGCGCAAACGATCTATTAATAACTCGACCACCAGCTGTTACCGACCGCCAAAAAAAAAAAAAAAAAAAAAAAAAACGGTAACCTGGTTGTCTAGCTCAAGTTGAGCGGCATATTTTTACAGTGTCGTTGCCAATCGACGCCAACCCAACCCACATAAAATATATAGGGAGGGGGAGGGGGGGTCAGATTAACGTGTATTTCAATATTGTGTTGTCAAAAAGTGGGTCAAGTAGTATATACACGGCTCGTACATAAAACAGACAGAAAACGGATAAGGTTACCCCCCCTCACCAGGGTACCGTTCTTTTTTTCTTTTTCTTCAGCTTTTTTCTTTTTAAAGGCGGTCGGTCACAGCTGGCGATCGAATTATAGATCATTTCTGCGCGGCGGAGAACCTTTACTCCGCACAAGGGGAACTATCGCATCACGCCGTGTTTATGGTAACGCACACCCACAAGGCCGTTACATAGTTGTACCCCAATCAATTGCGGTCTCTGGACGTGGCCGCACCCGAAAATAAACTAACGCATTGACGCTGTCATCCGTGTGCACGTCCTCCTCGCAAACAGTTATTAGTAGGATGCAGCTCGCCCTTCATGCAACTCGTTGAACAGCTCACGGCGTTTCGCGCTTGGTGCAAGCAATGTCTGCCTAGTCGGTGAAAACCCGACGTGCTCCGTCCCGGCATTGTAAGGATGCAAGGGTCTACGGTCATACGACTACGGTCATGCATACTATCGAGTACCCCCCCCCTACCGCCCTTCGCCCTATTCGCCGACTCACGTCCTCGCCAGCGCCTCCGGGGGTCGGTGTCCTGCCCTCTTTGATCGCCTTCAAGATCTGCGAGGCCTTCCACTTGCAGTACACACGCCGTCGGTTGGTTTCCTCCTCGGGCTCTCCAAACTGCCGAAGCACATCAAAGAACACTCCGGCTGAGGCAGGCAGGCAGGTAGGCAGACGTGACAAGCATGCAGGCAGGCAGACAGACACACGGATAGACAGACAGACAGACACAACAGACAGACAAAAAGAAAGAACCACCGGTAAAAAAAAAAGTGAATTTTCCAACGCGGTAATTGATGTGCGACGGCGACAGAAAGGAGGCGTCACGGGGAGTCTGGGGGGGGGGGGGGGGGGGGGGGGGGGGGGGGGGGGGGGGGGGGGGGGGGGGGGGGGGGGGGGGGGGGGGGGGGGGGGGGGGGGGGGGGGGGGACACCGCCGAAAGTGACGCGGGGTAGGATGGTGTGGAGACGGGAGTGTATCTATGTCACGCATTGGCCGTAGTCGTATGCCCATAGACCGGTGGGGGGAGGGGGGAGGCTGAGGGGCGGATGAGGCTCTTGCGGCAGAATTTTGGAGAAAGTGGCTGCTCTTCACGGCGGCGGTGGAGGAACGCGACTAATAAGTGCTTGTTGACCGCCGGCAGAACTAACAAGAGGCACAATTCTGCAGCTCCGCGGTGCGGTGCGGTAAAGAGTCAACACTGATTACAATCAGTGTTACCGGTGTACATGACATCTCCTGCAGGTGTATTACTATAGCTTGACGTCGACGGGTAGAAACGACGGCTTAAGGTGAAGAGCACGGACACGAAGTGAACCGTGCAGTGCCACGCGGTGCTGTACAGAAAAGGGAAGTCTGCACCTTTCCACACCTCGGAGAGACAGATCATGATCTATCTATCTACAGATAGGTCATCTAGCTCCTCACCTGCCGTCGTGAGGGGCTGTGCAGGATCTACCTTACAGGGAAGACCTAACCCAGGAAACATGTGCTAGATCATACAGATCATGCAGATCATGCAGATCAGGGATATATCTGCCCTGGAAGATCTAGACCATGAACTGTGGGAACTGATCTGTCAGATGATCTGTCTGTCCGAGGGTAAAGCGCATACCTGCGTAGAACGTGCGTGCCGTGCCCTGATCCGCCAGGCCAGCCCTGTCCTCTTCGTCGGCGGCGTTGAACTCCTTCAACGCCCAGTCGTGTGTCATTTTCTGTTTGAGTTGGGCGGGGTTGGGTTGGGTTGGGTTGGGTTGGGTTGGGTTGGGTTGGGTTGGGTTGGGTTGGGTTGGGTTGGGTTGGGTTGGGTTGGGTCGGGTCGGGTCGGGTCGGGTCGGGTCCGGTCGGGTCGGGTCGGGTTGGGTTGGGTTGGGCTGGGCTGGGCTGGGCTGGGTTTGGTTGGGTTGGGTTGGGTTGAGTTGGGTTCGGTTGGGTTGGGTTGGGCCAGGTTGGGCTGGGCTGGGCTGGGTTCGATTAGGATCGGAGTGTACTGGCTCGGCTATATTCGTGTCGTTTCGGTTTACTTTGTGTCTTTCCGACTACGTTTGGGACGTTTCGGCTCACTTCGGTTAATTCACTTCCGTGCATTTTCGAATATTATCGAGACGTTCCGTGTCATTTAAGCAATATGCCGGCTCAGTTCGTGCCGTTTCGGCCCATTTTCGGTCCAGTTCGTGTATTGTAGGTCGCAGATTGTTACTGTCGTACCGTTTCGTTTAAATAAGTAGCCACGAAACCGAACAAAAAAATGGCGTCGAGCGTACGCAAGTGAGGAGAGGTTTATCGTTTCTTAGCGGTCAGCAACATGAACGTGACAACAGGGGTAGAAAAATTTCGGCCACAATTTTTTTCCGAATGACGTAAGCTCCTTAACCCAAAACCGTCGGGATTCCATTACTGTGTAGCAACATGAATGCTGCCTGTACCTTCAATACTGTTGGTGAGACATAGAGCTCCTCAAGCGAGTGACCAGTCAGCAACGCGAACGTGACAAAAACACAACGCACTTGAATGGGCAGCGGTAGCCGGTACTGCTGGTACCAGGCGTGTATTAACATAGAAATGTGGTAAGCACTACCGGCGACACCGAAACGAGACTCGTCAACAGATGTGTATTGTACTGTAGCGTGTTGCCGAGGTGGAATGCACACGTCCGACAGCTTCGAGCTGCAAGCAAACAGACCCAATGCCCACGATCGCGCCATGGTTCACATACTATTGCTACTGCTACATACTGCAGCTACTGCCACACACTCCTATTAATACTGCTACAACTACTATTATACTAATTTTCTACTACTACCATCACTACCATTAATACTACTACTACCACTACAGTACTCCTATTGCTACTGTTAATACTACTACTACCAATACCACAAAACCTGTCCTATCATGTACCAATAACCCTTACTTTAAGAACAACAAAACAAGTGATACGTACGGACATACTGGTGCTACGAATTACGACAGATGGTCTCAAGCGCTCACCTTCCCCTCCTCTTGCGTGAACTGCCCCATCCCCTTATTCGTGTCATCCTCCAGTCGATCCATCATCGCTGTCAAGAACACCTTGCTGCAGTGTCCACCGTCCACCATGCAACAACAGGCAAACAACATTCACACAGCGGTCGGTGTTGGTACATTGCACACACGCGCGAAAAAACAAAAGTGATGGGAATGCGCGGGCATCAAAAGTACCGACAGCAGGTGAAACAGGGAGAGGGGGGAGGCGGCGCAAAGCGGAGATCGGAGGCAAGGGAGGACCGAAACCACTGAATCGGCATCACCATGCGCCAAGCGAACTCTGGAAGAAAGCGCGTAGAAACACCTACCCCGGGCCAGGACTGATGCACGCATCCTTATATCGAAACAGAGAGATGGTGAACTGGTACGAACCATTTATACTACTGCTGTCTGTAGACCACGAGTCATAATATAGTAGTGTACATCCAGTAAGAATACATACCTTAATGAATAATGAGGAAACTTGACACAAAGAAAGGCAGGCCGAGATTTAAAGAAACATCAGAAACTATTCACGGGGGACCATAGTAAATAGGACCAAATATTGTTAGGAAGCATAGGTAAGCATATAGGTTTTTGTGTGTACCGTAGGTCCTATTTACTATGGCCCCCCCGGTACCAGGAAGAAAACTACTGGAACACAAAAGAAAGGCAGGCTGAGATTTGAAGGAAAATCATAAATTTAGGAGCCATCACCCTGAAGTTAGCATAGTTGTGACACGGATTTCACGACTAATAACTAACCGGTGGGTGCAGTCGGCTTGCCGACTTGCCGACTCAAGTCAGGCGAGCGAAGCGAGCCAACTCACCCGTCCCCGGCCGAGGGGGGGGGGGGGGGGGGGGGGGGGGGGGGGGGAGCACAAAAACAAAGAGTGTATCCCGCATTCAACAATTCTTCCTACAAGTATATATGGAAACCCAATAAATCGGACGGTCGGCACCTCCGGCAATCGACCACATACTAACATGACTAACTATAAACCCAACTACTATTAATACATAATAGGTATTACGGGGGACCATAGTAAATAGCACCCAACACACCCAACATTGTTAGGAAAAAAAGGTAAATGTACAGGTTTTTGTATGTACCGTGGGTCCTATTTACTATGCTCCCCCGTCAATACTAACTATATGTAGTTGGTGACATAAGTCCTGTCCAGTCACAGCTCTGCAAGCTAGGGTAGGACGCACCCTTTCCCACAATAATGAATTCAGCCTCAAGAATCAGCACTTCTTATTTCTTACCAGGTGCCAATACGTCCGAAAAAGGATAAGGAACGTTTGGATCTCAAAACACATGCGAGTTTCTAATTTTGACGACGCCAAAAAAAAAAAAAAAAAAAAGGGTGTCCAAAAAAATGCCTGAAGCCGCCGCCGTGACGTTTGGTAGTGTACGTATGGTGGAAGCGTTCTCAGAAAAACAGCAATGGGGGGAGGGGGGGGCAACAGGAGGAGTGGGAGAAAACCAGACAAAGGGAATCGGGGCAGGGAGGGCAACAGGAGGAGGAGGAGTATAAAAGACACCGCGGTGGACGATAAGTAGTGAGGAAAACGGCGGACAGGTTAGCAAGGCACCAGGCCGACTGATAATATTACGGGGGACCATAGTAAATAGGACCAAATTTTGTTAGTAAAAATAAGTAAATAGATAGGTTTTATGTATACCATAGGTCCTATTAACTATGGACCCCCGAAATAGTGCATGCCTACAAGTACGCCACTCGCGCCGCCAACAGCCGCAGCTGGTTCGAACGCGGTCTTCTTTTGTTTTTCTTATTCATTCTTGCGCTTTTGATCCTCCCGTTATTTTTTAACTTTTACTTATATATGTTTCTTCCCTCTTGCCCTTATGAAAAGAGCCTTGTGGCATGTGGGTGGATGACTAGCCTGCTTTGCTTGTTTTGTATTGTCTGGCGCATCCTCGCCGGGGCTGGGGCATGGTTGACGAAAGCAGGACGGAGACGGCGGACAGGGTAGCAAGGTACCAGATCGACTATTACGGGGGTCCATAGTTAATACCTGGTAGGACCTATGATATACATCAAAACCTATATATCTACGTATTTCTACTGGAAATATTTGGTCCTATTTACTATGGACCTCCGTAATAGCAATAGTAAGTAGGACTTGTTTATGCTACTCGTACCACAAATTGCCGCGGCTGCCAGGAGTGTGTTTTTTTTTATTGTTGTGCTTCGGTTTGCCTGTCATTTCCCTTGGTTCGTGGGCTTACTCTGTATGTACTGCTGTACTATGTACGTAGTGGTATTGTTTCTTTAGCTCGTTCCGTATTGTCTGCCACATCTCCTGAGGGGAGACGCGACAGATTTTTTTTTTTAAATGTTTCCTTTTTTTCTCTTTCGACCTGTTTTTTTTGTATTTTGTTTGCTCTCTTACATAGCATAGAACGTGTACGTCGTGCTCGTCGTATCCAGTATGATAACATGGCATTGCACCGCCGTCTACTCTGCTCACCGAATACAAATAACCTACTGCAGTATCTCTGTGGCGTAGTCTTGTGACCACAGAGCTGGCTTCGTAGGTGATCCACGTGCCTACTAAGATCAATTTCGTGGTCTCGAGTCTCACCGAATGAGTGCATACTCGGTACACAAGGACTTTTTCTTGCATAAAAATTGCTTTGCGGAGAGCGTGAGAGCGTGAGTTAGCAACAGTCGAAAAAAAATCGACGAGAAGTGAGAATGCTGAACCCCGTCAGTATGCGCGATAAAAACGAAGGCACGTGCCGGGGGGGAGAAGGGACGACACCTGTGACCGCGGCTTGCTCAGAATCGCTGAGGGTAAAACCCGCTACGAGTTAGACTGATAAGTAAAAGTGATAAAACAAAAACAAAAACAAAAACAAAAAAAGGGGTTGCATCTCTCTATTATTAATAATCTAGAATCACATAATCGGCACGGACACTGGTTGTGCTTCTGTTTCTTTAAAATCCTCTTGGGCTACGTAGTTGTGCTTGTTTTTCTCCAAAATCCTCTTGGGAGATCTGGTTGTTGTGCTGGATGTCGACGGGACGGGTAGAAATAACGGTTCAACGTGAAGAACACATACAGCAGCAGTACTTGTAGGGGGGCCTGCAGTATATAAGGCCGTGTACGAGGAGTGTACGGAGATATCGACCGCCCCCATCTCGAAAGACTGCCCTATCCATTGGTTATAGGGCGGTGGAGTTGTGGTGACATCCGAATAAGGAGGTAACCGCCCCATTGAGTACATGCAGCGTTTCAAGTTACAGCACAGTTAAGAGTGCTTCTGACCCAAAAAGATGACTCTGCAGCCAGAGGGCCTCACGAAGAGGAATATCATAGGTGTGCACAGAGAAGGAAGGCACAGCAGCGTCGCAGCAGTACCGGTGCTGGACCCAGTGAACATGTGTGATGTCGAAAAGCACACACCACGTGTCTGATTGATGCCTTGCGCTTGCCCGCGACATACTTTGGTGATTGCTTGGCGGCAAGACAATCACGGCAGACGCGCCGCATTCGGTTGTTCTAGTCCGGGTCGGCTTCACCACAGAGTCCGCGGAGTTGACCACCGCATTTTCCGCGACAGAGTCGTGGCCTTCAGGGCGGCTCGGAGACGAGGGCTGGAACAAAACACAGTTCGCCTGCTGCACAGGGCATCGTGCGTATCCCCTCTGCTCATTGTGAGCCAGGGGTGTCCGTGTTCTCGCAGCAGCAGCAGCAGCAACAACACACCAGTAGCAGCGGTGTGATACTTCCTGTACCTCGCTCAAAAGCAGCACCTGTAGAGAAAAGTAGACTAAAAATGCTACGTCACAAACAAACGCTACCAGAGTTCAAGGCTAATGAACTCGATTTCCACCACATCCTGCCTCCACTCTAAACCCAACTTGTCTCTTCTTCGAGTAAAGTCAGGAACCCCGATGAGGCTCTTGAGTATCCAAGTTTTCCCTCCGACTTTCTCGGTACCGGACTCAGTATGCAATGATCGCATTGCTCTCATCGTTCCTTCCTGGGCGTTTACTATTACAGGGGACCAAATTAAATAGGACCTGCGGTACTCACAAAAACCTATATATTTCGCTATTTTTATCCACAGTATTTGGTCCTATTTACTATGGCCTCCCGTAACAACAAGTGAGTGAGTTTTACAGGTTCTTCGACATGAGATTTTCCCCTTTTTTCCTTGCGTTGGCGCAATGAAGGTGCTAATCGAACTGGGACCTCGCTCTTCATGATATCACGCCCTGCCTGCGAAGTAGACTAAAAATGTTACGCACCAAACGCTACCAGAGTTTAAAGGCTTAAAAACTCGATTTCCGCCACACACCTGAGCGAGATTTTGTACTCATGACATGTGGAGGCGAAAGTGAGCCGTGGATAGGGTCGGTAGGCGCCCTGAATACGGCACCTACCGCCTTATATAGGGTCCGTTGCTATACAGCCGCCCTATTCGCATCTTTTGTCGTGTACAGCCGATTTTGACCGTTTTATCTCGGATGACCGCCTTATTCAGACCGCCTTATATATAGGCTCCCCTACTACTGACTGCTGAACTGATTGATACATGCCAGGTACCAGGTACCAAGTACTTCTTTTTCTTTTTCTTTTTTTTAAAGGCATCACTTTCACTTTCCAGCCTCTCTTCGGAGGTTTTACCCTCAGCGAGCCTCTGGACAAGCCGTGGTCACAGGTGTCGTCCCTTCTCTGTTCTCCCACCCGGTACGTACGTGCCTTTATTTTTTGTCGCGCATAGGGTTCATTCAGCATTCCTACCGCTCGTCCATTTTCATCTGGTTAGCGTTATTTTTTATACGATGTCTACATCAGCACAATATAGAGTGGGGGCAATACTCAATATTCCCCACCCGCGACCCAACACACCAGAACCCGCTACGTACGTATGATGACCACAACCCACTCACTATCCACGACGCACCCCCCACCCCCGTTCGATTCAAGAAATATCCTGGCATCCTGGCGCTGCCGCTGCCGTCTGCTGTACTTTTCGGCTAAAAATACGTCAGCTGTGAAATAAATATATATATACCGAATGCTCAATGCTGAACAGAGTGATTGCTGCACTATTATTAATAATACGTACCGGATACCGCGGATACTTGTACAGCAGCAAGCAGTACGTGTTGGATACGTACGTATTTATATTTATCGATGATCGATGCAACAGAAGGTACAGAACACTCTGCTAGCTACGGCATGAGTGATTCTTGTGAGTCGGTCGCCCGCGGTTTACACTCCTCGTGACGGGGGTGGGTCCTATGGACCACCAACTATCAACAGAGAGTTCGCCTCACAGGATTGTAGTAGAATTGGAAAGTACAGCAGCAGCAGAATTGGCGTCAAAATGATATTTTCATCTCGCTCAAACGACAGGAAACACGAAGCGTTGAAAAAAGAATGCGGAGACTTGCATTATTATATTACTGTACCCGGAGCCAGGAGCAGCAGGAGAGCACTGAATTATCGGAGCAGATTCGCGTCAACAACCCAGCCGTAATATAGAGCTGTCCCTGCAACAGCCACAAACTGGGTGTAACAAAGGTCTAGGTTCCACCACACAAGGTCCCAACACCAGCCCGTCAGCTAGCATCTGTCCACAGCAGTCATCAACAATAATGGCCTTGCTGTCTGTGCTTTTTTTCGGTCAAGAGCTATTAATAATAGCTCACCCTTCTGCTGACTTGTCCTGCAACTTCATCGCTTGCTCCGTCGCGTACAGCCTGCAGTAGTAAGCCACGACCGGAGCCTCCGGTTCAGGTGAGCGATCCAGATTCTCAGCCCGGCGCACGTACTGCGTCACAATTTTGAGCTTGGGGGGTACAGGCATCGCCATGTCTACGCGCCTATGGAGCAGAGTGATGAGGCAGGTGCAGAAGGGTAGTGCCTCAATTCTCACTTGCGGAGAACGTGGAACCTGAGCACCGATCCGCCATTCCCTGATCCCTGCCAGACATGCATCATTATAGCGTCAACTCCTCTTTAAAGATGTACCGAGATTTACCCGAAGCAAGGACACGGTTCGAGCTGGAACCGAAAAAAAAAAAAAAATGATCGCGTTTGTTTAATCACCTGCTCGGTAAACGTTTCCTCCAGCGGCCAAGGTTGCCGGCCTTTTTGAGGTGTTTTATGGTGGCCAGCATTGTCCACTGCTGTCTCAGATGTCAGGTGAGGTGTACGTACACGTACGTACGTGTCTTTCGACTCCCAGCCCCCTATGATGGCAACACGCTTTTTCAGAAAATGGGAACTCCCACTTTTCGTGCTTGCTGTTTTCGTGTTCCTCTTTTTCTTTTCCCGACACCTGGCAGCACACAGAGAGTGTTGGATTACAGCACCAACTACAAGATGGTGGCTCCCAAGGCCGAAATACCGCTGTACCACCAGAGCAGGGAGCATAGCCGCCCTAGCTTCTCGAGGAGGAAAAGGGCAAGCGCCGGCACGAAGCGACGTAGCGGCGGGAATACCATGTGGTGGTGGTTGGTGATCATCTCTCCGCTTGTGCTGGTCGCTTTCTGCCTTGGCACCTTCTTGGGGATAGAGCTCGCTCGGACACGCACCGAAGACTCGACTTTGGGTCAAGGTATGTACGCGGACCAGTGTCCGCGTCGTCGGAGAGGAGTGCCTCATAAGGGCTGGGTTGTGGAGATATCTCGGCCAGCCGCCCAAGAAACGTACAAGCGTGCTTTCCTTCCTTTCGGGGTCTACGATTCTTTGATTTTACTATTATTAATAACTTTTGTCGATCAGGCACTTCGGCCTCTTTGCCCCCTGGCCTCTTGGGTTATGTCCAAGTACAGGAGTACCCGCAGCGTGCAGTGCCGGAGCAGGGAGCATTGCTGGTGGCTGCTGCGACGGCGCTCGTGCTTGCTGACAGGCTTAGAAGGCTCGCTTGCAAGAGCAATCGATCTCTTCGCCGCGTGCCTTGATAATGCTGCTGCGTTTTCCGCGAAGCGCCCAGGCCGTTGTGAGCTTGATAAATTATAGTGGTATACGTAGATGACGCGAAGCATCTTTCCTGTCATTTTGTACCAGGCATACTATTACTATTAATATGTACCAGGTAGCAGGTACGTAAGTACTTTTTGGAGCGTTTCTTTTCTCGCGCTGTTCGTCGAATGCTACGTAATCTACGAGTACCAGGTATATGATTAACACTATTAATACAAGTACTGCTGTTTCGTATCTTCATATTTCCCCCGCCAGCAACAGCAACCAAACAAATTACCCCCTCTTGCTGCAGCAGCACGGCGCAGCAATGCCCACCGACATGCCAGCCCCGAGGACAAGCCCCACTCGAAGCGGGCTACTTCTCGTACGCGCTATTTACGAGTATCCGCCGTCAACAGCCTCTCTCGTCAATGTTGCTGCTGCTGCTTCTGCTGCCGTGCTTGGGATGCAGTCGACATACTCGTATTAATAGGAGTCGAAAGTTGCTATTAGTACTATTACGGGGGGCCATAGTAAATAGGACCAAATATTGTTAGTAACAATAGGTAAATATATAGGTTTTTATCTATACCATAGGTCCTATTAACTATGGACCCCCGTAATACCAAAGACGCATCATATGATGGACCAGGTATTTATTTAGACCGATATTTAGAACGAGCGTCCGGCTCAATTCCTGATAACTCTCGTCCAAAGTGTAATATAAAATACCTGAAGAGTATCTAATCCTTTTAGTACCGCAGTCCCGTTTTGGGGACAAATCACTTGGAATTAGACTGGTTTGTCCCCAAATCGGGACTGCGGTACTATAGGGGTTAACCCGTTTCTAGTACGACTGCAGTCCCGTTTCGGGGACCAACCGCTCAAATTCTAATCAGATCGCCCCCGAAATGGGAACGAAGTCGGTCCTAAAAGGTCAATCGAAACACAACCCACAGCTCCTGGGAGACAAGGGTGAGTGTCCCTAGATATACAGAAGCACTACGAAGCAGCATCGTTTGTGTATGATATACCAAGTACGTTACGTAGCAGCATGCTCTTCCTCGCACATGTAGGATGCCCATTGGACTCTCGCTGGTGCACTCCTGCATCGGCGCAGACATCTATCTCATTATAAACCAGGTATACGACTCGTATGCTTGCATGCATGATTACGGTACGCGAAGCATCATGCACCTATTATGCGTACACTATCAGCAGGTAAATAAATAAATACTCCGTACCAGGTATGAATTACAACTTAATAGTAAAACTGCTGCTGGGTCAAGGATACTCGAAAAAAAAAAAAAAAAACGGATCCCCACTTCTTGTGTGTTTGTTGGGTCCCAGATAGGGAAGGGGGTGTACTAAAATCAAGTTAAAAAAACTGAAGGGAAAAAAAAAAACATGGATCACCTTAATTTTCCCGATGACGAAAATCAAAAATCCCTAACCCGGCTCGTACATGTGGTCTTATCTATCTGTCTGTTTTCAATTCCGACATGGTGATTGTGGCTCCGCTTTTCCCTTTTTTTTTTTTTTTTCGTGTGCCTGTTGCTGCGGACCCTGGTACATGAATATATCACATGCATACTGCTGCTGTGTCTTGCTTGGTGTAACAAATGGCGTCGATGGCACCGAATGGGCAGGAGGCAAACCTCAAAGTTTTCGGGAGTCCCGGTTGTAATGGGGAGTTTGTTCGCGCGCTGTATATGACATCAACCGTCAGGCCCGAACCTTAAGCCAAGTAGGTATGATAGGCCTGAAGCTGGGCCAAGTAGGGTATGATGCAACAACGAACAACGCCGACTGCTGTTTTTTTTTTTTTTTTTTGCACACGCTCTCGAGGTCTTTCTTGTCTCAAGGTGCTCCGGATTTTTTTTGTTCACTACATATCGGCACCTCGTTTCGCCCGGGATTCATCTACTGCAACAGAGTATATACGTGGTCGTGTTTTTGGAGTAGAGTGAATGAAGTGTAACCGGTGGCTGCCGGTACAAACTTAAGCCCCTTTAGTACCGCAGTCCCGATTTGGGGACAAACCAGTCTAATTCCAAGTCATTTGTCCCCAAATCGGGACTGCGGTTCTAAAAGGGTGAAGGCACGGAAAAGATGAAGGGGCCCTACAGAGATACAACAGCAGCAGTTGGTTGCAACACCACCTTCCAGAAAAACACTGAGTCTCGTGCAACACCACTATTAATAGCTGTCTAATTGGTCGAGACTGGTCTTTCGGCGTAGCCATTTATTATTTTTTTTTTTTTTCAAAAACGCCACCAAAACACGCGGCGGAGCCGCGCGTCCGCCCCCTGCCGGCCTCGAGCCTCCCAAAAGGGTTGGGCTTCGAGCTAGGGTTGGGGTCCGGTTCAAGGTTGGGGTTGGAGTAAGGTCGAGCGAGGGCTAGGGGTTGGGTTGGGTCTGCGCCGACGTACCAGATAGAAGGTGACCTTGCGGTGGTGTTGCACGAGTTTGTTCGCAAGGGGTGGTGTTGCACTCAGGGACCAGAAAGGTTGCCCGTAGGGAGGCTTTAGTTAACGCCCTTCCAGTTTAGCGCCAATCACAACAGTAGACCTATGCCGCACTTCCGCACTTCGTACTGGTATGCCGCAGTATATACCACGCGAGACAAGGCACATTTTGTCAGCTACAACGCACACCTGGGACGAAGTTCCGAGTTGATTTCTCTCCGCAACAGGCGAGGTGCACGCCACGCAACCACCACACGGGGTGGCTCTGGAGAAAATCTCGGCGAGACTTTCTCCTGTTAGTAGACGCATCGGTATTATTGCTGCTATTAACAATGATGGGCGTTTGCTCTATTCTACTGGTGTTCCCGTTGTCGATAAAGTCAGCTATGTGGTCTCAGTGACATTGGTGCGAGGGGCTGTGTTACCATATGTGTTACGCTACCGCGCGCGGCCTTACTGTATATGGATACGGGTAGTAGTATACCTGGTATGCATTTGGAAGTGAAGCATTCGCGCCCCGGAGAGACAGATCATGATTTTTCTACAGATCATTCAGCTCCTCGCCTGCCGTTCTGGGAGGTTGATCTGCAGGATCTATCTATATCTGCATCGTACAGACCCAACCCGGGAAAGATGCGCTATTACGGGGGACCACAGTAAATAGGACCAAATATTGTTCGTGAAAATGGGTAAATATATTGGTTTTTTGTGTGTACCGTAGGTCCTATTTACTATGGTCCCCCGTAGTAGCTACGAGATCATCCTGATTTTTTGTGGGTCCGACACGGCTACATGACGCTAAAAAAATCACACAAGATCGGGAATCTAGATCTGCCTTGAAAGATCTAGGTCATGAACTGTGGGAACTGATGATCTGCAGATGATCTGTCGAAGGTGTGAGATCATCGTACCTTTGGTAGTTGAGACCAAACGGAGTGAGAGGGCATCACGTGGCATTGTAGGTCTGCTCTGACATCAGCAACGACGCCAAAAAGTTGGGGTTAGAGCTGTACACCGCCTCCCACATACCTGGTGTTGACGAGCATTGGTTACCTTGTTTTACTTACTTCGTACGTTATGGTATGATTTGGAGGGGGGGGGGGGGGGGGGCTATGGCAGACTTATTAGGT
The DNA here is from genome assembly GCA_031763025.1 of Macrocystis pyrifera. Taxonomy (NCBI): domain Eukaryota; class Phaeophyceae; order Laminariales; family Laminariaceae; genus Macrocystis; species Macrocystis pyrifera. The sequence goes on from JASSKH010000026.1 coordinate 2,580,558, forward strand.
CTTGCATGCATCGTGGCGGGGGGGGGGGGGGGGGGGGGGGCTATGGTAGACTTCTTATGTCTTACATGCATCGTGGGGGCGTGGACCAAGCAATTGCATCTCTGGCAACGCCGTCGGAACCGATTTCCCGTCGGAACATCAACCGATTTCCCGTCGGAATATCACTACCGACGGCGTTCTCGTTTCCCCTTGGGGGGGGGGGGGGGGTGATTAGTTGGTCCCGCCGAAAATGCCCTGTCGGTTTTTGGCTTTTCCCACCGCGTACCGTCTCACGTCTCCACCTCTCTGGCGCAATAACGCACGCTGATCGAATGCGCCAGGCGTGCGTCGCCACGCTTCTTTCAAGGCCCGGTCAGCGTCGCACAGCAGCAGCAGCAGCAGCAGCAGCAGCAGCAGCTGGTGATATCGGCAGTGTGTATGTACATCACAACGGCAGTTCGTTCATACTGGTGTGGTGTTGTGAAGACACTCACCTGGTATGCCGTCAGAGTACGAGCAGTGAGCGAGCCGCGCTGAGAATTTGCAGGACCGAAAAGAGCCGCATCGCTGAACTTCACACGTCGGACAGATCATCTACAGATAGATTACCTACAGATCATCTAGATCATCTAGATAATCTATTAATAGATCCTATCCTCGCGTGGTACAGATCCAACGTAGGAAGCGTATGCCCTAGAATTTGTGCAGGTTATACGTTTTCCAACCCGGCAACCATGACCTAGATCGTACCAGACGCACAGATCAGGAAATCCACGTGCGCGCCCCGAAAGATCTGCTGTAGATCATACAGCGGGAGTCGATGATCTGTCTTCCCCGATGCGTGGAAGTTGGTAGAACCAGCCCTTACCAGCCCGGGCCAGCATTTCCTGTTGCGTACCGCTCTGTCCCTACAGGGAAGGGTCGTTTTGTGTTTTATTTTAATGCACAAAACTTCCTTACGGTTCGAGACGTACCTGGCTGGTATTACGGGGGACCATAGTAAATAGGACCTACGGTACAGACAAAAACCTATATATTTTACCTATTTTTACTAAAAATATTTGGTCCTGTTTACTATGGTCCCCCGTTGTAAGTGGATTCCAGTGCTATTACGGGGGACCATAGTAAATACGACCAAATATTGTCAATACAAATAGGTAAATATATAGGTTTTTATGTATACCACAGGTCCTATTAACTATGGACCCCCATAATAGTGTTTGTACGATGCGCGTGTCCCCCCCTCCCCCCCCCCCCCCCCCCCCCCCCCCCCCCCCCCCCCGAGTCCCCCTTTGTATCTATACCCACCGTTTTGCCATCTCGGGGATAATCTAGGTGGAATTTACTTTGGATTATTTTTGTAGCAGCACAAGGGTTAACGCCTCCTAACCATTATCAAGTGCTACCGCCGCCAACGCCCCCCCCCCCCTTGGTGCAAGCAATGCCTGTCTGGTCGGTGAAAACCCGACGTGCTCCGTCCCGGCGTTGTAGGGATGCGAGGGTGTATGGTCAAACGACTACGGCCATGCATGATAATGAGTAATAATGAGTACACCCCCCCCCCCGCGCGCGCGCTATGGTCATACGCCTACGGCCATGCATGGTATCGAGTACGCCCCCCTACCCCGCTACCGCCTCGTTGCCGTCACCCACCGCCGGCGCCGCCGCCTGTTGGTCGTGGCTGTCGCAATTTACATCTATACAAGATATATACAAGGTTCCCCTCCCCCCGTATCGCACCCTTCCCACGGTCCCTTGCCACCACCGCAGCTGCCGCTTATTGGTCGCGGCTGGCGCAATTTCGTCCGTACAATTATGTACGATGCTCGCCCCCCCCCCCCCCCCCCCCCCCCCCCCCCGCTAAGGCCTCCTGACCGTTAAGCCCTGCCACCGCCACCGCGGCCGTCGCCGCCGCTTGTTGGTCGGGGCTTGCGCGTTTTTTTTTTCCGCGTGCGTGTAGCTCGTTACACTGCCGTATGACACCGAACTTTAGATGTGCGTGTGATACCCATCTCCAGTTCTCCCTCTCTCGCCCCGATCGCCCTTCGAATGATAACACCCTGTCACCGCCGCCGCCGCCGCCGCCGCCGCCGCCGCCGCCGCCGCGGCTTGTTTGGCCATGGCTGACGCAATGCGCCCCCCAACCCCCCCCCCCCCCCCCCCCCCCGGACTTGCCTACATACCTACCTACTAACTTAGGTGGGTCATACCTGAGGCCTCTAGACCATCCCATCCAAGGCGGATGGGAGCGAAGTACAGGAGGACAACCCCCCCGCGAACATATCACCGCGGATGAGCTGATGTACGCGGGGCGTGACGGGCAGGCTGCTCAAGCTCCGGAGACCCCCGAGGTTCCGGCGGCGCCGGTTGGGGTGATGATGGAAGGGGGTTTGGACGGGGCGGGAGGCGGGATGGGCTCGGGGGGCGGGGCGGCGGAGGCGGAGGCGGAAGCGGCGGCGGCGTTAGAGAAGGTGGCGGTGGCGGCGGCGCCGAGGGATGGCATGGAGATGACGGGGTCGGCGGAGTGGTTGCGCGGGCACGCCTTCCATGCGAGAGAAGGGGCGTCCGTGTCCGTGAAGGAGAGCTTGGACCACTCGCAGGAGGTGGGTGGAGGTTGTTCCGGAGGTAGAGAGTCACGGGTGGCGGGGGTTGGTGGCGGTGGAAGGGTGTGCCCATGCCGTGCATGACCGTCGTCGTACGACCGGTGGGGAGGGGCAAGGAGAGACAGATTTTGAGGGTGGGTGTTTTGGTGATGGGGAGGGGGGGGGGGGGGGGGGGGGGGGGGGGGGGGGGGGGGGGGGGGGGGGGGGGGGGGGTTTGAATGTTTTCTTTGCCTCGTGGAAGGCGAGAGAGCGTTAGGGGGAGGGGAGAAGCTAGCCGCGTTTTCCGTCGGTGGGTGAAGGGAGTTGGAGGGGAGGGGCTGGACGCATTTTTTCCGGGCGCGGTAGACAGGGGATATGGCAGGGAGGTGTACTGAGATAGTAGTATATGGCCCCATCTACAGACTGATGACGTTGAGCCCCTCTGGTTGCTACGTCGCTCCAAACGTCCCCGCGTCCGCCAGCCCATGGTACTCCTTGTCCATCGCCTGTCTCCAGATGGCTGAATACTCGTCCGCACACGCTTCAGCATACGAGTTCGGCGTCGAAAGCTCGCTCGCCGGGCGTGTGGGAAGGGGAGGGTTCTCGCGCGGTGGGGCTTGGTGGAAAAGTGCATGGCCTATACCTTCCCGCGCTGCCATCAACGACAGCAGCCCATGCCCCATAGCCTCGCGGTTCCGCGCAGTCTCCCCTCTTGTCCGCCCCCTCAGCACGTGTCCACCTTCCGGGTGTGGCCCAGCTTCCCCCCTGGCCCGATCACCCTGCACACCGCCACCACCCTCGTGGTGTCGTGCGGTCTCCCCCCTAGTCCGCCCTCTCTGCACAGCGCCACCGCTCTCCTGGTGGTGTCGTGCAGTCTCCCCCCTTGTCCGCCCCCTCAGCACATCGCGGTGCCATAGGAAGAGACAGGGGTAAATAGAATCAGGGAGGAAGGGAGGGAAGGGCGGAGGGAGGGGGGGGGGTGGAGGGGGGGAGCGAATGAGGGAGGGGTGGAGAGGCAGAGTGAGGGAGCGCGATCATGACAAAGGTGGAAAGTGTGGTAGGCAGGAGGAGGCTGCTGGTACGTACCGGTACACGTTATTGGGCTGTCCCGAGTGGCGAGACGGGACCGCCCCCGAGCGCGACCGTGGTGCGCCGTAGGGTTGCACAACTCCACCCCACGGACGAAAAGCGAAGCATAACGACGGGTGCACGCACGCACGCACGCACGCACGCCCAGGTACCGCACTTGCGAAGGCGGCGGCGCGCTGGCGCTTGAAACACGAATAAACGAAAACGAAGTCGCAAGAACGAAGCCGAAAACGAAGTCGAAGGGAACGAAAAAAAGAAGGAACCGAAGCAAAAAACGGAAACCAAAATGGGAGAGGCGAAAACAAAAACAAAAAATGAAAACGAAAACGAAAACGAAAACGAACTCGAAAGTCGGAACCAAAAACCAAAAACCAAAAACCAAAAACCAAGCCGAAGCGAAAAACCGAAAACGTGAAGGGAGAAGAAGCGAACGGCTACTACTGTTGTAGATCGAAACCGGAGTGTGACAGCAGTAAAAGGCACTTGATAAATGTTGTAAATATCGGCACGATATTGTCACACTCGTATAATACGCCGAACACTGTAGAGCCTACTCGCCCCGTAGCATGCTTCGACCGAAGAACAGCAATGGTCCCTCTGTAGTGCCGCTTGCCCGCTGCATGCAGTGCCTGTGGAATCGCTTGGCACAGATGGGATTACAGTAGCCAGTGTGCGGAGTAATTAGTGCCGGGTTGCCTGGCGCATGTATACTGGGCACTTGAAAGAGACCACTGCTGCTGTATCACACCCTAAGCTTGCCGAGAGAAGTATTTTTAGAAAAACAAAAAAAAAAAAAAAAAAAACGACGCTGAAAAAGAGAAAAACGACCCCACCACGCCTCCCAGGGCCTAGAATGGATAACCAACAGGAGCCGTTGTGATCACAGGACGAAATAAGAAAATGGCAAACAATTTTTCAACATCTTTGTTTTCACTTGGTTTTAGAGTACCCCCCCCCCCCCTTCTGTATCTTCGGGAAAAAAAAAAGTCGGCGGCGTGTCAAAAAAACAAATCGTATAGCCTTTGGACCTCACAGCTCTGTGTTTATGTTTTTTTTTTTTTCTGTTTTTCTTCTTTTTTTTTTTGTCAAAAGGTTACGGCAATGGCCTGGGTCTTGATAGACCGGCAGATGGCCGACATCAAGACCGTTTTCGGCAACAAGATGTCCGGGTGCGGCTCCGACGCCCTCGGCTTCGCGCTGCACATCAACGAGTGGGAGAAGGACGACGGCGAGCTGTGGCTGGAGTGGGGGGGACGGCGCCAGCGGCTGCCGAAAGGTTTGGATGTTACTGCTCGTGCGCCACGCAAAAGATGATACATCCCCTGGGATATATGTACATTTCAGGGTCGGTTTCGTCCTCGACGCCCTTTTAGTACCGACTGTTAGCACTGCAGTCTCGATTTGGGAACAAACTACTAGGAATTAGAGTGATGTGTCCCCAAAAAGGGACTGCAGTACTATTACGGGGGACCGTGGTAAACAGGACGAAATATTGTTAGTAAAAATAGGTAAATATATAGGTTTGCATGTATACCATAGGTCCTATTAAACTATGGACCCCCGTAGTGACAGTCGGTACTTGGAAGGGTTTCCCAGGGGGGGGCGCACGCAGCAGCGAGAAATAGGCGGCGGTGGGGAGACGAAAGACCTGTGGTCGAAATGTTTCCATAGACGGCATCGTTTTTTTTTTTTCTTCGTTTTCGCGTGTTTTGCGCCTTCCCTGTTGATGAGAAAGGAAAAAAATTGGCTGAAGGGGGTGTGTTAGATTTTATCGCCCGTGCGATACGCGCGGTGTTTGTCTTTGCACCCCGTGTTGGGATGTACGGTAGAGTTGTTTTGGGTTGCTGCTGCTGCTGCTGCTGCTGCTGCTGCTGCTGCTGCTGCTGCTGCTGCTGCTGGTGTAGGGGTTTGTTGTTTCATTATGGTGTTATTCTTAGTGCTGATGTCGTTATTGTCCTTCGTCCCCTGAGCGAAACCCCTTTCTTTTCCCGGCGTGTTGCCGCGCCGTTCTGCTACGTGCTGCTGCTGCTGCTGCTGCTGCTGCTGCTGCACTAGCTGCGCTCTGTTGTCAAGGTACCCGTGGGAACTTGGGTGCACGTGGCCGCTAGATTCGGCGGTCATGAGGTGACGACGTTCGTGGGAGGGAAACCCGTGGCAACCGTGGAGGGCTCGAGAAGGCCCGGCAGTCGCGAGGAGTTCGCGGTGAGTGAGTGAGTGAGTGAGCAAGTGTGAGTGAATGAGTGTATGTGCCATGCATGCTACCACAGGGGTGCACCTACTGCTATAGCGCATGCTGTTGCAGCACCTGCTGCTGTAGCACCTACTACCACGATGGGCGTACATATAGGGGCAGGTTGATCAGCATACCAATGTATAACCGGTCCTTATATTTCCGTGCAGAGAGATAGATAGATACCGGTAGAAAAGATAGATAGATAGATAGATAGACAGATAGATAGATAGATCATAGCATCCGCGAGAGTGAAGAGTTTCGCGACTGGTTGTCTGGGCACAGCCGGCCACCAAAATCGGTACAAAATCGATACCAGCAACAACAACAAAAATTGTTGGAACGTTCCGTCCGCACGCCACCCCTTCTCAGTTTAGTGCAAGAAGGCTTCGTGCGATACGGTCGGTATATATACTCGTATAGATGGACAGGCAGGAAAATGATGTTGATGGAGTGAATGAACTGAACGGACAGAGAGAGCGAAAACCAAAGATCTGCCTCTATGGATAGACAGATGAGATCGGCCTCTACAAGATTCGATATATTTGAACTCCCGACGAAGATATTTTTGACTGGCGGGTGAGCCCGGTACGAGATCTGAGAGATCGAAACCGCTGTACATTTGTTGTCCAGGCGTAAAACAAGCGTTTCGTTTTTTTTTTTAGACAGCAGTTGCGCCCCCGCCCCCCCCCCCTCCCCCCCCCCCCCGTAGATCTGGATCTCTCGTACAGGCAGCAGGTCGTGCCCCGCGGTCAAACTTTGTTAGATATGCCCGCACCGCAACCATTGTAAGCCTCTACTGTAGTAGAGCCTCCCTTCCGAGATTAACCCTTTTAGTACTGCAGTCCCATTTTGGGGACAAATCACTTGGAATTAGAGTGGTTTGTCCCCAAATCGGGACTGCGGTACTAAAAGGGTTCACGACCCCTTTGGCACAGCAACCAAGGAAGGAAGCCCTTTGGCTATGGTTGGTTACGGTTGGAGTCCCTGGTCGGGGTTGTCGCCGCCGCTATGATAGCCGAACCCGAAACAGGTATTTACAAGAGTATATATTACCGTCGGAGAAAACAAAACGCCGTACAGTTTCGTGAGAAAATCCTACTGAACACGTATGCCCTGGGATTTCCCTCGTTGAGACAGCTTATGCGGGCACATCTGAGGAAGTTCTCGCCGGTGCGGACAGATCTAGTAGCCAGCCGGTAGATCTAGATCTGGTAAGCTGGCCGGGAATAGGTAGATGTTAGCGCGAAAGATCTTGAACGGAATGTGGCCCGATGGATCTGAAAGGCGACAACAGACATGGTACGACACAGCTTGCAGAGATGAGTTTTTGGCGGGAAAGTTTCTTCGATCTCCCAGCTGGAATGTTTGTTTTTTTTTGCAGTTGTTTTTGTTGTTTCTTATTTTTCGTAATTTGCCTGGTGTATACGTACAGTACATAGCAGCACATGAATATGCTATTAATATTAATAGACTCGTGTACAAACGTCCAAGAATAAAACACACAAACACAAAAACCCCCTCTGACAAAATTTCCGAGCTGATGCTCCTCCACAATAGGAGCGAGTGCGAACGCTTCTAGCGCCGCGGGAGGTGCGTGCGTCTGTAAGACTAAACCAAGAAAAAAAATCAAACAAACAAACAAACAAACAAGGCCGCCGTTTTCGTTTTGTCCTGTTCCCTTCCCTGTTTCTGAGGAAAAAAAAAAAAAACGACTCGGAAATTCGAATCCTCCCAAGGGGGGTGCGCGATATCTACATGACCCGTGTGATGCGGTATTATATCTATCTACACCAGGCGTGAAGCAGGTATCACACCTTTTGTTTTATTTTTCAAAGTGTAGTATTACGGGGGTCCATAGTTAACGGGACCAAATTTTGTTAGTAAAAAATAGGTAAATATATAGGTTTTCATGTATACCATAGGTCCTATTAACTATGGAGCCCCGTAGTAGTACACCAGGAAGGAGGGGGGGAGCCACGAAATATCTTGACCGGCACTGTCGCACGGCGAAGAGACGTTGAGAGGCAACAAAACGGTCATGTGTTCACGCAGAGATATATATATATATATATATATATATACTTGTGTTTTTTGGGACCACGTGCAGGATTTCAGGGAAGTGAGCTGTTCTGAGAAGATCATCATCACTATCATTGTATATATGTACCTGCTTGTCGGTTGGTTGTGGCTGGGTCGCCACTGGCCTATGCCGCCGGTCGTTTGCCATCTCCGTCATTGGCTGGCCGCGGTCGCAATCGCGATCGCCTTTGTGTGAATAACCCGCGGCGTGCCCGTGACGTGGCCGTGTTCTGGTCGCGCTCGGCGTGTGGTGGTGGGGGTTGTGTGATGGTGCGGTGGACGGCCGTGACTGCTGTATTATTGTTGCCTTGTTCGAGGTGTTAAAAACTGTATCGTATGTATGGTCGGTAATCGGTACTAGAACAGCACCGTGTTTTTGTACTCACGTTGGAGTGAAAACGGTTGATATATTTTCGGCCAGATCTGTCTGTCTGCTAGATCAGAGCGAAAACGGTTACTATGTTTTCGGCCAGATCTGTCTGTCTGCTGGTACTATTAATATTACGGGGGGCCGTAGTGTATAAATAGGACCAAATATATTGTTGGTAAAAGTAGGGAACTATGTAGGTTTTTGTGTGTACCATAGGTCCTACTTACTGTGGTCCCCCGTAATAGTATTCTCCTGGCTTGATATTCATCCACACTGCCGTGTATGCAGTGCGCACGGGGAACACATCGAGGGAAGACCGAGTGAGCGAAGCGACGGAGGCCGTTTTTTGCCTATGTGTAGGCAATAACGCCTCTTCGCAGTGCACGCTTTTTTGGGAGGGGGAGGGGGGGGGGGGGGGGGGGGGTACTCATGTGTCGCTTGCCTTCGTCATGTGATCTTTGACCACGCATCCCTTTCGAGACGGAGCGGGGGGTAACTTCCCACCCCCGTGTTTTTGACGATGACTGGAAAACATGTGTCTGTCGGGCGTTGCAGATCGGCTCCTTCGCGACTGGAGGGTTCGCGTTCGACGGCTTTATCTCGGCGGTGACGGTCTTTGGAACTGCTCTCTCCGATGAACAGGTATCATCTACATAGAGGTTTCCACGGGGTAGGCGATGGGGTTAGTGGGGTTGGTGGTGATGGCGGTGATGGTGGTTGTGGTGTCGATATTGGTGAGGGTGTCGGTCCAGGTTGTTGTTTGCTGATGAGGGTGTTGTTGGTCCTGTTTTCCTTAGCTGCTGCTGTTTGATGCTGTCCTTAGTGTTGATGTAGTCGTCCTCGCTGTTGCTGTCGCTGTCGTTGCTGTCGTTGCGGCTATCGTCCGCGTTATGTCATCATCACCGTCATTGTTGTTGTTGTTGCTCTTGCCAACGGCATAGTCATCACCGGCATTTGTCGCGGCCGTCAGTTCCAACATTTTTTTTTTTTTTTCTTCTTGTCTGGCTTGGGTGCAGTATCCATACACACGTTCATACGATACCGTCCGTCAATTTTTGCTGGCAGATCGTGGACGTAGCAAACCTAGCCGGGACGGCGCCGCTGGATGAAGCAGTGCAGATCCATTCTCTCCAGCCAGTGCGGAACAGCCTCCTGCTTGCACTGCAGCTCGACGAGGCAACAGAGACAGAGAAGGTGGGTTGGGGGGGAGACGCTTAAGGAGGCCGGCGATTACTCGCCTACCAGGGGATGGGGGGGGGGGGGGGGGGGGGGGGGGGCTAGGGGAGAGGAGGAGAGGAGGGGAGGCTACCAACCGATCGATACTACCAACCAACCAATTAATCAATCTATCGATCAATCACGCGACGGATCAATCAGTTCATATATCGATCAATTCACAAATCAATCAATCACACCAATCAATCAGTTAATGAACCAAACAATCAACCAACCAATCGATTCAGCGTTCGACGTGTTGTTGCCGTACAACTACCAGCCGTAGCTTATCCTGCGTTTCCGCGCGCACTACCCCCGCCGTGTCGCCGTGTCTTTCCTGGTATTGTTTTTTGTTTTTTTCTTCTTCCATTTGTTTCTTTCTTTCTTTTTTCACCAAAAAAAAAAATGTCTTCGCAGGACTCCATGGTAGCTGCGCAAGCAGAGAGCACGCGAGACACCACCGCAGCAGGCACTTACCACTTCATGTACAACCACGAGCTACCCAAGGTGGACGAGAACCTTCGAAACGGAGTCTCTCCATTCCCGGTGAGCCCCCCCCCCTCCCCCTCCAAAGTAGCGGAAGGGTGAGCTGGAAGGTGGGAAAGCGTGGTCGAGAAAGTATGAAAGGATGTAGGAGGAAACCAAGGAGACATCATTTTCGTAGTTTTTGGGAGGTTTCAAGACAGAAGAAGTAAAAAGAAAAGGATAGGAAGAAGGGAACTGTTAGCGCCAAGAAATATGGTGAAATCGGAGAAGCGCTTACAGTAGAGATGTGCGGGGGGTTAAGAAAAGGGATAGGAATGAAAACGTATTTGCACAACCCCAATAAACTTCCACGAAAACGCTGAAACCGCGATTTTTTTCGTGTAGGGGATCTGGACCTTCCAGAAAGACGAAAAGAGGTACCTGGTATACCAGTAACCGGGAGGAGGAGGAGGAGGAGGAGGAAGTAGATGCACAGATGGGCCCGTGTGGCGAAGCAACAGAGAGTAGAACTCGCGAGAATGGAAACGGACAAAGAGGAACGCGATGTATTGTTAAACAGAAGAGGAGACGCGAAAAAATAGACGAAATGTGACACGGAGGAGTTTGGTACACTAGATAGTAGCGAGAAAAAACGATCGGTGCCCTACAAGATAGATGGTGGCCGCAGGCGGCGAGGCGGGAAGGGCATAATATTAGCAAAGAGTCTCTTATGTAATATATGGAAACCATGTGATGAGCGCCCACACCCTTGGGAGATGTCTCTAGTATTACAGGGGGGGGGGGGGGGCCATAGTAAACAGGACCAAGTATTGTTGGTACGGGGGACCATAGTAAACAGGACCAAATATTGTTAGGAAAAAATACGTAAACGTATAGGTTTTTGTGTGTACCGTTGGTCCTGTTAACTATGGCCCCCCGTGATAGTCCAAATAGAAAAATACATAGTTTTTGTGTGTACTGGAGGTCCTATTTTACTATGGCCCCCCGTAATAGTATAGGAACGATACTGTTCCGAAAAGGGATGCGTGATCAATGGTTGATGGGTCAAAGGTAAGCAACACAATGTGGACTCCTCCCCGATACTTTCCGACGACGGCTTACGTTAGTCGCGCGGGGGGGGGGGGGGGGGGGGGGGGGGGGGGGGGGGGGGGGGGTTAGGATGGCCCATGACTGCGGAAAGACACGCTTGTTTCCAATCCGCTGGAGGGTGAAACGAGGAAGAGAAGAAGAGCATGCCAAAACGAAACAACGAAAACGGCAAAATGAAACGAAACAACAGCAGTGCGGGTCAGGCGTTTGCGTTTGTTATATTTTCTCAGGGCATTCAAACTAGAGTAGAACTTTTTTTCGTCACCCTTGACGCTGACACCGAGCGGATCAGACAAAGCCCCCCGTTTCGCAGGGCTGGGCCCCGGTCCGGTATGTACTGCCAGGTTTAATATACTGGCTGAGGGAGCTGCCAGTAGTTCCAGTGTATTTACTATTACGTACGTCCCGATGCATGCTACAGGTAAGAAGTGCACCATTTTTTTTTTTTTTTTTGAGGCTCGTGATTTGATCTTAAGGAGCTCCCCATACGTCACCCGAAAACTGACCTCACCAAAAATCATAGTGCGGCGGTTGATGGAATAATCCCATGGCCCAAGTACAAGAAAAAAAAAAAAAAAAAATCGAAAACAAGATTGGCATTCTTCCGACGATTTTGGGTTAAGGAGCCCCGTCACTCAGAAAACATTCTAGCGGAAATGTGGTACCTCTGTCGCAGAACGCGTCCCCGCAAGAAAGCCCCACACTCACTCCCCAAGATTTCGCGGCAACCTATTGAAATGCGCGGCGCCGAGATGGGGCACGCGAACCAGAAGAGAGAGGCGAGAGAGGGGGGGGGGGGGGGGGGGGGGGGGCAGGGGGGGGGGGGGTGGGGGGGGGGGGGGGGGGGGGGGCAGCGGGGGGGCAGCGGGGGGGGGGGGGGGGTGGGGGGGGGGGGGGGGTGGGGGCGGGGCCCAGGGGGGGCCGCCCCGGGGGGGGGGGGGGGGGGCAGCCCAGGGCCCCGGGCGGGGGGGGGGGGCGGGGGCGGGGGGGGGGGGGTGGGGGGGGGGGGGGGCCGGCAGCGAGGATGTGAGCACTGGTGGCGTAGGCTTTGTAGACCCCTCCTGTGCCCACCATGCCCTTTTAGCTCTGGTGAAGCCAAATCGCTTAGAAACGTGCCTCCGGCAGGGCTGCTCCAGCGGACCCTCCTCGCCTGTCGGCGTGGGAGGGGGGGGGGGGGAGGCGCAGCGAAGCCGCGACCGGTTTCGACTTGCGCCGGAAAACAGTGCACTATTCGGGTCCGGTGTATCATACTGGCGTATGAGGCAGCCAACACATACAGAACTGGCTAGAGCTACAGTACCAGTGTAGTATCATTTCGTTATCTGAAATCGTTTGGGTAGACAGATGACTGACGTGTGTGTACCGGGTGAAACACCTGGTAGGTATGACCCGGGTAGTAAGCACGTGTTTTGCCGAACGGGAGGTGTAGGGTACAGCTCTTGCGCAACATCCCGCAGATCTGCTGTTGATGACGTACTGCTGTCCGATTTGTGGATTTTTTTTTGTGCGGACAGACTGTTTGCAGGATATGGTGGGCCACGTGCATACGCTGTGCACCACTGTCCCACTTTCGAATATCCTTCGCGCATCCCCCCCGCCCCTCCCGAACGCCCACTCTAGCTGCCACCCTTCTTGCATCCGAGGGGGGGGGGGGGCGAGTGATGACCATCCCATTAATGTGTTTATCTATCCATCCGCCCACCCACGTATTCCCCCCTCCCTCCCCTCCCTCCCACCCACCCTCCTTCCCTCCCTCCCTCCCTCCCTCCCTCCCACCCTCCTCCCTCCCTATCTCCCTCCCTCCCTCCTTCCCCTTCCTTAAAACATGAACAACAGGTGACGGAGGAGCAAAAGATGGAGAGCGACCGGATCGGCAGAGAGAGGGCCATCTCTGTGAAGGCCGCCATGCAGCACGCCTGGAAGGGTTACGAGGATTACGCCTGGGGGGCGGACGAGCTTGCCCCCAGGGGCAAGCGGCCCAAGGAGTCGTGGGGGAACATGGGCGTTACCTTGGTGGACTCGCTAGGTGAGGGAGGCGGGAGGGGGGAAGGGGGGGGGGCGGTAGTGGAAGGGAGAGGAGGGGACTTGGATAATTGTTCTGGTGGGGTTGGTAGGTTAATGGGTTAGCTGGTTGATCGATCGGTCGATTAAAGTGGTTCGTTAACTGATTGATGGGTTGGCCTGTTGTGTGATTGGCTAATTGATCGATTGATATCTTGGTACGCATAGTTTTGATTGGTGAATTGATTGATTGATTGATTGGTTGGTTGGTTGGTTGATACGGCATGTCGGTGCCGGTGGCGGAGTCTTGGAGCACGAAGAATGCATGCACCTGGTGCCGCTTGCTTGTACTGGTGGGCGACTGGGCGCGCACTGCAAAGAAAAAAAAAACATAAAGGAGAACGAACATTCCTGTGTTTTTTTTAGATCACCGGTAGTCTTGCAGCTGTATTGGTTTGCCCGGAGCGTGTTTTTTTTTTTTCCGGCATTCAACCAGGGGACAAAATCAATCCTACCCCTACCTAAAAAAACAAAATCCTTATCAACAACTAAAAAACACTAAAAAACAACAAAAACAACCTATAAAAAAATAAAACTAAACCATCCAAACAAATAAAAACAATAAAAAAAACAAAAAATCCTAAAAAACCTAAAACAAATAAAAAACCTAAATAAACCAAAAAAATCCTAAAAAAAAACAACCTAATAAAAATCCTATATAAAAAAACCTAAATAAATACAAGCCCAAAACACGCCTCTCCCCGCTTGCCTGATTTGCTGCAGACACGCTCTGGTTGATGGGCATGGAGGACGAATTTTGGAAAGCCAGGGACTGGGTGAAGGAACACCTTAGCTTCAGGCACGCCTCGGAGGTTAGCGTGTTCGAGACTACCATTCGGGAGCTGGGAGGGCTGCTCTCGGCGTACGACCTTTCGGGCGATGAGGTTTTCAAGGAAAAGGTGAAAGGGCGCCCAACAAGTTTTATTTTTTTCGTTTTGGGCGTGTCTTAGGGCTGTTGTGCTCGTTTATTGGTTTTGTTGGTTTTTGTTTTGTTGTTCTTTTTTTTTTTTTTTTCTTATTTGTTCTTTTTTCTTGCTTTTTGTTCTTGTTTCTTGATTTTTGTTCCGTGTTTTTGTGTTCTGGTTTCTTGTTAGTTGTTTCTCCCGGCGTTCATGCTGTCGCATGACGATTTTTGTTCAGGAGAAGGGAAAGGGTACGAATGTTTTGGACGTGTTTTGGGGTTGCTCCTTGTGGCTGTTTCTTGGTCCTGCCCTTGCTCTACTGTCGATCTTGCTCTTTTTGTTTGGTGAAGCTGTTGCTGGCGTGTGCGTGTTGGTGTCAATAGGCTCTATTTTCTCAAGTGTGTGGTGACTGTGCTCGCCTCCTACAGCAACGTCTACCGTTGCTTGATGCAATCGACGTGCCTAGCCTTGCCTTTTGCCCGGCCTTGCGTTGTAATACCCTTGCCGTTCCCATGCCGTAACCATATGTCACGCTTACCCTAGCTCAACCCTAACGCCTTACCTCTACCCTTACCCTTGCCTTGCCCTTTTCTTGTCTTACGGTATCGTATACCTGGTAGTATTGTATTACATAACCCTAAACCTGGTATTATCTTGCGTTACATTTCCTTCGATTACCTCATTTGCCCTTATGTTAGAATGTTATCTTATTTTCTGCCAATATTACACTTACCTAGTATAGACCCTGTCTTACATTATCTGATATCACCTCTGGATTACCTTGCACCGCCTCACAACCCTTATCTTGTCACGTTCTACTATTTTGTGGTATACCAGGTATTGCATTATCCATCACATCTTACATTAATATCTTCTCACCCTTATCTTGCCTCGCGTTACCTTGTTGCCGATCGATATTGCGCTATCCGTCACATCTTAACGTTGTATCGTCTTGACCCTTATCTCACCTACCTGGTGACAATTACCTTTTGGTTCCCAGGCAACAGAACTAGGCGAATTGCTCTTGCCAGCATTCAACACTAACAGCGGGATCCCAACCGGACGAGTCAACTTCAGAAACGGAAGGCCCTCAGGCAGCAAGTCGGTGCTCGCCGAGATCGGCACTCTGCAGGTGAGGGAAAAGGCTGGGGTGGATTGCGATGCGGTTTTCCGGAGTGAGAGGGGGGCGGGGTCGGGTGGAGGGAGGGGGGGGGGGTGGATGGGGTCGGGGTAGAGGGAGGTGGAGGGGAGTGGGGGGGGGGGGGGGGGGGGGTGTACTCATTGTCATGCATGGCCGTAGTCGTATGACCATAGACCCTCGCATCCCTACAATGCCGGGACGGAGCGCGTCGGGTTTTCACCGACCAGGCGGACATTGCTTGCACCGAGCGCGAAGCGAAACGTGAGGTGTCCGGTGAGTGGCATAAAGGGTGAGCTGCGTCCTACTAAGAACCGCTTTGGAGGCGGATTTTCTTGCATATGGATGGCAGCATCAATGAATTGATCTAGTTTCTGGTGTGGCCACTTCCAGAGGCAGCAATGGGTTTACTATGTAGCTGCCTCTTGGGTGCCTCGCCATATACACACTACGTGATACGATCATCCCCCTTGTGCGGAGTGAAGGTTCTCCCCACACAAAAATGATCTAACTCGACCGCCAGCCGTGGTACCCGCGAAAAAAAAAAACAAACGAAACCTGCGAACAAAACGGTACCCTGGCTGTCTAGCTATCGCAGTCAGAGGCGTGTTTTACGGCGTCGTCGCCAACCGACACCAACACAACCTATATATACCAGGTATATATAGGAGGGGAGTGGGGGGGGGGGGAGGGCGTACTGATTGGTTGCTTGCCGTAGTCACTTGACCGTTGACCACGCATCCCTTTCGAGACGCAGCAAGGGGGAGGGGTTGGGCGGGAGGTGTACTCGATATCATGAATGGCCGTAGTCGTATGACCGTGGGATGGCGGGGGTGGGTGGGATAGGGTGATGGTGGGGATGGGTGGAGTAGAGTGGGGTGGGGGAGGAGCGGGGTGGAAATAGGGGGGAAAAATCGCTAGCAGCCGGTTGTGTGAGCATGTTGAGCATCGTTAGCGGGCAGGCGTAGCATGTTTGATTTGCAGCAACAACCCAGCAGCACCATCCCGTAACTTTCTCCCCAGAGCGACTGACCGGTATAGACCCCCAAAATCGCGGGTATTTTTTGCGGGTATTCTGGGTCGTTAAAACATGCGTGCGTGCGTGTGTGTGCGTGTTTTTTTTTGTTGCTTCTTTTTTTTTTTTACCCTCCTCCCGGTTTTGCTCACCACTCTCGACAGCGGTCTTGGTGCTCCTCGGCGCCGCGTGCCGTGCGCCGTCCCTTCCCGTGCCGTGCTTGCCGCCGCCGCCTCTGTGCAGGTGGAGTTCCGCTACCTCAGTGAAATAACGGGCGATGACAAGTACGCGAAGAAAGTCAACAAGGTGTTCGATCTCATGTCCGAGACACCCGTCGCAGACGGACTGTTCCCCATTTTCTTCAACCCTTCGTCTGGAAAGCCGATCGGCTCGCAGGTACGTTCGTATGTGGGAAGGGGGAGGGGGGGGGGGTGTACTCATTATCATGCATGGCCGTAGTTGTATGACCCTAGAGGGGGGAGGGGGGGGGCGGGGTCGATGATTAGTGCGCCTGGGGGATAAACAGGGAGGGGGGGGGGGGGGGGGGGGGGGTATTTGTTGGGGGTATTTGTTGCTTGGCTTGAGTCGTTTGACCGTTGACGACGCATCCCTTTCGAGACGGAGCACCGTTCCTGCTCCTAGTAAAGACACCTCCAACATTTAGGCGTTCATTACCTGTTTTCCGCGTACTGCATTACATTAAGCAAAAATGCTTTTATCTTCGGGGGGGGGGGGGGGGGGGGGGGGGGGGGGGGGGAGGCGGGGGGGGAGGGGGTGTCCATGATTTGTGCGCGTGGCGGGTTGGGGGGGGGGCGGGGGGGCCAGGGGGGGGGGGGGGGGGGGGGGGGGGGTGGGGGCGTATTTCCATTATTTGTGTGGGGAAGGGTGATTCCTTCGGTTTTTTTTTGTGTGTGTTTCTGTGTGTGTGGTGCCAAGATTGTATGTGAGTACGCGTATGTACATATTTTGTGTGCGCGTGTGCGATTGTAAATTGTAATTTCGTTGGGGGGGGGGGGGGGGGGGGGGGGGGGGGGGGGGGGGGGGGGCGGGGGGGGGGGGGGGGGGGGGGGGGGCGGGGGGGGGGGGTGGGGGTGGGGGGGGGGGGGGGGGGGGGTGGGGGGGGGGGGGGGGGGGGGGGGGAGGGGGCGGGGGGGGGGGGGGGGGGGAGGGGGGGGTGGGGGGGGGGGGGGGGGGGGGGGGGGGGGTGGTCCATGAGCTAGATTATGCAGATCAGGAATATATCTGCCCTGCAAGATCTATATATCAAGTGAGAATGATCTGCAGATGATCTGTCCGACACATGAAATGGTCCAACGGAGCTTTCTATCAAAATAATAAAAGGAAGGAACTAACGAAGAAACAATGAATGATGAAGTACCGGTAACTACACCATTATCCCTTTTAGCGCTGCAGTCCCGTTTTGGGGACAAAACTACTTGAAATTAGACTGAAATGTCCCCAAAATGGGACTGCAGCAGTAAAAGGGTTCTACATCTCGAACAGATGATACAGATCATGATCTATCTATCTATATACTGTAGATCATCTATTACGGGGGACCATAGTAAACAGGACCAAATATTGTGGGTAAAAAATAGGTAAATAGTAAATATATAGGTTTTTATGTATGCCACAGGTCCTATTAACTGTGGACCCCCGTAATAGTTCATCACCCATCGTTGTAAACGGTTTGTGCCGAACCTGCATATATGGCACAGATCCAAACCAGAAAACCTTAGCCCTATAGCATGCAGATTATTTGCCCCCCCCCCCCCCCCCCCTCCCCACCCACCCGGCATCGTTGAGCTACTGTAGATCACACAGACCAGGAATGAATCTATTTTGCCCTGGAAGGTCTACATCATGAAGTGGGAATAATGGTCTGTAGATGATCTGTCTGTGGTGTGCAATGGTCCGAAGAAGCCGCCTCATGAAGTAAGGCAAGGGCGCCCGGAAAAAAAAAAAAAATGCGAACCGTCACAGAAATTGTTTTCGCTAGACAGGGGGGGGGGGGGGGGGGAGTTACTGTAACCAAGTGAAAAAAATGAACAAAAAATGAAGCAAAAAAAAAAGTCGTTTTTTTTCATTTCATCATGTGATGATCACAACGGTTGCAACGGTTTTCCATTCCGACCTCTGGAGATGTGGTGCGTCGTTTTATTTTTTCACGGACGCCCCTGAGTAGAGAGAATAATAATAGGGTAATGCTATTTGCGACACCAGTGTCGTAATTTCTTATTTGCGACACGGTGTCGCAAATAGGCTTGTTTGCGACACCGCGTCACGTTCGCGGCGCATACTTCATATTAGCTCCGCACCGCCAGAGAGTGTTGGCATGGTGCAGGGCCATCATTGAAGCTATCGCATGGCCGAAACGGGCCAGGACTCGAGGGGATATCTGGCCTCTCGGGGCACCCGCAAAACGTTCAAATCGGTTGTCGCAGATAAGCCTTATTTGCGACACGCGTGTCGCAAATACCGTATTTGCGACACCGCGACGTGGTTGCCGCACACGCTCCGGATCGGCGAAGCACTACCAGTAGAGTCTCAGCATGGTGTAGGGCTACCATTGAAGCCATCCTGTAGCCCAAACGGGCCAGTACTCGAGGAGATATGAGGTATCCTGGTACATCCCGCAGAATCTTCTGGCTCCTGTCGCAAATAAAAATAAGCCTTATTCGCGACACGCGTGTCGCAAATACCGTATATGCAACACCGCGCCGTGGTTGCTGCACGCTCTGGATCGGCAAAACACTACCAGTAGAGTCTCAGCATGGTGTAGGGCTACCATTGAAGCCATAGTGTAGCCAAAACGGGCCAGTACTCGAGGAGATATGGGGTATCCTGGTACAACCCGCAGAATCTTCTGGCTGGTGTCGCAAATATGTCTTATTTGCGACACGCGTGTCGCAAATATCGTATTTGCGACGGCGCGTTGTAGTTGCCGCACACGCTCCGGGTCGGCAACGCACTACCATTAGAGTCTCTGCATGGTGTCGGGCTACCATTCATCGAAGCTACCGTGTAGCCAAAACGGGCCAGTACTCGAGGAGATATGGGTTATCCTAGTACACGGTCAGAATATTCAACGTGGCTCTTCTACTACTGCTGCTGTGCTACATACAACATAGTAAACACACAAACACGATAGGCTAGGAGTGCGAAAACTATGCGTCACCCATCAGACTGCCTCGCCGACCAGGGCATCCATAATAATCGGGAATTGACTGCGTAGCTGGACGAGGAGACTACGCATGATTTGAGTGGGGCAGGTCAGTGCGCACAATCTGCTGGAGTTGCGGGATGTTGGTGAATCTTCCATAATGGTTGGGCTTCTCTCCGCAAACATTCTGCCTGAACTTATGGAAAAACATCCAACCCGCACACCAGTGTGTACAGCATACAACAGCACGGTGGGAACTCTACACAATACTGCAGGGCATCGAAGGACACCTTCCAAGCAGCCTACGAACTCCACGACCTCCTACATGCGTTACACATACCGATTTCTTCGGCACCATAAAACAAGGCGGCTAACCCCTCTGCCGCTTACATTGAACTCATGCAGTCTGCTGTGGGTTTCTGTTGTATGTTTCACAACCGTTAGAGATAAACATCGGGAATCCGTTTACAAACTACGTGCTACGCGTGTGCCCGAAGTTAGACTATTATTCTGAGTATGTGTCAATACTACAGCAGTGCGGATACTGTGGACTGCTGTTGGTGCAACAACAAGTAGGATAATGTGTCGGAACGAACGCGTACAACGAACATGACGCATAGCTAGGCAAGCTGCAGTATGGCCGCCCTCTGTGCATCTATAGGGTGTGATCGTTACCTTAACTAATCCGACAAAAGCTGTGCACAGCGTTTCGAAAGTTTGTTCAGTTCTGTGCGGCAGAACGATAGGCGTTGGTAAACGCCTGAGGGATAGGCACTTTTACACGGCTGTTCAAGGGCAACTAAACAACCACATTGGTGGGTGATGATGGTTGCACGGAACGAACGCCGATTTTACTGCGATACTATGATACTGCTGTAGTTGACATACACCCACCTAATTCGATAGCATCCACAGACAAGTACAAAAACCATATACAGAGCGCAGCATGCACAAACTTCTGTGCCCTTTATATGTGCCCATGTTAATAGACGCGTACACAGAGCACCCGGCGCTTTGAACGATACCAGCGCTCTCAATTATAGTACGTACGACTTATTAGAACACAGCGCGGCAATATAACCAAGTTAATTTCAAATCCATTGATTCACGATGACGTGGCTAACGATCGATGTACTCGTGGTGGAAACATGCTGTACGGTAGTGGTATAGTCCGAGCTCTAAACGGCGCGCGCGCGACGCACGTCGTGCGATGTCGTCAAATAATGCGGCTTTACGACACCAGTCTGACTACTCTGACGGTGCACCCGGATGACCAGGATACAACACACAGCAGTATCTACTACTGTAATGGGCTCGTTCTGGATACACGCAAAATAAGGCTTATTTGCGACATCAGCCAAGGTGTACTACGATACTCTATACCGGCGTCCCCGGTGGCTTGGTAGGTGGTCCGCGAGCCTATCAAGATCAATTTCGTGAGTTCGAGTCTCACCGAGTGCATGCTCATAGGGACTTTTTCTTGCATAAAATTGATTATTGGCGGAAAGCGCGAGAGCGTGAGTTAGCTGTACATTCGATGAAAATCGACGAACAGTGGGAATGCTGAACCCTATGCGCGATAAAAAATAAAGGCACGTACCGGGGGGGAGAAGGGACGACACCTGTGACCACGGCTTGTCCAGAAGATCGTCGAGGGTAAAACCTCCTACGAGTGGGCTGGAAAGTAAAAGTGATGATAAAAAAAATAAATAAATATCTCGTCGAGTACTGGCCCGTTTAGGCTACACGATAGCTTCAACGGTAGCTTTACACCATACTGAGACTCTACTGGTAGTACGTCGCTGATCCGGAGCGCGTGCGGCAACCACGTCGCGGTGTCGCAAATACGGTATTTGCGACACGCGTGTCGCAAACAAGGCTTATCTGCGACACCGATCTGAACGTTTTGCGGGTGCTCCAAGAGGCCATGTATCTCCTCGAGTCCTGGCCCGTTTCGGCCATGCGATAGCTTCAATGATGGCCCTGCACCATGTCAACACATCCCTGGCGGTGCGGAGCCAATCTGAAGTATGTGCCGCGAACGTGACGCGATGTCGCAAATAAGCGGCTTATTTGCGACACCGTGTCGCAAATAAGAAATTACGACACCGGTGTCGCCAATAGCATTACCCATAATAATATTTTTTAAGAAAAGGGAAATCATGAGCTAACGAAGTATTCAGTCATGATGTACAAGTACCGGTAATTTATATCGTGAAACAGGTAAACAGAAGTGCTGAGAACTCCTGGCTAAATCGTTCACGTGCAATGCGGACACCCCGAATGCTTACTGTAGGTTACCTTCGGCGCGCTTGGAGACTCGTTTTACGAGTACTTGCTGAAGGCGTGGCTTCAGGGGGGGAAAAGACGGAAACTTCGTACAGAACTATGTGAGTCAGACTGGAGCCGCCCCCTTGGTCTGGACAGAGAGTTGAGTGCTTGGGTGTGGGGAGACTGCTGCTGCTGCTGCTGCTGCTGTCTGTGATCTTGTTGCTGCTGCTGTTGTTGCTGCTGCTGCTGCTGTCGGTGACCTTGTTGTTGTTGTTGCAACTGCCTGGGTGTTTTTTGTTGTTGTTGTTGCTGCTGCTGCTGCTGCTGCTGTCGGTGATCAGTTGTTGTTTTTGTTGCTCTGGTAGTTGCTGCTGCTGGTGCTGCTGCTGTCGGTGATCAGTTGTTGTTGTTTATGTTGCTCCTCGTGCGGGTGTTTTTGTTGTTGTTGCTGTTGCTGCGGTGAACGATCAGTTGTTGCTGTTATGTTTGCTGCTACTGGCGCGGGTGTTGTTGCTGCTGCTGTTGCTGCTGCTGCTGTTGCTGCTGCTGCTGTTGCTGCTGCTGCTGTTGCTGCTGCTGCTGCTATTGCTGCTGCTGCTGTTGCTGCTGCTGCTGTTGCTGCTGCTATTGCTGCTGCTGCTGCTGCTGTTGTTGCTGCTGCCGCTATTGCTGTTGCTGCTGCTGCTGCTGTTGCTGCTGCTGCTGCTGCTGCTGCTGCTGCTGCTGCTGCTGATATTGCTGCGGCTGTTGCTGCTGCTATTGCTGCTGCTGCTGCTACTGTTGTTGCTGTTGCTGCTGCTACCGTATGAATAGTGGGAGAACTCTACTACTGTAGGTGTACGCTTAAAACCCCGATTATGAGCATTCAATCCCGTGGCCAGTATCGAACACTGATGTAAAAAAACGAACGACACTGGGTACACACAGTAGCTCCTCACCTCAAAACAGATCCCATCACTCAGATAAGTTGATATTTTTTTGCCAGAACTGTGCTGCGTGGCATGCGTCGACTCATTCGGTCGGTTGTTTTCGTTGCTGCTGCTGCTGCTGCTGCTGCTGCTGCTGCTGCTGTGGGTGATCTTGTTGTTTTTTGTTGCTATTGCTGTTGGTGCTTTTGTTGCTGCTGCGGCTGCTGCTCTTTGTGCCACTACTGGGATGTAATTAACATGTGGGGGGGAAAACACGTAAGGAGCGCCCAAATGTCTATATGACGAGTGGGAAGGAACGGTGCTCTGTCCCGAAAAAGATGCGTGGTCAATGATCAAATGACTAGGGCGAGCAACAAATGAGTACCCGCCCCCCCTCTTCGCGATTGGTGCAAGCAACGTCTGCCTAGTCGGTGAAAACCCGACGTGCTCCGTCCCGGCATTGTAGGGATGCAAGGGTCTACGGTCATACGACTACGGCCATGCATGACCTCAGTACACCCCCCACCCGCTCCGAAAGAAAAATGGGGACGGAGAAGGAGGGACGGGGGGGGAGAAAAGGCACAACATTATAGCCTGGTCGACCAACCCAGCGACTGCCTTGCCTTATGTCTTCTCCACCCATGTTCTCAGCAAGATTTCCGACTAACTCGCTTCTGGCGGTTGTTTGCTGGCCGACACTTGGCTTCTGCCCGATGAGATGAAGACTGAAGTGCTCGTTTATGTCCTTCCAACCTGACCCAGATCCCTGACGAATACATGTCCAGTTGTCTTTTACCGTTCGCCCGTGTTTCGTCCGTACCTGTGTTTACGGAGGTCGTAGCTGCGTCTACGGATCAACCTGCCCTTAGGTTGGCCAGATACATCGATTCCCACAGTTCATGATCCAGCAGATCTTTCTCGGCAGATCTAATTCCCGATCTCGTATGATTTTATAGAACGTGCGGCCTACGGTACATGTTGCCGGTTGGGACCCGTACAATCCGCTTGATCTGCAGCTGCGCGTGTGTTTCTTGGGTTGGATCTGTACTGCACAGATAGATAGATCATGCACGACCTCTCACAACGGCAGGTGGGGAACTAGATGATCTATCTGTAGATAGATAGATCATGATCCGTATGATATGTATGATCTGCAGATGATCTGTCTGAGGTGTGAACCTATTCTTGTACTTTTTTTTTTTTTTTTTGCTCGTGCGGTAGGTACGACCGTGCTATGGACGGGATGACGAAGGTCCTCCTCAAGGAAAGCCACCCCAACGGCTTGACGTACGTCAGTGACTGGAACGGGCACGCCAACGTCGCCAAGGTGACGCCGGGCAACCACGATATTTGCGCGGGGTTGTGTGTACGAGAAGAGCTACGTGACATCGCGCGTAGGCGCTGCTGTTGTTGTTGTTTTTGTTGTTGCTGCTGCTGCTACTTCAGGCGTCAAGTCTTGCTGTGCGGCTGCTGTTGTTGCTGTTGGTGGTCGGTCGTGTCAATGTTTGTCATTGGTGTTGTGTTGTTGCTGCCGGTGATGTTTTACTGTAGGTGTCGAGTCTGGTTGTGCCGCTGCTGCTGCTGCCGCTGCTGCTGCTGCCACCGCCGCCGCTGTTGCTGTTGGCGATCGTGTCGATGTTGTTGTTGGTGCCGTTGCTCGCTGTGTAGTGTAGTGTGGTGTGGTGTTCTCCTCGTCTAAGCACCGTTCGATATGGTGTCCTTCCTCCCTTCCTTCCTCCGTCCTCCGTCCCCCTCCCTCCC
Source organism: Macrocystis pyrifera (assembly GCA_031763025.1). Taxonomy (NCBI): domain Eukaryota; class Phaeophyceae; order Laminariales; family Laminariaceae; genus Macrocystis; species Macrocystis pyrifera. Next base: position 2,604,899 of record JASSKH010000026.1, read on the forward strand.
TCCCTCTCTCCCTCCCACCCCTCTCAACCTCCCTCCCTCCTTCCTCCCTCCCTCCCCCCCCCCCCCCCCCCCCCCCCCCTCCTTGTTGTCTTACGTATTTCCTGTTGGTATCTTCCGGTTACTTCTGGGGCAGATGGATCACTTGGTGTGTTTCCTGGCAGGTACTCTCGCCCTCGGAGCCCAAACGACGGACGACCAAGATCGAGCAAAACGAGACATGCAGACGGCCAAGGTGACACAATAGCCTCGGCAGTAGCCTCGACAGTAGCCTCGACAGTAGCCTCACAACAGCCTCGACAGTATGGTGTTGCTATTGATGTTGGTGTAGTTTGTGGTGGGGGTGTTAGTGGTGGTAGTGGTCGTGTTGGTGGCGGTGTTGGTGGGGGCACAGTAGTTTTGATGGTGGTGTTGTTTTTGGTGGTGGTACAAATACCTCACAATAGCCTCGGCAGTACGGTGTTGTTGGTGTTGGTGTTGGTATTGCTGTTGGTATTGCTGTTGGTGACGGTGAAGGTGAAAGCGTTGGTGGTAGTGCTGTTTGTTGCTGCTATTACGGGGGTCCATAGTTAATAGGACCTATGGTTTACATAAAAACCTATATATTTACGTATTTTTACTAACAATATTTGGTCCTGTTTACTGTGGTCCCCCGTAATAGTGTTACCATATAGGCTCGACAAATAACGCCAACTATCTGCCTGAGCTTGCACGCGCGCACCCATCCACCATCCCAGTCCATGATTTCATGCTGGCGTTCCTCGTTTGTTGAAAGTGTGCTGTTTATTTGTATCGTCTCCCAACCCGCCCTCATGACTCGTGGTTTCATTTTGCTGTCCCCCGCTACGCCGCACCACCGCGACACCCTCTCAGGCCCTAGCGTACACGTGCTACCAAATGTATGCGAGGCAGAAGACCGGCCTCGCGCCTGAGATGGTGCTGTTTGAGCATGGCAAAGTGAGTGCGGGAGACACACAACAGAAAACAACAGCGAGGGACGAGCGGCTTTCTCGGCGAGGGCCGATTTTCGTCGTTTCGGTCGTGGTATTAATGTCTGGGTAGTGTTGGCTGCTTTGGTTGGCGGTGATGATGGTGGTGGTATTGCGGGATTGATGAAGGGGGGGGAGGGAGATGGTAGAGGGGAGGGGAACGGGGCGGGAGGGATGGGAAGGGGGGGGCAAGGAGGAAGGCAGGAGGAGGGGTGTACTCGATAGGAGAGATGTACTCGATCTCAGGCAGGAGGGGGGGGGGGGGGGGGGGTGTACTCGATAGGAGAGATGTACTCGATCTCATGCATGGCCGTAGTCGTATGACCATAGACCCTTGCATCCCTACAATGCCGGGACGGAGCACGTCGGGTTTTCACCGACCAGGCAGACATTGCTTGCACCAAAGCGCGAAGCGCCGTGAGGTGTCCGGCGGGTCGCGTGAAGGGTGAGCTGCATCCTACTAAGAACCGCTTATGAGGCGGACTTGCCAATGGATGACAGCTTCAATGAGTTGGTTTAATTTCCGGTGTAGCCACTTCCAGAGACAGCAATGGGAGTACTATGTAACTGCCTCTTGGGTGCCTTACCTTGAACGCTGCGTGATACGATCAACTCCCTTGTGCAGAGTAAAGGTTCTTTACTTCGCACAAATGATCTAACTAGACGACCAGCTGTGGGCGACCGCCAAAAAAAAGAAAAAAAAAAAAAAAAAAAAAACGGTACCTGGTTGTCTAGCTCACGTAGTGAGCAGCATGTTTTACAGTGTCGTTGCCAACCGACGCCAACCCAACGTACATGAAATATATAATAGGGGGGGGGGGGGGGTAAGAGAGAGAGATAGGAAGAGGAGGGTGGGAAGGCGGTGGTGGTGATGGTGACAGTGATGTGATACTGAGTCCCAGATATAACCTTTAATTTCCTGATTTTTCGTTTGCGACGGCTGGCATGTTTTAGTATTACGGGGGATCATAGTAACCAAGACCTACGGTACGCGCAAAACCTATATATTTACCTGTTTTTACTAACAGTATTTTGTCCTATTTACTATGGCCCCCCGTAATAATAGAGAGGTGCTTATCGGTGTTGTCGGGACCTTGGGATTCATTTTCACCACGCCTGATGTCAATCGTCGATCGCCTGACACCTACGGGAAGCAGCAAGCGACCGAGCTAAAAATAATCAATTAACGAAAGGGGACGGTACAGGATCACCCCGATTGTCAAATTTCAAACTAACTTGATCCGTCCGTGTCTATCCGAACGTAGTCGTTTGGTTTGCGTTTCGACCCTGCCGAACCCGATCCGTCTGACGAACGTGATCCGTGTGAACCAGTGACCCGTTTCAATCCGAACGAACTTGATCGGATGTCCGTCCGAGCGCTCTAGATCCGTGTCAATCCGAACGGAACGAGCTAGATCCGCTTCAATCCGAACGGCCTTAATGAACTATCTCGTGTCCGATGCTGAACTACCGACCGACCGACCGACTGACTCACCGACCGAACAACCAAACGACCAAACGACTGATAGTGTTGGATATCGTATCGAGAGATTGGATGTATGGAAATATCGAACGTGCGTTGCCCTTCATCCCTGGACACCCTCGTGTTTTTTTTTTTGCTGACACTGTCGCTGTATCAAATGCCGAAATCGTATCGATTACGATTTATTTTTTTTTGTCGATCAGTACAATATCGAACTACTGCTTGACTGACTCACCGACCGACAGATCTGACTGGTTGACTGAACAACCGACCGACCGACCAAACGAGTACCACTCTGACCCAAAATATAAGGACGGTTTGTATTGAATAAATTTATTCCAACTGTCCCTATATTTCGGGTCAGAGTGGTACCTGACTAACTGATTCACTGAGAAATTGGCTGACTCTCCGACCGCCCGACTGACTGGTTGAAATGGTTAACCGACCAATGGATCGACTGACCGACCAAACGACCAAACGACTATCCAAACTATTCACTGATTAATTTACTGACTCACCGACCGACTGGTTGACCGACTGTTTGACCGACCGACCGACCGACCGATCGACACCGCTGCCACCGCCGCTGCCGTGCGCAACAGGACATGGTCGTGCCCCCAAAAGCAGCGTACAACATCTTGAGACCAGAGACCGCCGAGGCCCTCTTCGTCCTCCACCAGATCACGGGCGACCCCATGTACCGCGATTGGAGTTGGGAAATATTCCAGGTGCGACGATGGAAAACGCCTACCAGGATATAGACTACCTGTTGTCTGGTGAATTGAATCTGAGCCATCGGAGGTGGTCATTTGGCCATCGACCACGCATCCCTTTCGAGACGGAGCACCGTTCCTACTCCTAATAGAGACACCTCCAACAATTGGGCGCTCATTACGTTGTTTCCATATACTACATAGAAACTTTTTGCTAGTCTTGTCCCCTTCCTGTTTGGCCTCCTGTGGCCACCATCTATCTCCTAGGATAGCGATCGTTTTCTCGCTGCTATTCATTGTATCAAACTCCTCCATGTCACATTCGTCTATTTTCCTCATCTCCTCTTCTAACACATCCCGTTCCTCCTTGTATATTTCACATTCTCCTACTATGTGAGTTCTACTCTCTATTGCTTTGCCACACGGGCACATCTGTGCGTCTACTTCCTCCTCCTCCCGGCTACTGGTATACCTCTTTCTTTCTGGCAGGTCCAGGTCCCCTACACGAAAGCGCAGTTTCAGCGTTTTCGCGAAGTCCATTGGGCCATGCAAACACGTTTTCATTCCTATTCCTTCGCTCAATCCCCCGTATATCTCTAAGTGTTTTTCCGATTCCACCTTGTTTCTTAGCGCTAGCATTTCCCTTCTTTGTATCCTTTCTTGTACTTCTGCCTTGTACCTCCCAAACTTCCCGGCGGACATCATCTCTTCTTGGTTCCCCCCTAGATCCTCCCATACTTTCTCAACTACGCCATCCCACCTTATTCCAGCTCGCCCTTTTGTTACTTTCTCCCATACAGCTCTATCAACTATGACTGGCAACCTCTTTTTTGGCATGTTCCTTACTTTATATTGCCATTTCAACTTTCTCATGTCTCTGTTTGTCTTGAGTGGGCGCATTCCCAGTTCTGCTCTTAACACTGTATTACTAGTCGTACTTGAGCATGTTAGGATTTTTTTAGCTGCTGTCATTTGTGCTGTTTCCAACTGTTTTACGAGTTTCGCGTTCCCTTCCCAAACTTCTCCTGCATATTCTAGCTTTGGTACTATCACATTCATCAAGGTACATCTCTGAATCCTAGTGTCAAGGTTCGGGTCTGTTAGGATCTCATCCACCTTGCCTACTTGTGCCTTACCCTTTCCTATTACTTTTGCTATATGTGTATCCCAAGTACTACTACTCCTTCTCTCCACCTCCTAGGTGCGTACTCGTTTCTCATTATCCAGTTATACAACATAACCATCATGGTAAGCATACCTTCTCCCCCGTACTTCATAAATTCGGGGGGGGGGGGGGGGGGGGGGGGGGGGGGGGGGAGCCCACGCAGAATGCTCCGACTTACGTAGAGGGGTCAGAGTACTTGAACCGCGTAGAGGGCTTGTAGGGCTTCAGAGTTAGGGTCGTTTTTTTTTAGTAATATGAAGGGGTTTTTACATTTTTTTTTTGGTTGTTGTGCCACGTAATATAGCAAACAGCGATATACGAGCGATGTACCAGGTGGATTTTTGTGAACCGAGATCGCGATAGATCGGTTGTTCCAGAAGATGGGACCGAACGCCCCCGACTTCGAGACGCCCCAATATACCTGCAGGAGCATCGCCGGCAGCACTATCACCAACAAATCGTCACACCCCCTCCCTCCCCTCCCCTCCCTCTCCCGCCCCCCAGGCCTTCGAGAAGCACTGCCGGTTGCCTGCAGCGTTCGGGTCGTTCCCCAACGTTAATGACCCCAGGGCGCACCCGGAGGACCGGATGGAGTCCTTCTTTTTAGCGGAGACTCTAAAATACCTGTATCTCATCCAGGACCCGGATCACGAAGTTAATCTGTCCGAGTACGTGTTCAATACCGAGGCGCATCCGTTACGAGTGTTCCCGGGCATGAGTGAAGATCGACAGGGTGTTGGGGCCGTGGCGTAGAGGGGTTTCGTAGTGGAGTAGGAGGGGTGGGGGGTGGAGAGGCGGGGGGGGGGGGGGAGGTAGTATTAATTGTCATGGCTGACCTAGTCGCATGCATGACCATAGACCCTCGCATCCCTACAATGTCGGGACGGAGCACGTCGGGTTTTCACCGACCAGGCAGACGTGTTGCTTGCTTGCACCAAGCGCGAAGCGAAACATGAGGTGCTGGGGGCGAGTCGCATCGAGGGTGAGCTGCATCCTATATATACTAAGAAAACCGCTTGTGAGGCGACCTCTCTTGCCATATATGGATGGCAGCGTCGAATGAATTATCTGGCTATGATACACATTATGGCAAATAAAGCTGCAATGAATCCCCCTCCCTGAACCGACCAAGTGACTGGCCAATCGGCGCACAAGTGCTGAGGGGGAGAGGTGAACTGGTTGGTTGGTTGTGTGGGGGGAGGGGCGAGGAAAGAGGGGGTGAGGGGAGGAGGGGGGGGGGGGGGGGTAGCGCAAGGTCTCTGTTCCTTTTTTTGCCTTTCCTCTTTTGCTTCTTTTGCTTGGCCTGCGTCGAAGCCGTTTTCTTTTTTGTTTGTATGCCACGCGTGTCCCCTATATCAAGGGCGGCAACAGAGAGTGGAGCTTTTCTTCTTCTTCAATCCGGGTGTTTTTTACTCCCTGAGTTGGGTGGAAAGAAGAAGAAGAAGGGGGGGGGGGGGGGGGGGGGGGGGAGCGTAACGGAGGGGGGGGGGGGGGGGGGGGGGGGAAGCGTAGAGAGCGCGCGTGGGGGAAAGGGCTCGTGCTCTGTTGCTTGAGCTTTTCCGCTTTCGCCAAGGGGTAGATTTGGCCACAGTTGAAAGCAGTGTTGGCTTTGACGGTTTTGTGCTGGGGTGGTTCCGCTTGGCCAGCCTTTCGCTGGCGTTTGCGTACGGGTCCGGCCAAGAAAAAAGCAGAAGAAAAAAAGCTCTCGCTTTCCATGCTGCTGTCGTTGCGGTTGCTTTCCATGCTGCTGCCGTTGCAGCTGGGACACGTCCTCTATCTACCCGAGCAGCGCGGACTGCTTTGGTGGGACTGATGCTGTAGTAAGTCTAGTCGTTTGTGGTTTCATCACTTTTTGTTTTAGCCTCCAGGGGGTGAAATATTGAGAGAGCGCACCTTCACTGTAGAATTTTTGATTGCTCTTCGATGAGGTTCGCCCTTCATGGAGAAAGGAGGGAAGGAGGAGGAGGAGGCGGGAGGGGGGGGGGGGGGTGGGGGCGGAGTAATAGTGATGTCGCGTTAGTTTTCGGCATGTTTTCGTTGTTTTTCTTTTTTTCCGACCTCTGGCGCTCACGCGTTTGTTTTTTTTTTGTCTCTCTTCTCTTGTCTCGTCTATTTTTTGGCGGGTAATCGGATTAGATAGTAAGTAGTGGTGGTGATGCATAGCGTGGATCAGAACGTCAAAAGTAAGCTGAGTCGTCGCCGCCCGGCTTACGTTATGCTTATTTCAGAGCAAATGGTTTGGCCCGGCCCATCACCTTGACTGGGGCATCTTGTGTATCATGGGGGGGAGGGTGGGTGGGGGTGGGGAGGGGAGTAGGGAGGGGGGGGGTGGGGTGGCTATTGCTGTGCGCGTCTGTTTTGTGAATTCCTGGTGCGTTTTTTTTTTTTTTTTTTTTTTGCGGGTTTCGGCGGGGGGGGGGGGGGGGGGTGTGATGTCCTGTTCGTGCAGTTTATTTTTTCTAAAAAAACACATCCGTCTACACGACAGTACACCACCTATATATACATGGCTTATGTGTTGTGTTTTTTTTGTTGGGGTCATCTTTTAAATATACACACGAATTTTTTGTTGCGGTTGAGGGCAAGATGACAGAACGACAACGATAACAATGCCGAACGTTAAGTCCTGGCATAAACTGGCAAGGGTCTTGACCAATCATGGCCAATCACAAAGAAAGATGAGTTCTCGACGACATCCTCGGTCTCTGTTTTTTTTTTTTTGTTCTTCTTCTTCTTCTTCTTCTTCTTCTAGTTTTTATACCCGGTGCATTTTCGATGTCTCTTCGAAAAACTGTCGTCTGTGGGCCGTCAAACGAGCCCCATCATCTTTTCCCCGATTTTTTTTTGTTTTTTTCGCATGATGGATGAAAAAATCGCTCGCTCACGGCGGTCCGCGACCATTCTTCACGTTGACCCCGTCGGTGTACAAGTATACATAAAGTAAGTGTACAGCAGTAGACAGACAGCAAGAATGATAATGGGAGCAGCCCCCCCCCCCCCCCGCCACCCCCGCCCCCCCCCCTGGACCGACTTTTCGAGCCCCATATCTCCACAGCAAGAAGAATAAAGCCAGGGCCGAAAAGGGTGGTCCTAGACGTACGCGTATCTCGTGGAGGGCTGTTCGAAAATATTGTCGTTCGGTATTGCCACCTTTATGTGTTGCGCGAGTTATCGAGCTCGAAAAGTCGGTCCAGGGGGGGGGTGTACTCGATGGGAGAGATGTACTCGATCTCATGTATGGCCGTAGTCGTATGACCATATAGTGGTAGACCCTCGCATCCCTACAATACCGGGACGGAGCATGTCGGGTTTTCACCGACCAGGCAGGGGGGGAGGGGGGGGGTGTACTCGATAGGAGAGATGTGCTCGATCTCATGCATGGCCGTAGTCGTATGACCATGGACCCTAGCATCCCTACAATGCCGGGACGGAGCATGTCGGGTTGTCACCGACCAGGCAGACGTTGCTTGCACCAAGCGCGAAGCGCCGTGAGGTGTTCGGCGAGTCGCATGAAGGGTGAGCTGCATCCCAATAAGAACCGCTCGTGAGGCGGGCTCGCCTATGGGTGACAGCTTCAACGAGTTAATTTAGTTTCCGGTGTAGCCACTCCCAGAGACAGCAATGGGAGTACTATGTGGCTGCCTCTTGGATGCCTTTACCACGAACCTAACGTGATGATACGATCATTCCCACTTGCGCGGAGTAAGGTTGTTCACCTCACACGGATGATCTAACTCGACAGCCAGCTGACCAGGCAGGGGGGGGGGGGGGGGGGGGGGGGGGGGGGGGGGGGGGGGGGGGGGGGGGGGGGGGGGGGGACCATTGACCACGCATCCCTTTCGAGACAGGCAGGGGGGGGGGGGGGAAGCGTTTACTCGCAGTGTTTCGAGATGTACAATAGACAGACAGCAGGAATGACAATCGTTATTTGACGCCTTCTGCACTGCCCCGTGCGATGATGCACTTCTCCCTTTTGTTTTGTTTGATACTCATTATATCCCAACCCGACATGCTGCAAAAATGCGTTTAGGGCGGTTATTATTGCAGAGAGGTTCTTCTTTCAGAAATTCCAAACTACTATTTATTGAATTTTGGAAATTCTGGAAAATTGTAACAAGATACGGAGAGAGAGGCGGTCTGTGACGATATGTGAAAAGTTGACAAGAGGGAAAAATATCAGGAAAAAACGGATTTCATATATATATATATTTGGAAAAAAAAAACAGGAAAATCTGGAGACAACTCATAATTGCTAAAAAAAAAAAAAAAAAAACTTTGGAAATTATACGTACGGAAGAAAAGCTCTGCGATAATAACTGCCCTCTTTACGCTGCTTATTTGAAGCATATTATACGGCGGTACCGGTATACCACTCTGACCCGAAATATAGGGGCCGCTATCATCATATCGTTATTTAGTCTAAACGGTCCATATATTTTGGGTCGGAGTGGTATAATATTATGTCGTCCCCAAAGCATGTCATCGTACTGCACTGGTTCTGAAGGAGTTCCAAAAGATAAGTATTACGTGGAACCGTGTAGTAAATAGGACCAAATATTGTTATTAAAAATAGGTAAATATCTAGGTTTTTATGAATATCATAGGTCCTACTGGTACCTGGTATTAACTTTTTTTTTTTTTTTTTTTCATCATCACTTTTACTTCCCAGCCCACTCGTAGGAGGTTTTACCCTCGACGATCTTCTGGACAAGCCGTGGTCACAGGTGTCGTCCCTTCTCCCCCCCGGTACGTGCCTTTATTTTTTATCACGCATAGGGTTCAGCATTCCCACTGCTCGTCGATTTTCATCGAATGTACAGCTAACTCACGCTCTCGCGCTTTCCGCTAATCAATTTTATGCAAGAAAAAGTCCCTATGAGCATGCACTCGGTGAGACTCGAACTCACGACATTGATCTTGATAGGCTCGCGGACCACCTACCAAGCCACCGGGGACGCCGGCTATGGACCCCGCCCGTAGTAGTAGTGGTACCAAGTGTTTCATCACAAAAAATATGCCAGATAAGTCAAGATATGTACCAAAAATATTACCTCTACAGTTAGCTGTACCCCGGTGGCTTGGTAGGTGGTCCGCGAGCCTATCAAGATCAATTTCGTGAGTTCGAGTCTCACCGAGTGCATGCTCGTAGGGACTTTTTCTTGCATAAAAGGGATTGATTAGCGGAAAGCGCGAGAGCGTGAGTTAGCTGTACATTCGATGAAAATCGACGAGCAGTGGGAATGCTGAACCCTATGCGCGATAAAAACTAAAGGCACGTACCGGGGGGGAGAAGGGACGACACCTGTGACCACGGCTTGTCCAGAAGATCGTCGAGGGTAAAAACCTCCTACGAGTGGGCTGGAAAGTAAAAGTGATGATAAAAAAAAAAAAATATATATATATAAGGTAATAAGCTCAACGATGATATGGCCCACAAGCAGGCAGCTTTTCTTATCCGATGGAGAGCGTCGACACCGAATAGTCGAGAGGGTCGTTTCCACTCTTAACCAACCTGCCCAGCCTCGTACCACGTCTGGCATGGTTGAGTTTTTCACCACAACTGTCATGAATGCTGTTGAGAAAGAGGTGCCACCTCCACCACGTCGCCACCACCGAAACGGTTGGTGTGAGACCCCCGAAACGTTGGCCGCTTTCGAAGTAGCATGGACAGCAAGGGAGGATGCGAGACAGCTCTTGCGTGTCTACCCCCGGGATAGTACAGCGTGGAAGAAGTTGAGATCCGCCTGTGCGAATCTGCAGGAAGTGATCGCAGCAGGAGTCAATGCGTATTTTGAAGAGTACCTCGCTGAAACCGAGAAATTCCTCGCGAGTTCCGATCAACGAGGGTTCTACAAGCACCTGAAGAGTACGGTAGGGTTGCAAGGTACGAAAGCGAGGAGTGAACAGTTTATCATGGACGAGGATGGCACGCTGTTGCGGGATCAAGCGCGAATTCGTGAAAGATGGGCGGGGCACTACCACAAACTATTGAACACGAAATCGCTGAAGCTTGACCCCACGATCATCGACTTAGTGCCACCAGGACCGCTGAAACTATCCCTTGGAAATGAACCATCCATTGACGAGATGATGGAAGCAGTGAAGGGTATGTCAAACTGGAAAGCCGTTGGACCAGATGGTCTCCCGGTCGAAGTACTGAAACTTGACCACCCCGCTTTCGTGCAGTATTTTCACAGTATCCTTGTTAACGTTTGGGTAACGGGAGAAGTCCCCCAGCAATGGAAAGATGCGATCATAAAAACCCTTCACAAAAAGAAGGATAGAACTGATTGCAACAACTACAGAGGGATTTCGCTTGTTGCTCACGCAGGCAAGGTGTTGCTGAAAATCGTTGCGTCCCGTCTAAGCAGCTACTGCGAGACCGAGCATATACTCCCTGAAGAACAGTGCGGCTTCCGCCCCGCACGGTCAACAGTCGATATGCTGTTTGTCGTGCGCCGGCTGCAGGAGCTCGGACGGCAGAAGAAAATCCCCTGTACATGTGCTTCATCGACCTGCAGAAAGCGTACGACTCTGTCGACCGAGAAATGTTGTGGGAGGGTACTCACACGCCTTGGTGTACCAACCAAGATGCTCACAATCATTCGCAATTTTCCCGAAGGCATGCGGGCTCGCGTGCGTGCGGATGACGGTGAACACTCGGACTGGTTCAATGTAACCCAGGGGCTGCTGCAAGGCTGCGTACTATCGCCGTTACTGTTCAACGTGTTCTTCGCCGCTGCGATACACATCGTGCTGGTACGCCTCAGCAAAGACGAATGCATCGTAGGGGATTTGGTTCATCTCGAAGAGGACAGGGTTGTCGGAAAAGAGGAACCGTTGGCATGCGTGCAAAGGGCTGTGTGGGGCATGTTGTATGCAGACGACGCGAGAATAGTCTCGAAGTCGGCGGAAGGCCTTGCAAGAATGATGACAGTCATCGTGACTGTCTTCGAAGCAGCAGGTCTCACGGTATCCGAGAAGAAGACAGAGACGATGCTCCTACGAACACCGGATCAGACGTATACCACCTCACCGCTCGCGATCGAAGCTTCAGGCCAAAAGTATAAACAGACGACCCAGTTTTTATACCTAGGAGGCATTATCCACGAGAATGCTGACCTCTCCTTCGAAATCGAGCGACGAACCCGTCTGATGCGGGCATGCCTCAAACGGTATGGTCCGGAACTGTACGATAGGACGAACGCACCGGTTAGTCTGAAAGTCCGGATGCTGAAGGCCGAGGTGATTGAGACCTTGCTGTACGGTTGCGTGACGTGGACCCTCAATGCGGACCACTTCGCCAAGCTTCGATCAGCCCACCACGAAGTCCTTCTGCGAGTCATTGGCTTCCAGCGCCGACTACGCACCGACCACACCACCCTCTCGTACGCGAAGGCGCTCAGGATAACACGATGCGAAAGTATCGAAACGACCATCCGTAAACGGCGACTCTTCTTTGCGGGCGCTCTGCTGCGGCAACACGAGGGGCGATTGCCCAGTCGGTTGATGTTCGGGACGATCGCTGGTGGGGGGAGCCCGAAACCAGGCGGGCAGCCCAAGACTTGGCCTAGGGCCATTGCTGAGGACCTTAGAGTGTTCAAAGCCACCGAGGGATCAACGGAAGACTCCCCCTTAGTCTTTGGAGTTGGGACCGCACTATGGCCCACTGCAGCAAAACAGACGGGAAAGTGGTACCGGGGAATCCTCGAAGCAGCTGAACAGTTTGAACAGTTCATGGGCAGGTGGCACGAGGCTGAGGCAAAGCTGAGTAGACAGCGCCGTGCATTCGCTGCGGGTAGTGTTAGAGGGAATGGGGGGAGGGGTAACAGCAAGAGAGGTAGAAGGAACACCGTACAAGTGTATGGGGGAAGGGGGGGGAACAGGAGGAGTAGAAGGGAAACCGCGGTAGAAGAGAGTAGCAGAGAGACCGCAGATAGGGTAGCAAGGTACCAGGCCGACTAATACGTTGGACTTTTCTTTGCTACTCGTACCGCCAACTGCTGCGGCCGTTCGGTATTGTTGTTGTTGTTTTCTTCACATTAAACAGTTCTTTCTACGCGCCGACATCCAGCACAACCAGTGTCCATGCCGATTCTTCAAACCTAGAGAGATACATTTTGAAAGTGGCTCTCCGTTTCGTAGCCCGGTACGCGCCTTGGTTTCCGTTGGCTGGGTGCAGCCGTCCCAGTCAACGCCGACATTCCCATCCTTCCTGTCGTGCATGCATACCCACGCTGTGGCCAGCCTCTCCACTCCCCCGACTGCCCGTGTAGCGCTCTCTGCTGTGGTGATGTACCCGTCCCGCCAGAGGGATGAACTCCTTGGCGTCGGGGTTAAGAAGAAAAAACATCACCACCACCCCACGCGGTCCTTCAAGCGACCAGGCCACCAGCCGGACCGCGCAAGGTACCCTCTCTACTCAGCCAGAAGCTCGATGTTCGTGTGACTGTCGCTAGACCGTTGCAGATCCTTGCGGACTTCCTCGGCCCACCCCAAGGACGGGGCAGGCCGAAGACAACGTGTATTGGCTTGGTGCTTTGATTTTTTTTCCATGAATTAACTTTTTCCTATGTTTTCCCCTTTTTATCCTCATGAAAGAAGTACTACATAGTGGGTGGGTGACGAGCGTATTTTGGCCCACTCATTATTTCTCTTTTTACTTGGTTAAGTGTACACCGGGATGCATATTATAGTTCCCTTTTTCCTTCTCGTTTCTTCCCCCTTACACGTCCCTTTTGGCTCATGCTCGGGGTAAGTATTATGTGTGTGAGCTTTGGCTTCCCATTTTATTTATTTATTTGGGATTCTTCCAGTTTTCTTTTTCTTTTTCGGTTTGTTTTCTTTTTTGCTTCTCTTTCTTTATGGTGTATTTTGGTTGCTGGCGTATGTATGTATGTTGTGTCGGCCGCACCTAGTGCGAAGGCATGGTATTGCGTAGGCTATTAATGCATTACGGTGTGTTATCTCTGTGTCGTAGTCTGTGACCACAGAGCTCGTATCTTTCTAGGGTGAAGAATCAGCACGGACACTGGGCTTGCTGGATGTCGACGAATAGAAGAACGGTTTAATGTGAAGAACACACACAAGCAGTCGATGGTCGCCGCTTGCGTGTACATGCAGCAATAAGTGCGAATAATATTACTCTGTGTGAATGATACGTGGTCCAGGGCGGGGCGGGGCGGTGTGATTGGTGTGTGATCACTACTACTACTATTATACTACTAATTGTGTGACTTGTGATCCTTCTCAAGTTCGTTGCACAAACAGCTTGCTTGTGCCCCTGCGCAGATCAGACTATACTACGGATATTAATTCGTACCAGGTACAAAGTACGTTAGTGGCCCAGTGCGGGACGGTGTGATTCGGTGAGAGTAGGTGAGAGAGGGGGTCGGGTCTCCCCACACTCTCCATACAGCGATCCTCCCACTGCCGCCGTACAAAAATGAAAAAAAGTTTCGATACACCTCTCGATTTATGCGTGTCATCCTTACTCCAGGGGCCATGCTAATCTTCTCTGTATCGTTCCAATTTTTACGGATGATGACTTTCGTCATTCCAGTTGCATTGTATTAAGTTATCTATCTAAAGATCAAAATAACGGACGACGAGGGCAGAAAGGGCTGAAGTCTTGTCGCGATACATAAAAAAGAAGAATGCAAAAGGCACACACACGCGAACCGCAGCGGAGGGGGGAGGAGAGAGCTTGTACAATGTCATGTGACCCCGGATCTGAGTTACGCGACTATCAAAATGAGGAGACAGAAAAGAAGAGAGCGAAGATACTTAATAATTATACATGGGAATAAGAGAGGGAGTGAGTGTGTGCCCGCTGTGACGCATGTGATGACCATACTAACAAATAAGGTCTACCAGACAGAGTGCCAGCACGTGTTGTATACCTGTGGTGCAATAATTAATACCAGGTATGGCAGTTTGCTGTGCCGCCGTGAGAGCATGTATGCCGAGTATAGTGCGTAATCTGCTGTGCTGCTGTAACAATGTTGTTGTTGTCGTCTCTGTGTTTTTATAAAAAAAACTGCTGCAGTACGTCGGTATAATTCACACACACACACAGCTGGCTGCCGCTTCGTACACACCGATATTATATAACAGGCGTATATACAGGCAGTGAAGCTCGTACGAGTACATGTACCAGTATGTATCTATCTGGCGCGTACTAAAAATAACATGGCAAGGCTCACTTTTTGGGGAACACGTACTTACTACGAAAATTGCCCTACACCACTCAATAAATCCTATCAATTTGTGGTATCAAGTACGTATACGCGTGCGTACCTACCTGGTATTGTTATAGTACTACAGTAACTGTGAGCCTACATTTCGATCACCGCTTTGTTCAGATGGTGGTGTACAGGAAGACTCTATCTACCACGACCACCACACTCACACCGCGAACCATGCGGTTGTTTCGAGGCATACAGTAGTAGTAGTGGTAGTATTTACGTATTACAGCCCAGGGGTTGAGCAGAGTCGAGTTGGTGGTGTGTGAGGAAGAACTACAAAAGCAAAAAAAAAAAAAGTCAATCAAGTTATACGCCAGCGCTTGCCGGTCGGGTAACGTTCGAAAATTTGCAAATTTTTGGCCATGTCAAAAATTAGGCAAAATTCAAAGTTGAAACCAGACTTTTTTTTTTTGTCAAATCAGGCAAAATTCAAAGGTCAAACTGGGCAAAATTCAAAGTTGATTGCCAAATATTAATACGTACCAGTGGTAAGTGTTTATTGTTGGAGGGCCCCTACTTATACTACCGCAATCATGTATCAAGATAATCAAGTAAATGTACGGACGTGGAAGGGACCTTGGACAACCGTTAAGATCATGCGGGCGGAATAAACACTTTGTATCCCTGCTCAGTTTTGCTCGTCGGTACTCACGTGTCTTGGTTGCTTAGAGAGATAGAAGAAGAGCAGCTTTATTCCTTTCGTGCACACGGAGACTGAGACCAAGCTAGTACGTGCCCCTCTGGAAAACCCCTGGTTTTTTTCCACCTACGAAGATTCGCCTTCCAAGTATTACAAATTCGATCCCAGTGCCTGAACCCACGTTATTACCGGGCTTTCAACCTCATTCAAGGCAGTATCATAACACTAGCCCACTCTGATGAGCCGTATAATATGCAGAATTATGGGAAATTCCTGGAAACTCCGATTCCATGAACTAGAACATGAGTCGAAGATGCGGATCCTCAAAACCCACTCCCACACCTCGGAATGGCAAGGCAACGATGGCACAGCCATGAAGGCCTTAGTTCTACTGATTGGATCTCCCATTGGAAGTACCCCCTCAAGAATCCCTTCGCGCGCGCCTTCGCGCCTGACAGTGTCCTGCCGACGACGCCACTTGTTAAAATCATACGGGTGGGACACTTTATATACCTGGACAGGTTTGCCCACTAAGTCGGTGTTCGTTGTATCAGGGATGATATTACTCTCGCGTCTTGGTTGCTTAGAGATAGAAGAAGAGCAGCTTTAGTCCTTTCGTGCACGCGTAGACTGAGACCAAGCTCGTGCCCCTCTCTCTGGAAAACCCCTGGTTTTCCACCTAAGATACGCCTTCCAAGTATTACAAATACGATCCCAGTGCCTGAACCCAGGCAATTACCGGGCTTTCAACCTCATTCAAGGCAGTATCATAACACAACGCGGGGCTTGCGGGACAGGGCGAAGGGCCCCATGCCCCATGAGACAGAGAGACGGCAATGCCTATATATGCATGCCTATTTCATTCATCGGTTGGTTGTTGCTGCTTGCTTATCACCCCTTTCATTCGAGAAAATGGTTGATACACACTGGTGCTTGCTGTTTACGGCGGGACGAATGTATATAACCTTAAGGCCACGTTGGTACCCAAGCGTCCTGGTCCCCGGGTCTCCGGGCACTCTTCTAGTAATCTCGAGATGTTTCATCGGAACATGAAAAAAAACATCGCTATTTTAACGCGCTGCGTTCAGAACTTTGGCTGGTTCGTGCTTGCCGGAGAGCGCCAATGACTTGAAAAGAGGTCCATCACAGCAGCTTCTGTTTCTCTCGAGATTGATTTCGCGCAGGTTCTCGACAGAGGCCTACACCTCGACCTAGAGTTGCTGCAGCGGTCGAAATTGGTCGAAATTTGGGGTGCATAAAATGAGACAAAAAGCTACCCCAACCGAATGTTTGCACTTCACTTGCGGACAGCTACAGCTCCTCACGGGAAACCACAGCCCGCGAAATTGATGAATGCTCCTGATGGTGTGTGTGAGGGTGTCGGGTGCGCCAGACGGCAGTCGTAGGCAACCAGAAACGACTCAGGAGGTGTTTTCGTGTACTCGAAGTTGCGAGCGAGCTACAACAAAAGCTCGCAAAAACTCTGAAATGTTTCATTTCACGCAAGGAAGCATAGCACAATGGCTACATTACTGATGAAGCAACGGCCTCCACCACAACATTGCTGTTCTCCAGGCGGATGATACATCTCTTCAGTAGTCATCGTCGAAAACGCTGCGGGAGAAAAACTACGTTCCCATGGTGGGTAGTAAGTTATTGGACCCCAAAAAGTGCAAGAATGGGCCCAAAAGCTCAGGATGTTTGTATATTTGCGTCAACTACTGTATTCTACAACAAACTACGAAATATGGATCTTGGGTGCAAATGCCTAACTCTAATTCCAAGTCGTACGCATATGCTGCCGAAACGCCTGCGCGCGCTTACTTGACGGCGCATTCCTGAGGGTGCTGCGTTCCCTTAACCCCGTTCCTAAACCTAAGCCAATCAGAGCAACCCTTACCCACCCTGACCCTTATGATAAGCCAATCAGATCAAATATAGAAGAAGGTGGTGAAAGCTCTACTGGTTGCTGTAGTAGAACCCAGGTATCGAGGTAAGGGAGTGGAATGCAGGTAATATTGGAGCTGGCTAGGAAGTGCAAAGGTCTTATTACGGGGGTCCATAGTTAATAGGACCTATGACATATATAAAAACCTATATATTTACCTATTTTTACTAACAATATTTGGTCCCGTTAACTATGGACCCCTGTAATAGTCCGTTGGGCTATCGGTAAAAGTTTAACCAATCGCCTACCCAATCTGAACCTTATGACAGAAGGCAGTTCCTCTTGTTCAGGAGACTTCTTCTTGTGTTGTCGTATTGTTAGTCCTCTTCTTCATGATGAGAGATAGAAGGGAGCTGTTAAGAGAGTGATTCGATAGGGGCTTGATTTAAGGCATCAAGCCCTTCTATTAACCCGCTCGACGGGTGAAGACACTTACTTGTCCGAGAAGCTTTCCTCGGGCGCTTGTCTACTCTTCAGACTTCTCCTACCGGCTATATCCTAACCATTGGACTGCACAGGAAACTTCAGAGCCCCGGGAATATTCTTAGGGTATTCAGGGCTTTTATACTACGGGCCTATCTCATAACGACTTCTATAACCCGAAACTATATCATATCACATTAGCCCACCCTGAACAGTCGTATATGCAGACCACACGACGGTCAATGGATGATACCGGAAACAGCCGAAAAATACCGGAAAAGGAGGTCGAAGATGCGGCTATTCGAAACAACGGAATGAGGCTGTAGATTTCCCCACACCTCGCAGTGGGGCCTATGCGTCACGGAGCTTTGCGCAAGGTATTGAGTGCCTGGATATAGGCTGGTAACCGGATGACAACAGGCAGGGGCACTATGGGGCTGGCCCGACTACTGTAATGCAGGTCGAGTTACGTAGACGCGTAAAGTTGCTCAAGGAGTTTGATGTCCTATCTTGATGGTTCCCACGTTGCTGACTCTCAGAGGGTTCTGAGAGCAGGGGGGTTGTATAAATTACCAAGGTATTTGTTTGGCGCGGCATTTACTCAAAACCACGCCTCCTCGACAATAGAGGGGAAACGGGGTTACCATGAAGAATACCATGAGACCAAGGTATTGTGTGCTACACTACATCATAATTGTATTCGTGCTTCGGACGTTGCAGGTGCGTTTGTGTTATGGTACCTCCTTTCCCCTGTTGCGGCGTTATGATGTGTAGCAATCGTCCCCTCATCATACCTGGCAGGCGTTATCGCCTACCTTTCTGATGGGCGCCTCGCCCCTTCGTTCAGAAGACATCTGGCGAAGCAAGCAGCAACTAATACAACAGTTTATAACTTCTAACATCGGCATGCACCTTGTACGAGTGACCAGAGAGGAGCCAAAAGCACCACCCGCTAGCAGTAGTTGGTCCCTGCGCCCATACTGCCTTACAGTTAACATTTGGCAATATAGACAGGAGTAGTGCACAACAAACGCATGAAAACCGGGTATTCATATGCAGAAGAACAGGAGTTCACCTTTATATGCCTTTTTCTCGCCGCGGAAAGCGTGAGAGCGTGAGGCAGCAAATTCCGACTAAGAATCAACGATCAGTGGGAGAATGCTGAACCTCAACCCTCTGCGCGATAAAAATGAAGACGAGTATGATACCGGGCGGGAGAAGGGAAGACCTGTGACCACACCTTGTCCAGAGAGTCGGAAAGTAAAACTAGTGGTTAAAAAAATGAGAAGAAAAAATAAGAGGAAATACTGCATAAAAATCCTCCCTCCGTATGTGCGTCCTAGATTCTGTATGTGCTGTATGTGCGTACCTGATTTGATTCCAGTGCCACCTCTCTCTGGTGACAGAGAACAAACCTATTAATAGTTACATAAGGCTTAATTTGGGCAGGCGATCGCTTGACATTTTTTTTACCAGTAGCCCAACGGACTAAGACCTTAACAACTGGCGTCGTCGGCAAGACGGAGCCTGTGATCCCCCGGATTACAAGGTCCGGGGTATAAATTTTATATTGTAGAAGGGTTCCGCTTCGCGGGGGGTAGATTGCCGCCCGCTACGCTCGCTGAAGCGGATGAAGTAGGCACATCATCTGGCGCAATACGTGGTATTGAATGTAATGTTCTTATTATTGAGAACGGAAATCAAGGAAAAATACTCGCAGATTGTTGATGGCACCAAATAGCGGATTTCCTTTTTGAGGCTCTCCCCCCACGATCATCCAGGACCCTCCTCCACCACCACCTCCAGAACTCGCTCCTCCAGAGCCTGGGGCACCTCCACCCGGCCTGGATCGCTTTGCCGGGGACGACCGGTATATCGAGGACATGCTACTACTCGTTGCTCCGAGCTTTGGCGTGCTATGTGCTATGCGGGTTGCAAGCCACACCAAGTTAAACGAAGCTGTGAAAAAGAAGCGAAAGAGAGCCTGCCAAACCGCTGAAAAAGCAAAATCGACTATTACGGGGGTCCATAGTTAATAAGACCTATGGTGCGCACAAAAACCTATATATTTTCCTATTTTTACTAAAAATATTTGGTCCTATTTACCATGGCCCCCCGCAATACCTGGTATTTATTTTTCCGAGAAAAGAAGCGTGGCACGATAAGCTAAGCAAGCACGCAAATAAAAACCAAAGAATGCAAAGAAAGCAAAGACCGTACGTAGAAGCGATGATTATTCGTCGTAGACTCTCGGAGAGCGAAGCAGGCCCTTGCGAACAAGTGAGAGAAAGATAAAAGACAAACTTTAAACGCAAGCAAGTTTAAACATATTATTAATAGTATTATTGTTCAGTTTGACATCCTACAGGAAGAATGCTTAGCATGAGCATGAGCTTCAGCGTTCATCACCCATACAAACATTAGGAAAAATAAAAAAACAAATCAAGGGATAAGGTGAATGAAGGCGTGATGAAGGTTGAAGCTCATGCTGCACATCTCAGGTGGTAATTTTTAGCGTGTATGTCAGCCCGTAGCTAGCCGATGCGCACGCTTACAGTAGACTCGCTTGCCGATGTCCGATCAAGACGGTCTGCAAAGTTACATTGAGAGGCTATACTAACGCTAATCACGGTTAATTAAGTGGACATGTATTCTGAGTAGAGTGTCCGTAGAAGAGAATAAGGTGATGTTGCTGGTGATCACAGAGGCCAGTGTTGTGATTGATTGTTCGGCTCAACGAAGAGCTGATGAGGAGCAAGTTGGGAGTGAGCTCGTAAAGACGGTGCACGTGTGCACTTCCAGCTTAACACAAAAGGTGGTACACTTGTTCCTTATGATCTGATACCACCCCAAGCCTACGTTCCCAGATTATTTTACTGGAAATCCGGTCGGATACCAAACACAACAATATTAAGAATACTACATATACCTGGTACCAGGTATCAATTTACGTGCTGGAGTTCCGAGCCTTGAAATACTATATTGCCACAGACAGCACAGTGCTTACCTACTGCGAGCAATAGAACTCGTTTATAGGCACGCGACAAAACTATTTGTGGTCAAAGCAACGGTGCAACGCACCCAGCAGAAACGCGAACACGCAGAAGACGTGCGGCCGCGCGCGAGCGCACCGAACACCTATCATCTAGTCAGCAATGCACGCAGCTCTTTCGCGGGTATTTGACAAAAGGCTATCAGAGGCGTTCTACGGTATCGTAGAGGTATCGCATTATGGGGGGGGGGGGGGGGGGGGGGGGGGTTCTGAGCCACCACCACGGCGTCCTGCCCTTAACGGGCGCCGGTTAAAGGGTGAGAGCATGTAACTCGTGCTCTACATTGTTGGGCATGATGCGTACGTACACCTACTCATGTGTGTGTAACATCCGCCGTATTCATACATTTGTCCCTGTTGAATTCCGCACTATGCCCTGGGGGGACACAGGAACCCAAGAAAAATTAGGGCGGAGCTCTATCGTAGAACGCCTCGGGGGGTTTGCACGTCGTAGGGAGAAGGGGCGGGGGAGGGGGGACATGTGAGCCTCAGAAAAAAAGCAGGGTGAACCTCTGTCGCAGAACGCATCATCACACCTTGCGAGATCCTCCCCAAGAGTATTCGCGAAACGCGCCGAAAGGTACTCTTGACCCTACACTATTGCGAGGAACACGACACCTAAGATACCACACCCCCCTCGCGGACGATTTTCCGAAACTAACTAACACTGGGTTTTTTTCTCTCGGCAACGACTGGGAGAGGGCGTACGGAGTACGACATCTGCATGCAAAACCTGTTCGACGAAATCTTGCCAAAAGCCACCATTTATTTTCGTTGTGTGCGCCCCCTCAAGGCGGCACGTTTTGGAGGAAACCGGGTCTGAAATTCGTCGCAGGGGGTGTGTTATCTCATCACCCGGTGTGATAGTGCGGTGCGGTAATAATCAGAACCAAACCAAACACGGTCATGTAATCACGGGGGGATAAAAGGTTTTCGGGTCCATCATGGAGTTCTGATTGCTACGTATGGCCACCCGGTAAACAACGACAACACAAGAACACTGCTTCCAGACTAATATGGGGGTTGTCACATGACGCAACACGACTACTTTTCCCGTCATACAGCCTATACGGTAATGCCTGAGTGGAAAACTTCGCGGTCAAGCTCCCCGTGAACGGAAGGGATCGTGGTTTCGCCAACGCCTGTTGGTGGCCGGTGTCGTCACCAATAAGGAAGGGAGTTTTCCCGCAGCACTTCGAAAGGCGTTTTTCGCGTATTTTGTAGGGAAAACAGGGAACGAGTCAAGACACGACGACCTCCCCCTTTCCCTTTCTTGTAAGCCACCTTCCTCTGCTTAATCAAAAGAAAAAAAAAGCAGCAACACGTATAGCTCCCCGAAGAAACGGGGCCTGCCTGGTGGTCCCAAGCAAAACCACAAGTCTACTTTAAAGGCAGCAAAAACTGAAGACCAAGAACGTTTTTTTTTTTTTTTTATTCGTCTGGTGATTTGCACCGGAAAACGTGGCCCAGAAACACCCAAGGTATACCGGCTCAAGGCTGATGCCGTTGACTAAAAAACACTCGTCAAAATCCTCGAGAACGTTTCCCTATACAAGCAACAATGGTTCCTGCAATATGATAGGGCGCGCAGTGTACCACTGATAACGTCCCAAAACGTAATGACCGCCGTTGTGATTCAAAACTAACTTACAGACGATGATTATATTTCAGAACAGAGTGTGTTGTTCTTGACGTGAACCGCATCATCAGTATTTTGATCCTATGCATGTACCGCCCGCACGTGTACATACCTGTACTATAATGGGCGACGCAGGGTAAGCGCCACGGGCGGAGCCGCACCGCTGGTCAACCGAGCCACTAATTTTGTGCCACTCAGGTCCGCTTCGGTCTACCGCAGTTACACACAGCCAGCGTAATTCTCCTTTCAAAGACTAAGAACCTTAGATAATTGACTGAAACAAAAGTAAAATACAGCTAAACCCGAAAAAAAAAAAAAAAAAAAAAAAAAAAAAACAGAGTCTACGTAGTGTCATGGCATATCCCCGTTTCCTCTCTGTTGTTGTGGAGGCGTTACCATTTGTCATTCCTCTTGAAAGGGGAGTACTTGCCCTCTCGCTCAGAAGCTCTGGAGAGGCGAGGAACCGATGATATGAACCCAACACGTGTGAGTGATCGAGAGCAACCGGAGAGAACCTGCGCCCTGGTCGGGCTTGCCCCGTACTGCCTAATCCACAAGTCCTGCTGATAGCGTGGCGGTAAGGCCACGTACCTTCATATGGCGTCGTAGGTAGGACACGTAGCCTGATCGGTGAAAACCCGACGTGCTCCGTCCCGGCACCGTACGAATGCGAGGGTCTATGTTCGTACGACTACGCCCATGCATGACATGAGTGCCTCTCCTCCGCCCCCCCCCCCCCCCCCCCCCCCCCCCCCCCCCCCCCCCCCCCCCCCCCCCCCCCCCCCCCCCCCCCCCCCCCCCCCCCCCCCCCCCCCCCCCCCCCCCAACCCCGTTCTCTCGTGTGTCTCTCCCTACCTCTCTCAAAGCAATAATAATCAACGGTCTTTTTTCGCTTTTTCAGTGGAAGCAGCACCAGCACCAGCAACACCACCACCAGCACCACCAACAACAACACCACCACCACCACCACCACCAACGGCAGCAGCACCATCAGCGGTAGCGGCAGTAGCGTTGGCGGCTGCGAGCGATGCGCCGGCATCCCCGCTGCCCCCTCCCCCGGTCCCCGTGTACGTAGGCGCGTCGCGCAGGAACTGCCCGGCCGGGCACGCCGCCGTACCCAAAGCTCCGATCGTGTACCTGGTGCCGCGCCAAAAATGGTGTTGATTGCTGATTGATACACATGATACAACATACCGGGTATATAATACTACACGTCACATTCGGCATTTTTTTTTTTTTCGTTCTGTTTTTGTTTTTTTCTCCTCCCCCCCCTATATTACACACCTGGTATAGTATAGATTGGGTTGGCGTCGGTTGGCGACGACGCTGTAAAAACACGCCTCTCACTACGTGAGCTAGACCGCCAGGGTGCCTTTTTTTTTGTTTCTTGTTTCTCGGCGGTCACCGCGGCTGGCGGTCGAGTTAGATCATTTTGGTGCGGGGAAAACCTTCACTCCGCACAAGAGGGATGATCGTATCACGTAGTGTGTACATGGCAAGGCACCCACGAGGCAGCTACATAGTAAACCCATCGCAGTCTCTGGAAGTTTGCCACACCAGAAATTGAATCAATTCATTGATGCTGTCATCCATACGCAAGAACATCCGCCTCAAAAACGGTTCTTAGTAGGATGCAGCTCACCCTTCATGCGACTCGCCCAACACCTCAAGGCTCTTCGCTTGCTTGGTGCAAGCAATGTCTGCAATGTCTGCCTGGTCGGTGTAAAACCCGACGTGCTCCGTCCCAGCATTGTAGGGATGCGAGGGTCTATGTCATACGACTACGGCCATGCATGATAATGAGTACCCCCGTCCCCCCCGTCCCCCCCCCCCGCCCTCAAACTGGAGGCAATCTCACCCGCGTCACGGCCGTCAACCTGTACGTAGGCTTTAGACGCATCAACATGTCTGAGCAGAGATTGAACAACAAACACCTTCTCTCGTCGAGGACTCCCTCCTACGTATGCATCATAAACCGGAACAACACATGAGACCACCCTGGAACCGGGTCGATACCGCATTTCACTGCTCATTGCTGATTGGCTGGGATTGGCTGGGGCTCGTGGAGCCAGGGCCACCAGGGAAGGATAAGGGGAGGGCGGGGCGGCGGGGGGGGGGGGGGGGGGCAGTGCACCTGAAGAGATGGCGGCATGACTGCGGGAGACTGACTGCGGGAGGTGAGATGTGGCTCGCTGCTCATAGTCACGCAAATGTCTGATGTGGTTCGATCGGCTGATTGGTGCGATTCATGTAGCTGCAATTCATCTAGGGCGATCGCCGAGACACTGCAGTTACCTGGTATCTCTCCCCGGATGGGATTCATATTTGTAAGGATGGGGGGTACCGTTTCAGGGGGTGAGAGCGAATGGAACAACATCTCCCCCTTCTGCTCACTTGACTTTTCTTGGTTTCTTATCTCAACACATTCGACATCTTCCCTCGTCTCTTTCCAGCCTCGCGGCGGCTTTCTGGGTCTCCACCCACCGCTCTCCGTGGGCGAGGCTACGCGCCAAGCACCCGTGCAGCTGAATGATCCGACAGGGACGGTTGGAAACATGATCGTGTGACTCACCCGTCTTTGTAGAACCGGCAGCCCAGCTTGGTGTCGGTGAACGCATCAAACCGAGGCTTCATGGCAGATCCTGCGGTGGTCGGGGGGGGGGAAGGGGGGGGGAGGAAGGATGAGGGAAGGGGGAGTCGGCTGTATTGGGACGGGCTTACAGGGGAGGAGGGCAGACACCCAGTTTTGTTTCGCCAGTACCAGTACCTCGGGGACACCAGCATATTTCGCCAGTACCAGTGTAGCTCAAGAGTACGCCAAACCCAAGTCACCGGGTATGCTCGATACGCCCCAGCACCTCCCAGAATACCCATTCCCCCGAGTACTGTGCGATCGTACGATACTGGCTGATACTGTGACGACCCAGGTAGTAGTAATGCTGCATACGTATGTGGGTAACAGGTACTATTAATACTGACTGTAATACTACGGTACAAGCCCCCCAATAAGAAATATTGTACTAAAATAAGAACATACTGTAATAAGAACCTAATTTAGTAAGAACCTAGTATAATAAGAACCTATTACAGCAATACCCTACTATAATATTAACTTATGATAAGAACATAATATAATAACAAAATACTGTAATAAGAACCTACTACATATAACAATAACTTAATACAATAAACCTATGATAACATACTACAGTAAGAAACTAACAGGCACTACAACAATAACCAACCATATTAACAACATACTATGATAAAATTTTTATCAAAAAACATTTTTGGGGAGGCGATGAGGAAATTGGATTAAGAAATCGTGCTCAGCGGCGAGCGCTACACTAAACGCAATATAGTAAGCCTTATTATGCTCAAGGCTCAAGTTCAAGGATAGTGCAACAACAAGGTTCTAAGCTTGCTCCTACTATAAAATAGCCCCATCTATGTTCAAGAAGGTTGTTAAAAAAGAATGGTGTCACAACATGGTTTTTTAAAAAATAGAGGCGACCCGGCATACCATGAGTACCATGACACAAGCCCACCTTGGAGGGCTCTTACGTGCAGATGCATAGACATGAGGAGGGTACAAAACCCATCCAGTAATTTCTGAGAAATGGTTCGAAAGATACGGCGCTTCACAACCCACTCCCACACACTCTATAACTTGCAAGGCGAAATCGGTCTATACACCAAAGAAAATCTACATCCTACGGACAGGAAGCAGGATCGAAAGATACGCGACGTGCAGCGTGGCGAAAAAGGGTCGCGAAAAAAAGAACTAACGAGAACAGAACGGCACGCTCACATACTATTACGGGGGACCATAGTAAATAGGACCTACGGTAGACACAAAAACTTATATATTTCCCAATTTTTACCCACAAAATTTGGTCCTATTTACTATCGTCCCCCGTACTATAATACCCCGAGGGTAGGTGATATTGTTGAGAGGTTTGTACTGTAATCAAGTATACAAGTATCTTCAATGCGGATAACAGAGCTTCGCGTGAAGATCTCACACGGAGAGAACTCGCCGTTTCGCCTACAGAAGGTCGCCATAGAAAAGACGCTAGGCGCCTCTTCTTACTGTACGATTACGGGTCGGGTCTTCAAAGATGTCTTCGGTGAAGATCATCGGTCGGTGTATCATTTCGCGGACGGGGCGAACCCACACTATTGTAATAATGATGTCTCGAAGCCGCCCCCAAACGCGTTAAGAGACGCGGACCTACCAGGTGTAAAAGGAGGACCACAAGTATCGAGTATACTGCCAGTGTCGAGTATGCTGCCAATATCCAGCATCCTGCCAGTACAAACTCAGAAAATCAAGTATACTGCCAGTAAGTCCAGTATACTGCCAGTAAATCCAGTATACTGCCAGTAGAAACCCAGTATATCTTGGTGCCCCAGACAACAATACCACTATCTCAGAGTACGCTACCGCATAACACACGGGTGATGTGATAAAAATAGCGCACATGTGATGAGATAACACAAGTGTAACAAGATAACACACGGGTGATAAAATAACACACGGGTGATAAAGATAACACAACGTGCGATGAAGTTAAACACAACGTGCGATGAAGATAACACAACGTGCGATGAAGATAACACAACGTGTGATTGAAGATAACACAAGTGCGATAAGATAACACAACGTGTGATTGAAGATAACGCACGTGTGAGGAAGATGACACAACGTGCGATAAGATAAGCACACGGGCGAAAAAACAACACACGTGTGATGTACATAAAACACGGGTCTCTGATAAAAGATAACACACCTCCCGGGACGAATTTCCGAGGAGATGTTCTCGACAACAAGGCTGAAGGGGGAGAAGCGAAAACGCCGAGCGATGCGTCTACTCTTTAGGAAAGATCTTCACGAGATACATCTTTCCAAAATCCACTCGTACAACGGTTGTGTGTGCCCCCCCCCCCCGTCCCTTTTGGTCTGGAAAAAACAGGATCGGAAATTCAGCCCCAGGGGGTGTGTAACGTTATCACCCGTGTGATAGTGCCATGCGGTACGCATACGATACGCCCCGAAATAACCCCTCTGGGACACCTTCGAGATGAAGACCAGAACAATGGTTGATATCAATCAACCATCTAGGAGCAGTGTGAGCGGCAAGCATTGCGGACATTGCGGGCAGGATCGTGTTGCGCGCCTGTGCCGTAGGACTGCTGTGTCCTTGCTCCTTGCATTGTTTCACTCGGACACCATGCTGTAGAATACCATCCCCCAATCACGCAGTGGCCGCTGCTACGGTGCAGTCGTTATTTCCATACCGTCACCCCCCCCCCCCCCCCCCCCCCCCCCCCCCCCCCCCCCCCCCTCTGATGTCCTAACCGGAGGTAATTTGTGGGTCAGCCCCAGTCAGTGTATGTACCTCACGGTACGTCGTGCCGAAAGTAGTGTACTGGTATATACGATACAATACGGTACTGCTGTACTTTACAACTTCCTAGTTGAGAACGGATAATACGGAGGGTACGTGCGTGTAGCCCTCGCTAAGAACGCACGCGACGGTGGACCATTAAAAGTTACGTACGTACTGCTGTGTCGTGAACTACTGCTGTAGTGCTAGCTGTATGTGCGACCGGCGAAAACGCATAAACAAAACAAAAAAAACGGAGATTTTCGGTGGGATGATGGCGCGAATCTCCGTCTTTTTTAGGGTCACAAAAATCTTAATGATAGGATTTCACACCTCAGACAGATCATCTATACAGATAGATCATCTACAGATAGATAATCTACAGCTAGATCATCTACAGATACATCATCTACAGAGAGATCATCTACAGATAGATCATCTAGATCGTCACCTGCCGCAGTGACACGTTGAGCAGGATCCGCGTGGCACAGATACAAAACTCAGGAAAGCATGTCCTACGTATTAATAGCTAGATCATGCAGACTTTTTACGGCTCCAACCCGGCAACATGAGCTACTAGATCACACAGATCATACAGGTCATGCGCGATAAGGAGTACATATATCTGCCCTAAAAGTATCTACAGGTAGCTCGTGACGTAACCAAGTAGTGTTGTAGGAATCGATCATCTGTCCGAGATGCGTAAGGATCTCCGAGGTCACTTCACCCTTGAGGCGTTCTACGATAGAGGTCCACGCTAATTTTTCCGAGGCTCCTCACTTGACCTTAAGTAGCCCTATACCTCACCCGAAAACTGACTTCAGTAAAAATCAAATCGCATGCCGATGAATAATCCCATTGCCCAAGTATACAAAAATGTCTTTTTTCGAAACAAGATTAGCATTCCGACTATTTTGGGTTAAGGAGCCCCGTCATTCAGAAAACTTTTGAACGGAAAGGTGCTACCTCCATCGTAGAACGTGTCCCTTAAGCCAAAAAAGTACAAGGCATTTATGGCACACCCCTGTCCCTCTGTTTGTATGGTAGCAATACCGCACACTGGTGGGATCTCCCCGGCTGCTCCACCGAGATAAAAAAAAAGTAAAGGCATCGAAGCCATGCTCTGTTTTTTCAGGGCTTGTGAACTCACGGGTCGGGCCAAAACCTCGCCGGCCAGGTCGGATCGTGTTGGGCAAGCCGTGGCCCGAGACCCGATCCGTGTAAGAGTTTGAAAAAAAACTC
Organism: Macrocystis pyrifera; assembly: GCA_031763025.1. Classification (NCBI taxonomy): domain Eukaryota; class Phaeophyceae; order Laminariales; family Laminariaceae; genus Macrocystis; species Macrocystis pyrifera. The sequence goes on from JASSKH010000026.1 coordinate 2,633,827, forward strand.
CAACGGACCCAATCCGACCAACCCGACGCGGCCCGACCCCCGACCCGTGCGAAACTTTTTCCTGACCCAACCCAAGGGTCGGGTCATATGACCCGCGAAGAGCCCTGCTATTTTTTTAGGGTCGGATGCTCTAGTAGGATATCCGGCTGCTTCACCCAGCCAAAAGTTAACAATAAGGTATTAAGGCATGGTCGATTTCTATGGCCCCGCGTGTGAAAAAAGATAGCGACTCGGTGCGCTCAGCCAAGCGAAACAGATACACCAGGTATGACAGAGTGCTCCACCAGCACGGCAGCACGGATGTAGTGGTATGATGCGAGGTAGAGTGAGTGAGTGAGTGAGTGAGTGAGTGAGTGCTCTCACCGTTAGTGTCGCTGCCGGAAGAATAAGCGGTGCGGCGGCTCTCGAGGAACTCCGGGCGGGGGGGCACGAGGAAGCGCACCACCGCGGCGCGCAGAAGCAAACACCCCTTCACCGCCCACCGAAGCAGACGAGGCGCCTGTCCGCGCAGTTGGCCGACAGAGACCCACGACCGATCGACGTGGGAGGGGTCATGCCATGCACATACAAAAATATGTATTCCATGGGACCTCGCATAACCGTTCCATAGCATATCCCACGTTTTCTCGTTCTAGTTTTATTTGTTCCATCCCATCAGTTGTATTCGCCTTCCTTACTCCTGCTCTCTCCTCTTCATGGAAGCAACTCAGATCCGGTACCCCATCGCGATACGTGCCTTGCTTCCTTTTTTTTTGCAAATCTCGAGAAGAGTTCAGCACTGGCGTCTAACTGCGCCTACCCACGCTAACATATGCACTCTCTCGACAGCAGTCGGTGTAGTTTGATAACTAAAACCGGTGGTTTTCCAGAGGGGTACGTACGTACGTACTAGCTTGGTCTCAGTCTCCGCGTGCGCGAAAGGGATAAAACAGCTCTTCCTTCTGTCTCTAAGCAAGCATCACACGTGAGTCAGTACCAACGAGTACCTGCTCAATAGGCAAACCTGTCCAGGGATACAAAGTGTCCCGCCTGCATGATCTTAACACCATAACAGAGAATCGAACCAACCCATGACATCAACGCTACGTCGCAGTATTCGAAGCTAACCACTAGACGGACCACATGGGCGGCGGGGCAATGGGATACATCGCACGGGACAAACCAAGTAACGTATGTTGAGCGTGGCGCGCGGGGGGGGGGGGGGGGGGGGGGGGGGGGGGGGGGGGATGATGAGTTACTTAGAAGTAGGACACACGCCTATCAAGGAGAAGGCGGAGCGATCCGACCAGAAACAAAACCAGCACGGACGGTTATGGTGTGTATTAATCTGGTATGGTATACCGCATGGACAAATGAGAATACGCTGTAAATCACGGGGGGACGGGGACGGCAGGTTGGCGGGGGGGGGGGGGGGGGGGGGGGGGTGGTGGGGGGTAGGGGTGAGGGGTGGGTGGGGGGTGGTGGGGGGTATGGTGGGGGGGGGGGGTGGGGGGGGGGGGGGGTCGTGAATGGTAGGGGGGGGGGGTAGGGTGGGTTGGGGGGTCAATGTTTAAGGGGTCATGTGGGAGGTGGTTCACGGGGGGGGGTGGGGGGGGTTCAGGGGGGTGGGGGGGGCGTGGGGGGGGGGGTGGGGTGGGGGGGGGTCATGGGGGTGTGGCGGGGGTGGGGGGGGGGTTATGGGTCGGGGGGGGGGGTGGGGAGGGGGGGGTGAGGGTGGTGGGGGGTGGGTGGGGGTGGCTGGGGGGGTGTGGGGGGGGGTCCATGTGGGTGGGTAGGGGGGGGTGGGGTCATGGGGGGGGGGGTGGGGGGGGGGGGGGGGGGGGGGGGTGTAGGGGGGGGTGGGGGGTTGGGGGGGGGGGGGGGGGGGGGGGGGGGGGGGGTGGGGCGTGGGGGGGGGGGTGGGGGGGGAATGGGGGGGGGGGGGGGTCGAGTGGTGGTAATGAGCTACTTTGGAGAAGGGCCGGCGCCTGTCGAGCGATAAGGCAGAGCGGTTCGATCGAAAAGCAAAACAACCACGGGTCAACGTGGGGCATGATCTAGATCCGCGTATTCATCCCATTAGAATATCCCATGGAGTCCCACGTATCCCGTCGAATGTATCACGGTATATATCCGATAGGATGTCACTCCGGATACCATGGTACATCTCACGGCATAACCGAATATACCGTGGGATATCGTCGGATGTCCCACGGGATGACAGGACATCCCACGGGATACCATGGCATATCCCACGGCGTAACGGGGATACAACATAGGATATCATGGGATGTCCCATGGCATATCCCCCGCCTGGACGAGATCTCCCAAGGGATATCATAGTATATCCCAAGGGATATCATAGTATATCCCAAGGGATATCATAGGATATCCCAAGGCATATCATAAGATATCCCACGGGATAATGGGACATCCGACGGAACAATGGGATATCCCACGGAATATTTAGGACACATCGGACGAACCAAGCAAATGTATACCGTGGGGGAAGGGGAAGCGGAGTGGGTTATGAGCCCGGCGTCTCAAAAGGAAGCGAGTGGTTCAGGATATAACGACGAGTAATCGTCGGGGGGGGAGGGGGGGGGGGGGGGGGGGGGGGGGGCTGTAATGGTTGCATGGCAGCGTCCGCTCGCTGCTGCTGCTGCTGTTTAAGGCTGCTGCCATGTGTGGGCACTTGCCGTGAGTTGTTGATAGCCTTCCGGACAGCAGTGCGGGGAAAACATTACATTGCCGTTCCCAGTATGACTGGAAAACCACAAGCATCGGTTTTTGCCGATTACCGTTCACGTTACCTACCGGATACATATATATACCTGGCACGTGTTATGTTGGTTTTCGCGGGGTGCCGATCCACAGCTCCATTTTGCTCATTATATTGTCGCCGTGAATACACTCCTCGTTTGATCTCTGACGTGCATGTCAAACGGAGCTTACATAACCGGCCAGAGGGGTACAAACATCAAAGAGACGGTTCGGTTTCCAGTCTGACCACATTGTCCATGCACAACAACCACACCCACGCCCCAACGTACGTACAGGTGGGGCTGAGGTGGGGTGGGGTGAGGGAGGGGTGTGGTCTTCGGCGGCGATGGCCAGCGTCCCGCTACCCTCCAGGCCCGAAAGAGCCGGTGATCTATATACTGGCAACACACTCCCCCCCCCCGCTTCCTCTATCGGTCAACGATCACAAAACAGAAAAAAAAAGTCACTCATGCCTCAAGGCTCACGTGCTCACTGATCTGACTCACATGCGGCAGAACCATGGCATTCAGAAGCGGGGCGTCCATCAGCGCGTACACCACCCACCGGCCGGCCGGGCGCAGAGGGCTCGGGGCGATGGAGAGGAAGAGATCGATCGTGCTGTTAGCGATGGCGTGGTTGCTCGCGTGGGCCCGGAAGTACTTCGCCTGTTTGGGGGGGGGTGGCGAGGCGAGGGTAAGCGAGAACACAAGGAAGAGGGGGCATGGAATCAATCGGGTGTCTATAAAATACACCAAGGAGGACATAAAACATGGGACAGGAGGAGGGGAGGGGGGGGGGGGGTCTCATTTGTTTCTCGTCTCAAGTCATTTTACAATTGACCGCGCATTCCTTTCGAGACAGAGCTTTGTTCCTACTCCAAATAGAGACACCTTGGACATTTGGGCGCTCAACAAGTATTCCATAGAAGGGGAGGGTGTGGGTACTCGTGCTAGGCATGCCAGTAGTCGTATTTGACCATAGCCCCTCGCATCCCTACACACAAACGCCGGGACGGAGCACGTCGGGTTTTCACCGACCAGGCAGACATTGCTATGCACCAAGCGCGAAGCGCCGCGAGGTTTTCGGCGAGTCGCGTGAAGGGTGAACCGCATCCTACTGAGAACCGCTCGGCCGACGATAGCGTGCGCAGACAGAATAAGGACCTTGCGAGGCAGCGAGGCAGCGAGAAGGGCATGCTTGGTACCCGTACAGCTCATTTCTGGCCAGATTATTTCGGACTGGCCGAGCTTCTTGACCAAATCTCGTCGGAATACCGTCAGTGTCTCGACAAAAAAAAATGATTTGTGACACAAATAATTTGTGACACACCTGCAGCAGTATAAATAGTAGGCCTGGAGAGTGGTCATCGGGTGCGCCTTCAGCTTTCAGCGTTCCTCCGAATCGGTATTTAGGGTGAGGTATATAGAGCTCCGGCACTACAAACAAGTTAGGAGCCTCAAGAGAAAAAAATCACGGGCTGACCCTCGAAGGCAAGCACGCGTCTTGCCACTGCACTATCACAACACAACATACATTTATATATATATATATATGTATATATATATCAGTCTTCCATTGTCTATAGGGTCGCTTTGGGTCACCCACCTCGCCAGTAACACCCACGGTTTACATGATGCAAAAAAAAAAAAATACCAGCCACCCCGCCCCTTGCAGAACTCACCTCGTACTCCCGCTGGAAAGCGTCAGCGTCGTCCCACGTCTTCCAGCGGTGCATGCCCTTGATGCCCATGCGCTCCCCCATCAGCGAGAAGTGGCGGAGCAGTGCTTTCTTCTCGATGTCCGAGCAGCGCCTCCATTCGTACCTGTCCCGAACAAGAACAAGAACAAGAACAACAGCATACACAACAAACAACAACAACAACGACGACAACAGCGGCGGCAGTAACCGCACCAATGCGAGTGATTTCAGTCTTGTGTAGGGGAATGCTTACGAGTGATCAACCAACGTTGAAGATTTTACGCAAATGGCGACACGTTTTTCGAATGACAAGGGCCGCAACAACAACAACAACAACAACATCAACAACAAAAACTGTCCGCTGCCCGTTTCGGTGATAGTACACCATTATTAATACTCTAAAAATGATAACATTGTGCCAGCAACCTTCCTCACACAACACCGCCCCTTTTGCTCACCGCGAACCTCCTACTACGGCCATGCATGACAATGAGTACACCCCCCCCCCCCCCCCCCCCCCCCCCCCCCCCCCCCCCCCCCCCCCACCCCCCTCCCGCTTGTTCTGAGTGCATACCCACCCAGACCTAGAAAGGTCTTCCATTCTTACAAAATGAAACCTTCCGAAAATCAAACCAAAACCGAACCAAGCTGAAATCACAACACACAACAACACAACAACACACAACACAAGCCCCGACACTCACCGAAACACCCAGGCCGCCGGTTCAGCGATGAAGATCAGGCTCACCCACTTTTAACCCCGCCACCGCCACCACTCCCGACCCCCCTGTTTCCCGCTCCCGTCAGTTCTGCATGACCATTCCTACCTTGGAAAGCCTTCCTTTCTCTTACGGAAACCCTCTTGAAACCCGAACCAATGTTACAACACACGACGACACAAGCCCGACCGACCGACAATTTGTATACCAACTAAACCCCTCTGAAAACCAAACCAAAAAACCAAACCGAGCCAATCTCAAGACACACAGCACAAAAGAACATCACGTGTGTACCACACAGCACAGCACTCGCCGGTCGATCCAGGCCGCAGGCTCCGTGACGAACAGACTGAGCGTGAAGAGCATGTCGGCGTTGCTGATCTGCTTGGCGTACATGCCGTGGATAGCGTTCAACCGGTCAACGGCATCTTTGTTGCGGGTAGTGTCCGGGGAATTCTCAGAATATTCTCGAAGAAGCAGGTCTGTGTCGTCGTACCTATCAACACACAATGTGTACAATGGCATATTCAAAGGGGGGGGTGTTTGTTTTTTACAAAAAAAACGAGCGTATGACAGCAGCAGCAGCAGCAGCAGCAGCAGAGGGAAGATGTAAAACGGAACGCTCTGATGTGCGGTAGAAAGATTTCCTGCCGTCGCGTGTATGGCAAGTAATGGGGGCTTACTAGTAGGCTCTAGAGGGGAGGGGAGGTACTCGATAGGAGAGATGTACTCGATCTCATGCATGGCCGTAGTCGTATGACCATAGACCCTCGCATCCCTACAATGCCGGGACGGAGCATGTCGGGTTTTCACCGACCAGGCAGACATTGCTTGCACCAAGCGCGAACCGCCGTGAGGTGTTGGGCGAGTCGCATGAAGGGTGAGCTGCATCCTACTAAGAACCGATTTAGAGACGGATTTTCTTGCATATGGATGACAGCTTCAATGAATTGATTTATTTTCCGGTGTAGTCACTTCCAGAGACAACAATGGGAGTACTATGTAACTGCCTCTTGGGTGCCTTACCATAATCACTACGTCATACGATCATTCCCCTTGTGCGGAGTAAAGGTTATTCACCCCGCACGAATGATAACTCGACCACCAGCTGTGGGCGACCGCCAACAACAACAACGACAACAACAAAAAACGGTACCCTGGCTATCTGGCTCAAGTAGTGAGCGGCATGTTTTTAACAGTGTCGTTGCCAACCGACGCCAACCCAACATATATATAATAGGCGGGCGGGAGGGGGGGGGGGGGGGGGGGGGGGGGGGGGGGGTACTCGATAGGAGAGGTGTACTCGATCGCATGCACAGCCCTAGTCGTATGACCATAGGGGAGGGGGGGGGGGGGGGCGATAAGAGCCTGCTTTGTGACTCCGGATCCCAGTCACTAGTATGAATAGGTTGGAGAGGCAAAAGAAGGGCGGAAGACAATGAATGGGATGGATCGAGAAAAAATAAGACGTGCGCTTGGATAGGGGCAGCGTCTTTGTGCCCATGAGATTCCTACCTCGGCGCAGATAATCGATTCATACCACTTCCATGATCAAATATATATACATATATGTCAAGGCAGATAGATCCATTCCCGCTCTTGTAAATACGATCTGTCGTGTACAGCTCATTCTGTCCGGCGTGGGCGGGGCCCGCATGATCTGCATGATCCCAAGCATGATGTTTCCTGCTAGGTTGGATCTGTGCTACGTGCGCATGTATGCAGATCCTGCACATCAAACCCTCACGACAGCGGGTAAGGAGCTAGATGATCTAGATGATCTAGATAGATCATGATCTATCTGTCCGCGGCGTGACGGAACTCTTCAACTCAGAAAAAACACCCAAAACATCGTTCGAACACCGCTACCGAACTGCTGTTGTATTACGGGGGACCACAGTAAATAGGACCTACGGCAACACACAAACCCATATATTTCCCTATTTTTACGAGCAATATTTGGTCCTATTTACTATTGCCCGCCGTAATAGTACAGCGGTAGTGTTCTACAATTGTTTTCGTTATGTTCTGGTCGGTACCTATTGGATGTCTTCATCGGGGATGCACTTTCAGTTCTTCTTTTTAACGTTCAGGTATTGAGGCTCTTGAGGTAAAAACAGCTGCCCACGCGAGGAAGCAGCCTCACAAAAAAATCGGCGCACCCTTTTTTACCGTAGCATGCCTCCACGGGTTATTACCCCGCGGGAAAAAATCCCGAAGATTGCCCTGCTGAGAAAAATCGGTGCACCCTTACCGTAGCATGCCTCCACGGGATTATCCCGAATCCCGCACAAAAATCGCGGGATAAACTCCGAGAGAAAAAACCCGGAGATTGCCCTGCTGAGAAAAATCGGTGCGCACCCTTACCGTAGCATGCCTCCACGGGGTTATCCCGAATCCCGCACAAAACCGCGGAATAAATTCCGCGGGAAAAATCCCGAAGATTGCCCTGCTGGACGAAATCGGTGCACCCCTACCAGAGCATGCCTCCTTGCCCTCACGAGTGGGGTTCTCTAAAGCTATGCAGCTCTAACGACATTTCATGTAACTGATGCTGTGGATGTAATGGATGCAGTAGCTCACGTACCTGCTGGGATACACACCCCCCCCCCCCCCCCCCCCGCTGCACACCCCTATATCTATTTTATATATGGGTTGGGTTGGCGTCGGTTGGCAACGACACTGTAAAAACATGCCGCTCACTACGTGAGCTAGACATCCAGGGTACCGTTTTTTTTTTGTTTTGGTGGTCGCCCACAGCTGGTCGTCGACTTAGATCATTTGTGCGAAGTATAGAACCTATACTCTGCACAAGGGAATTGATCGTATCACGTAGTGTTCAAGGTAAGGCACCCAAGAGGCAGTTACATAGTACTCCCATTGCTGTCTCTGGAAGTGGCTACACCGGAAGTTAAACTAACTCATTGAAGCTGTCATCCATGTGCAAGTCCGCCTCACAAGCGGTCCTTACTAGGATGCAGCTCACCCTTCATGCGACTCGCCGGACACCTCACGGCGCTTCGCGCTTGGTGCAAGCAATGTCTGCCTGGTCGGTGAAAACCCGACATGCTCCGTCCCGGCATTGTAGGGATGCGAGGGTCTATGGTCATACGACTACGGCCATGCATGAGATCGAGTACATCTCTCCTATCGAGTACACCCCCCCCCCCGCACACACCCCGTCCTGCCGCGTCTCCAAAAGGATGCATGGTCAATAGTCAAATGACTAAGCCAAGCAACAAAAGAGTGCGCCCCCCCCCCCCCCCCCCCCCCCCCCCCCCCCCCCCCCCCCCCCCCCCCCCCCCCCACCCCTGTACCGCCACCTTACACGACGAAAACCCTAAAAAATAACCTTGACCTTGCTTACCTCTTGCCCACTCGACTGGAAAACTCGCCCGTTTTGTGCAGCAGCTTCGAAATGGACGGAACGCCGTAAGTTCGGAACAGCGCAAACTCCAGCGCCTGTACCGCGTCCGTGTGCGACGGGCGGAGAGGGGGGGGGGGGCGGAGGGGAGGGGTGTACTCATGCGTCAACTGGATTCTGTTTCTAATCGTTTCACCTCCGGGATGCTCTTTTTCTCTGCCCTCCCCCAGCGCACACAGTCAGCAGAAGTTGAGGCTTGAGGCAGGCAGTTACGAAATATCCGTCAGCGCGAATTCCTCTACAGCGAGAGCTACCGAAAAGGTCAAAACGAAAAACAACCTACTTTCTGCCAGTGGGTGGGCTGGGGTTTCTGGACGAAGTTACAAAAAAAAAAAAAAACGTTCTTCGTTTTCTTTTTCGCAAGTGTTTTTGGCTTGGTTTTAGTGTATAACTACGGTCATACGGCTACGGCCATGCATGAGATCGAGTACATCTCTCCTATCGAGTACCCCCCCCCCCCCCCTCCCCACTGCGTATATATTTAGGTTCGGTTGGCCTCGGTTGGCAACGACGCTAACATGCCAGGTTATCACTTTTTTCTTCTTCTTTTTTGGCGGTCGGTCGCAGCTGGTGGTCGAGTTGCATCATTTGTGCGAGTTGAAGAACTTTTACTCCGCACAAGGGAATTGATTGTATCAGGTAGTGTATATGTGGTGAGGCACCCAAGAGGCAGTTACATAGTACTCCCATCGCTGTCTCTGGAAGCGACCACACCGGAAATTAAATTAACTCGTTGAAGCTGTCCTCCATATGCAAGTCCGCTTTCACAAGGGGTTCTTAGTAGGATGCAGCTCACCCTTCATGCGACTCGCCGGACACCTCACGTTTCGATTCGCGCTTGGTGCAAGCAATGTCGGCCTGGTCAGTGAAAACCCGACATGCTCCGTCCCGGCATTGTAGGGGTGCGAGGGTCTATGGTCATAGGACGACGGCCATGCATGAGATCGAGTACATCTCTCCTATCGAGTACACCCCCCCCCCCCCCCCCCCCCTTGCAATGTCTCCCCTTATAGAGATTGGGTTGGCGTCGGTTGGCAGCGACACTGTAAAAAGCATGCCGCTCACTACTTGAGCCAGACAATCAGGGCACGGATGATGTTTTTTGTTGTTTTTGGGCGGTCGGTCACAGCTGGCGATCGAGTTAGTGCATTTGCACGGGTGGAGAGCCTTTACTCCGCACAAGGGGAACGATCGTGCCACGCACTGCTTATGGCAAGGCACCCACGGGGTACTTACGTAGTACCCCCATTGCTGTCTCTGGAAATGGCCACACCGGAAAATAATTTAAGCCATTGAAGCTGCCATCTATATGTCCACATACAAGTCCGCCTCACAAGCGGTTCTTAGTAGGGTGCAGCTCACCAATCATACGACTTGGCTCAACACCTCACGGGATGCGAGGGTCTATGGTCATACGACTACGGCCGCGCATGATATGAGTACCCCCCCCCCCCCCCCCCCCCCCCCCCCCGCTTTGACTGCTCCCCTCCTCCCCCCTCCCCCTCCCTCTCATCTCCTCCTCTATCCCTCCTTCCGTCCCTCCTTCCCTCCCTCCCTCCCCCCCCCCCCCGCCCTCCCGTTCCCTCCCTCCTACGTAAAGGGGAAGTTACCTTCGTCACGTCCCTCCCCCCCCCCCCCGCCTTCCTTCCCTCCCTCCGCCACCCCCCCCCCCCCCCCCCCCCTCCCCCCCTCCCTCCCTCCCTCCCCCCCCCCCCCCCCTCCCCCCCCCCCCCCTCCCCCCCCCCCCCCCCTCCCTCCCTCCCTCCCTCCCTCCCTCCCACCCCCTCCCCCGTTCCCTCCCTCCTGCATAAAGGGGAAGTTACCTTCGTCACCATGAAGGGAAATTCTAGCATGGACATCTGCCTGTACACAGCGGATGGGTCTGCCTTCACGTCCATAAACTGCATGCTACGAACTCTGCAGCAGCAGTAGCAGCAGCAGAGGCAACAGCAGCAGCAGCAGCAGCAGCAGCAGCAGCAGCAGCGAAGAAACGGCAAATAGTCGCGCACGGGGAGGGGGGCGAGGCAAGGAGCACGGGGGGGGGAGGGGGGCAGGAGCCCGGAGGAGTTGGGGGGGGGGGGGGGGGGGGGGGGGGGCGAGGGGTACTCATTATCATGCATGGCCGTAGTCGTATGACCACAGGACCCCGGATGGGGGGGGAGGGGGGGGGGGCATACTCATTTGTTGCTTGCCTTAGTCATTGGAATATTGACCACGCATCCCTTTCGAGACGGAGGATTGAGAGGGGGAGGGGGGGACAGGGTGTGTGGGTGTGTGGGGGGGGGGGGGGGGGGGGGGGGGGGGGGTACTTACTAAGAGCTGCTATACAACACGCGCAACCGAGTTACGACGCAGCTTGCAAAGCTGGATATGATCGTTTTCCCGGTTTCACAGCAGATGGATGTTCTATTAATATCAGGTATGTATCTATCGATAGTAAATTTGATCACCTCGGGCAGATCATCTACAGATCATCTTCAGATCAGATCATTATCAGATCAGAGCATCTACAGATCATATTCAGATCAGATCATCTACAGAGCAGATCATCTATAAATCAGATCTACAGATCATATTCAGATCAGATCATCTATAAATCAGATCTATAGATCATCTACAGATCATGTTCAGATCAGATCATCTACAGGTCATTCCCACTTGATGATCTAGAATTTTCAGGGCAGATAGACAAATGAATTCCTGATCTGCATGATGCGCAGTTCGTAGCTCATGTTGCTGGGTAGGAGCCGTACAACCCCTGTATGATCTATAGCACATGCTTCCTGGGTTGGATCTGTACTATTGAGATTTCGCTCAACCTCACGACGGCAGGTGATGAACTAGATGATCTACTGTACATAGATATATAGATAGATCATGATCTGTTCAAGGTATTCAAATGCTAGAAAAACTAAAAGATGCCTCATGGCGGAGTGCCATGTAATCATGTGCCATGGATGGCGGTGTGCGTCTTGAAGCGCGAACGAGTGGCAGGCCACGAAGGCACAGAGGTGCAACACCAACAGCAGCGGCAGCACCAGCACCAGCAACAGCAGCGGCAACAGCACCAGCACCAGCAACAGCAGCACCAGCAGCAGCAACAACAACAGCAGCAACAGCAGCAGCAGCAGCAACAGCAACAGCAGCAGCAGCAGCAGCAACATCACAACATCACAACAACACTTGTCACGACTGCCAGAAACAACAGCACCAACATCCAAACAAACCACAGCTCTTCAACAGCAACAAAACTACGCATACAGCTAAAACCGCACCAATACCACCAACACAGCGAACACTACTCAGTGCAGGCCAAAGAGCGGATCCCCTCACCTCTGGAAGCGCAGCAGCTGCAGAACGCCCACGTAGACTAAAAAATAGGATATCCACATCGACGTTCTGCAGCACGAGCACGGCTCTTCGCCATCCTCCACCATAGTACTTCAATATTCCGAAACCGGGTACCTGGTGGTAAAAATTACGAGCGCCCTTCCGCGGCTTGCTCGCGCGACTGCTCCTTACAGAATGCGATGCGATACACCTATACACACACACCGACGAAGAGAGCAGGAAGAGCAAGGATCCGAGAAAGAGCACGGCTTCGAGGTAAGAACATCAAGAACTTTCGCCATCCTCCGGCATGATGGTGGTGTTGAGGGGAGAAAAAAAAAAGAAGGTACACCCTTTCCCGTTCTGAGCCCAAAACAGGTACAGACAGACCGGAATGGAGTGAAAGCGCACCCCACCATGATGACCATCATCACGAGATTTATTTATTGCTTGGCCAAGTAAACAACACCGTACATGCCCGTCTCTGAGTGACAAAGGACAAAACGACCATATCATCACGAGATTTATTTATTGCTTGGCCAAGTAAACAACTTCGTACATGCCTGTCTCTGAGGGGCAAATGACAAAACGACCCACATGTACTGTTGCTTGCGGCCGATTCTATACCTCTAGGTATTTCATAGATAGGCTGAGTTGGGAGGGCTCAGATCTCGGTGGCACCAGGTTTGGGTTGCTTCGGTTTGCGTGTTATTTTCCTGGGCTCTTAAGTATTACTCTGTTTTACATGTATTAATACTCGTAGTGGTAGTGGTAATGTTTCTTCAGCTCGTTCTGTACTGCTGTCTGCCACATCGCCTACGGGGGGGGGGGGCGCGACACTTTTCATCTTCTTTTTTTTCCTTTTTTTTTTTTTTTTCCTTTCGATTTGTTTTTTTCGTTTTTTGTTTGGGGCTCCCTTCCATAGCATAGAATGTGTATGTCGTGCCTATCGTACTCAGAACGATGACATGGCATTGCATTGTCTACTCTGCTTACTTGCATAACAATGTACAGGAGTAGTAATAGCATCTATTACGGGGGTCCATAGTTAATAGGACCTATGGTATACATAAAAACCTATATATTTACCTATTTTTGCTAACAATGTTTGGTCCTATTTACTATGGTCCCCCGTAATAGCTGTCGTGGTTTCGTGACCACAAGAGCTTGTATCTCTCTAATAGTTGATAACAGTTACCTGGTATTACGGGGGTCCATAGTTAACAGGACCAAATATTGTTAGTAAAAATACCTCAATATATAGTTTTTTATGTACGCCATAGGTCCTGTTAACTATAGACCCCCCCCGTAATAGTTAATAGGATTGATTGAAGAATCGGTACGGGCACTGCTGCTGCTGTTAATAGTTGTGGTGGATGTCGACGGGTGGAAAGAACGGTTTAATGGAAAGAAAACCACACATGTATAGTAGTATCTGATACGTTACATGGGTTGTTTACTCTGCTTACTGCATAACATTGTAGTTTCTCTATGTGGCGTAGCTTTGTGACCACACAGAACTTGTATCTCTGTCTAGGATTTAAGAATTGGCGCGGACACTGGTTGTGCTGGATGTCGACGGGTGGAAACAATGATTTTAATGTGAACAACACAGGTGTGAACAAACCTTTGTTGTATCTCTCTAGGATCGAAGAATTGGCACGGACACCGGTTGTGCTGGATGTCGACGGGTGGAAAGAATGATTTTAATGTGAACAACACAGGTGTGAACAAACCTTTGTTGTATCTCTCTAGGATCGAAGAATTGGCACGGACACCGGTTGTGCTGGATGTCGACGGGTGGAAAGAATGATTTTAATGTGAACAACACAGGTGTGAACAAACCGTTGTTGTATCTCTCTAGGATCGAAGAATTGGCACGGACACTGGTTGTGCTGGATGTCGACGGGTAGAAAGAATGGTTTAACGTGAAGAGGAAAGAATGATCTAATGTGAAGATCTCTTCACAATAAACCAATATTTCCACCCGTCTGATAATCACATTAAACCATTCTTTCCACGCGTCTGATCTTCACATTAAACCATTCCTTCCACCCGTCTGATCTTCACACTAAACCATTCCTTCCACCCGTAGACATCCAGCACAACCATTATTTCCTCTTCACGTTAAACCGTTCTTTCTACCCGTCGACATCCAGCACAACCAGTGTTCGTGCCAATTCTTTAATCCTAGAGAGATAAAACAATGAAAGTTTTGTTCACACCTGTCTTGTTCACGTTAAACCATTCTTTCTACTCGTCGACATCTAGCACAAGCAGTGTCCGTGCCGATTCTTCAATCCTACTAATAGCGAGACCTCGTCCGAGTTATGTGGTCACAAAACTACGCCGCAGAGAAACTACAATGTTATGCAGCAAGCAGAGTAAACAACTCGTGTAACGTTTTTTTTTTTTTTTTTTTTTTTTCCATCACTTTTACTTCCCAGCCCACTCGTAGGAGGTTTTACCCTCGACGATCTTCTGGACAAGCCGTGGTCACAGGTGTCGTCCCTTCTCCCCCCCGGTACGTGCCTATATTTTTTGTCGCGCATAGGGTTCAGCATTCCCACTGCTCGTCGATTTTCATCGAATGTAGCCAACTCACGCTTTCGCGCTTTCCGCTTATCAATTTTTTATGGAAGAAAAAGTCCCTATGAGCATGCACTCGGTGAGACTTGCACCCACGAAATTGATCTTGACAGGCAAGCGGACCACCTACCAAGCCACCGGGGACGCCGGCCATATCGGATGCTATAGATGTGTGTGTTTTCTTTCCATTAACACCGCCGTTCTTTACACCCGTCGACATCCAGCACAACACAACCAGTGTCCGTGCCAATTCTTCAATCGCGACGTCCCCCGTGGCTTGGTAGGTGGTCCGCGTGCCTATCAAGATCAATTTCGTGGGTTCGAGTCTCACCGAGTGCATGCTGGTAGGGACTTTTTCTTGCTTAAAAATTGATTAGCGGAAAGCGCGAGAGCGTGAGTTAGCTACATTGGATGAAAATCGACGAGCAGTGGGAATGTTGAACCCTATGCGCGACAACAAATAAAGGTACGTACCGGGTGGGGGAAGGGACGACACCTACCTGTGACCACGGCTTGTCCAGAAGCTCGCTGAGGGTAAAACCTCCTACGAGTTAGGCTGGAAAGTGAAAGTGATGACTGAAAAAAAAAGGAAAAAAAAAAAAAAAAAAATGAGAGAGATACAAGATACAAGTTCTTTGGTCACAAACCCACGCCACAGAGAAATTACAATGTTATGCAGTAAGCAGAGTAAACAACCCATGCAACGTCAATACACAGGTACATGTGGTATCCAGCACATCCGGTGTCCGCGCCGATTCTTCAATCCTACTGTAGAGAGATACAGGTTCTGTGGTCACAAAACTACGCCACAGAGATACTATTTTTTTTTTAATTATTATTATTTTTTTTAATCATCACTTTTACTTTCCAGCCCACTTGTAGGAGGTTTTACCCTCGACGATCTTCTGGACAAGCCATGGTCACAGGTGTCGTCCCTTCTCCCCCCCGGTACGTGCCTTTAGTTATTATCGCGCATAGGGTTCAGCATTCCCACTGCTCGTCGATTTTCATCGAATGTACAGCTAACTCACGCTCTCGCGCTTTCCGCTAATCAATTTTATGCAAGAAAAAGTCCCTATGAGCATGCACTCGGTGAGACTCGAACTCACGAAATTGATCTTGATAGGCTCGCGGACCACCTACCAAGCCACCGGGGACGCCGGCTAGTAGACAATGCAATGTCATGTTCATCATACTGGATATGACAGGCACGCCATACACATTCTATAAAAGAGAGAAAACGATGCGTAGAAAACAAAGAAAAACAAAAACAAAGAAAACAAAGCAACCAAATCGAGAAAGAAAAAGAAAAAAAGAAGAAAAAAAAAACTGCTGTAGAAAGAACGGGAGAACACGCTGCTGTCTGTGGCTGCTCACTTCGTGGTTTAGCAGGTATGTTTTGTACTGCTGATTTCCCTTGCAACACATTGCAAGTATACTTATTGGTCTACCGCCGTGTGTGTTCTTCACATCAAACCGTTCATCCAGCACAACCAGTGTCCGTGCCGATTCGTCAAAACTAGAGAGATACAAGTTCTGTGGTCACAAAACTACGCCAGATACCAGGCACCAGGTATACAATTGACACAGCATTATTCTATTGTTATGCAGCAAGCACAACAGCAGTCAGTAGCCAATGCAATGCCATGTTATCATACTGGATACGACGAGCACGACAGGCACGACATACACATTATATCCTACGCAAGAGAGAAAACAATAGAAACAACCGAAAGAGAAGAACGAAAAAGAAAAAAAAATGTCGTCCCCCCCCCCCCCTATTATATATATTAGATATGGGTTGGGTTGGCGTCGGTTGGCAACGACACTGTAAAACATGCCGCTCACTACGTGAGCTAGACATCCACGGTACCGTTTTTTGTTTTTTGTTTTTTGGCGGTCGCCCACAGCTGGTCGTCTAGTTAAATCATTTGTGCGAAGTAAAGAACCTTTACTCTGCACAAGGGAATTGATCATATCACTTAGTGTTCAAGGTAAGGCACCCAAGAGGCAGTTACATAGTAATCCCATTGCTGTCTCTGGAAGTGCTCACACCGGAGATTAAACTAACCCATTGAAGCTGTCATCCATATGCAAGTCCGCCTCACAAGCGGCTCTCAGTAGGATGCAGCTCACTCTTCATGCGACTCGCCGGACACCTCACGGCGCTTCGCGCTTGGTGCAAGCAATGTCTGCCTGGTCGGTGAACCCCCGGCATGTTCCGTCCCGGCATTGTAGGGATGCGAGGGTCTACGGTCATACGACTACGGCCATGCATGACATGAGTACACTCCTATCGAGTACACCCCCCCCCCCCGAAGGGGATGTCGCAAAACGAACTGAACAAACAATTATGCAGTATGTGATGACATGGCATTGCGTTGTCTACTCTGCTTACTGAATGGCAATGTATTAATAGTATCTTGTGGCGTAGTTTTATGACGACAGAACTTGCGACTCTCTAGGATCGGCACGTACACTGGTTGTGCCGGATGTCGACGGGTAGAAAGAACGGTTCAATGTGAAGAACACACACTACATGTATGTATACAGCACTTTACAGCAGTAACTACAGCAGCAGTACTATTGCTGTATCACGGGGGACCATAGGCGTCCCCGGTGGCTTGGTAGGTGGTCCGCGAGCCTATCAAGATCATTTTCGTGAGTTCGAGCCTCACCGAGTGCATCATGCTCATAGGGACTTTTTCTTGCATAAAATTGATTAGCGGAAAGCGCGAGAGCGTGAGTTAGCTGTATATACGATGAAAATCGACCAGCAGTGGGAATGCTGAACCCTATGCGCGATAAAAACTACAGGCACGTACCGGGGGGGAGAAGGGAAGAAACCTGTGACCACGGCTTGTCCAGAAGGTCGTCGAGGGTAAAACCTCCCACGAGTGGGCTGGAAAGTAAAAGTGATGATCAAAAAAAAAAAAAAAAAAAAAAAAAAAAAAAAGTAATAGGACCAAATATTGATAGTAAAAATAGGGAAATATATACGTTTTTGTGTGTACCGTAGGTCCTAGTTAATAGGACCAAATATTGTTAGTAAAAATAGGTAAATATATAGGTTTTTATGTGTACCGTAGGTCCTATTTACTATGGTCCCCCGTAATTGTTGAAGCTGCACTCGTATCATGAAACCAAGGAGGGCGGAACAAGTGAAAAATCAACTGAAACCGATCAACATTACTCAGGTATTTGCTCGCATTCTGCGCTATTGCTATTACGGGGGGGGACCATACAGTAGTTAACAAGACCAAATATTGTTAGTAAAAATATGGAAATATGTAGGTTTTTGTGTGTACTGTAGGTCCTATTTACTACGGTTCCCCGTAACACTACTCTACTGCTGCTGTTGCGTAGAGTGAAAATGAGTGAAAATGGCTGCCCAGAGGGCTGAACGAACCGAAACCGCATACCGGTACGTAGCAGCAGTCGGTCCTCTGTGGGTCCATACTGCCTTGAACACTTGACCCTTGTAGGACCGCGTTCCCGTTTTGGGGACAAATTACTTGGAATTTGACTGGTTTGTCGCCAAAATGGGACTGCGGTTCTAAAAGGGTAAACTGTACTACGACGGAAATTTCTGCGCCCCACGAATGAATGCCGGCAGCAGCATCTATCTGCTCGGATGGCGCATACCAGGTATACTTGATGATCATACTGACCGCCATGAACAGCGAAAGAGAGGGTGACATGGCCGCTTTCATGAATGAGGTAGGTCCTCGGACTGGCTGGCGCCAGTGTCGAAAATGTGTCCCGACCGACCACGGACCTTATAACCCCTTTAGCACCGCAGTCCCGATTTGGGGACAAACCAGTCTAATTCCAAGTGATTTTTCCCCAAAACGAGACTGCAGCCTTAGAAGGGTTAAATACGGTCAGAAACAAGCACGCGTGTCCATGGGAAGGAAGTCTTGTTCTTCTGATCGGTCCGGTTCCAAGTACAGCAGTACTCCAAAAGGAATGATTGTACAAACTCTCGCGCCAAATAATCGAGTACCTGGCCTGTTATATACGTGCTATGATGAGCAAATTACGTCGCCGAAAATCGATTCTATACTGAAACTGATAGAAAGTAAATCACACGGCAATGCCTTATTTTTGAACTTTTTCCGCACGCAAGTACAAATTTCAAATTTCCACGCCGTTTTTTCAGAGGTAAAAAACCCCGAAACGATGCACACGTGTTACTTGCATCCTTCCATTACGGGGGACCATACGTAGTAAATAGGACCAAATATTGTTACTAAAAAAGGTAAATGTATAGGTTTTCATGTATATCATAGTTCCTATTAACTATGGACCCCCGTAATACTACTGCAGTCCCGTTTGGGAAACAAAGCTGCTCATAATTTGACTGGTTTGTCCTCAAACAAAAACGGGACTGCAGCCCTTGAACAGTAAAAAGGGTCGAGTTTAAAGGTAGAATGGATCCGAAATCGCAAGCAATGGATGACCGCAGAAGAGAATCACCAAGCCTTGTTATAGGGCGGGGTGGCTTCAAATCGCAAG
The DNA here is from genome assembly GCA_031763025.1 of Macrocystis pyrifera. Lineage (NCBI taxonomy): Eukaryota > Phaeophyceae > Laminariales > Laminariaceae > Macrocystis > Macrocystis pyrifera. The sequence continues at coordinate 2,652,848 of JASSKH010000026.1, forward strand.
CAGAGGCAGTGGTTGGCGGGTCGAAAGTGAATGTTGCCGAACTCGGGGGTTCGCACGGAAGCACCGGGGTATTCGAACAACAGCCGGGCGGGCCGGCCCCGCGGCTTGAAAATGGGAGAGAGGGGTCGGGGTAATACGTACTACAGGTGAAACCGACTACAGATAACCCTTCCTTGCATCACGGAGCGCCGAATTGCAACCGACGAGCAGTTGAAAAATCTCTCGTCCCAATGGATGATATCGGCTCTTCTTCAGGTGGACATACAATGGTCGACACGCTGGAATTCCGAAAAGTATCATGCTCCATCTCGCCGAGGGACGCGCGCATACAAAACAAGACAAAACGTCAAGGACATGACGTAGGGGAACAGAATGCGGTACCAGGTATATTGCAGGGAGAGGTGTAAAAGTCGTAAAATACCGTGCTCGCTGGATGCTGGCCAAAGCTCCAAACACGAGAATCGAAAACATAAAACTTGTACGTTTGTAGAGCCAAGGTCGAGTCGAACATTCTCGGTGTCCTTATCTACACTATTACGGGGGACCGTAGTAAATAGGACCAAATATTGTTAGTAAAAACAGGTAAATATATGGTTTTTTATATAAACCATGGGTCCTGTTAACTATGGACCCCCGTAATAGTGGCAAGCAAGGCCCTGGCCACGTGCTGTTAATAGGCACGAACGAAGAACCAGGCAGGTTACAAGCAGTAGTATATAAGCTCGCTTCCACCACCGGGCGCCACAAAAAAAAAAACGGTGCTCAGTGCAACGTTGAAATCAACTATACGGGGGGCACAGCAAGAAGGGCTGACACACTGCTGTATGTAGCTCTGCCGCTGTAGCAGATTGTTCACTGCTTGTCTGATGTGATACGAAAATAATCACTGCTGTATGACTATCATACTGGCGTACCAGGTACTAACTGTATGTAGTACAGCAGCTGTAGTACTGCAAAATCAGGTGTTCAGAAACTTTGTTGCTGTAAAATCTCGCGTCGCCGAGCGCAACAGAAAAATCACTGCTGTCAGGTCCAACCGAACAACTAACTGTACGATACTGCTGCTGCTTTACGATAGAACAGCAGTACTCGTTGGACTTGGGGTGCTAGAAGCAATAACATCTCACTGCTATTACGGGGGTCCATAGTTGACAGGACCTACAGTATAAATAAAAACGTATATATTTACCTGTTCTTACTAACAATACGAATTTGGTTCTATTTACTACGGTCCTCCGTAATAGCTGGCGAAAGCTTGTTGCACCTCTGGTGCGACAAAAATAATCTGCGAGCGGGTGCGAGGCGGGCCAAGCGCGGTTACTGCTAAAATAGAATAACAGCGTTCGGCGCAGGTACCACAAGCAGAGGGAGGGGGAAACGCGAGGGCCGAATACCCGTGGGTTCTATCTCGACCAACATCGAGATCAGCACCTACTGGTGTAGCTAACTATTACGGGGGTCCATAGTTAATAGGACCTATGGTGTACATAAAAACCTATATATTTACCCATTTTTGCTAACAATATTTGGTCCTATTTACCATGGTCCCCCGTAATACCAGGTATCGACCTCTATACTACCTGGTACTCGTTTGAGAATATATACCAGTGGTATGTCCATATTGTTCGGTAGACATTGGAGCATGTTGGCCTTTTGCGCGTCCTGCGTCTAAAAGAGACTTGAGTCGATGACTGTAAAAAAACAGTAGAAACTTCAACATTTCGGACGTCATACACCCGAGACAGGCTCGGCCGGCTACCACCAGGCCGCACCCCGAATGGAACCGGACGCCCGGGGTTCCGTGCTGGGGCTATAGCGTTTTTGTCGCTGTGTTTGAGCTTGCCTCGTGCTGCGGGGTCGAACCAGCGCAAGCGTGGGTGAAAGGACAGCAGTGTGTCTACAGCATTATCTCTGTTGGTACGAGCTGTGACTGCTGTACAGAGTAAGTATCGGGGCAACAACTGCTGCCGATGAAAAAACAGCAGCGTCAAGTAAACTCGTTATCAACATCACAGCCGGCAGGCGGAAAAGCAGGGAAGACCTGGAGAGCACGAAAATCTTCCGCGTCGCGCGGACCAGCAGAGGCTGCACTATTAATAGTCGCATCGCGCGGCGCTACGGAAGGATGGCGGCTATATATCGCACTTTCGAAAACAGTCGCCAGAGACATCAAAATGATCTGCAGCGACCCAGAACCAAAATTAGGAAGCTACCACTTTTGTATGAGTTGTTTGCTTGCTCGGATGCCTTCTGAACGAAGGGGCGAGAGGCGTTCATCAGTCAGGGAGGCGACAACGCCTGCCAGGTAGATGAACACTTGCTACGAAATCATAAGGCCGCGACAGGGAAGAGGAGATACCGTACCACCTTCCCAAGGAGGCCGGCGTCCCCGGTGGCTTGGTAGGTGGTCCGCGTGCCTGTCAAGATCAATTTCGTGGGTTCAAGTCCCACCGAGTGCATGCTCATAGGGACTTTTTCTTGCATAAAAACATTGATAAGCGGAAAGCGCGAAAGCGTGAGTTGGCTACATTCGATGAAAATCGACGAGCAGTGGGAATGCTGAACCCTATGCGCGACAACAAATAAAGGCACGTACCGGGGGGGAGAAGGGACGACACCTGTGACCACGGCTTGTCCAGAAGATCGTCGAGTGTAAAACCTCCTACGAGTGCGCTCGGAAGTAAAAGTGATGGATGAAAAAAAAAAAACAAAAAAAAAAAAGGACCGAGGACTGACCCGCGGGACATTCTTGTGTTTTGTTTTTGGCCGCCGAAAATATTTGGTCTGAGAGGTGAGTCCAAATTTGAGAAAAAATATATATAAAAAAAAAAAAAATCAGGCAGAAAAAAAAAGAACCCCCCCCCCCCCCCCCCCCGGTAGGTCAGGTCTTTGTGAAGAGGGGTGCAGAGACACATTTAAGCTGGTGAGACACAGGGATGTCGATGCTGGGTAGGGCACGCTTGCAGAACACGGTCTTCTCATCATTGCTCCTCATGCGAGTTGAGAGAGAGGGAGAGAGAGAGATAACTCAAGTGAGCGGGGTGGGCTTCGTCGGGCGCACTGCTCAGCCCAGACGTTGACCAAAACTAACCTCACCTGTATGCAGATACAGTCTAACGGGGACGTTGTCATAAAGACGATTCCCAAACGTGTGACAGAATGTTCTCTACGGGCACGTCGTCATGCAGAAAATTCCCAAACTTGGAACAGAATATTCTGCTCAAAACGGGGGTGTCTGAACTGGCTCTTTCGCGCCAAAAAAAAAAGGCATTCAGGCACAAGGAGATGGGCACGCCACAGGCGAGAAACATTGAGATAGGTAACTATTACGGGGGACCATAGTAAATAGGACCAAATATTGTTAGTAAAAATAGGTAAATGTACAGTATTTTATATGTACCATAGGTCCTATTAACTATGGACCCCCCCGTAATATACAACAAGGCAAGTGTCTGAAACATGTCAACACGTGCCTGAAACATGCCTATGCATTCAAGGCAAGTAAATGCCTGAGACGTGCCTTGAACCTGATGAGCCCGCGGAGGCACATCCCACACTAATTTTCAAGTAGTCAAGGGTTTCAGGCATATATGCCTACCTCGCTCAACACGCCAGTAACACGTTGAGAACCGCACACTTGCGTTGTTGGAGACGACCCACTTGACGACCTGCCTGGAACAATTTGCGGAGGACCATAGTAAATAGCACCTGCGGTACGCACAAGAACCAATATAATATTTCCCTATTTTTACTAACAAAATTTACTACGGTCCCCCGTACAATATTTGGTCCTATTAACTATGGTCCCCCGTAATAAATTACGGGGGACCATAGTTATTACGGGGGACCATAGTTGTTGTTGTTGTTTTCTTCACATTAAACCGTTCTTTCTACGCGTCGACATCCAGCACAACCAGTGTCCGTGCCGATTCTTCAAACCTAGAGAGATACAAATTCTGTGGTCACAAAGCTACGCCACAGAGATACTACGTTGCCACGTATGTAATGCAATGCCATGTCATCATACTGCGTACGACAGGCACGACATACACATTCCATGACCTAGAGAAACAAAAACGAAACAAAGAGAAAAAACAAAAACAAAAACAAAGACAATTCGAAAGAGAAAAGAAACAAAAAAAGAAACTAAAATATACCTGGTATATGTATATACTTCAGTATAGCAGCAAACCATCGTACCCCCACGTAGGGGACGTGGCAGACACTTGAAAAGAACGAGCTGGAAAAAAAAAGAAAAAGAAGAAAACACCACTTTTTTTTTTTTTTTTTTTTTTAATCATCACTTTTACTTTCCAGCCCACTCGTAGGAGGTTTTACCCTCGACGATCTTCTGGACAAGCCGTGGTCACAGGTGTCATCCCTTCGCCCCCCCGGTACGTGCCTTTAGTTTTTATCGCGCGTAGGGTTCAGCATTCCCACTGCTCGTCGATTTTCATCGAATGTAGCGAACTCACGCTTTCGCGCTTTCCGCTTATCAATTTTTTATGCAAGAAAAAGTCCCTATGAGCATGCACTCGGTGAGACTCGAACTCACGAAATTGATCTTGACAGGCTCGCGGACCATCTACCAAGCCACCGGGGACGTTGGTAGTCGTCAACAGAGTAAGACTAAGAACCAAGGTAAAAATAACAGTCAAACCAAACAAAGCACAAGGCATGCTCCAGGTAGCGGCAGCAGTTTATGGTACGAGTAGCACAGCCAGGGTCTCCCTGCTGGCCCGCCTGGTACCTTGCTACCCTGTCTGCCACCATCGTCCAGCGTTCGTCAACTATGCCCGGCCCCTCGGCGTCAGACAGTACGCAACAAGCAGAGCAGGCTCGTCATCCACCCACGCCACACGACTCCTTCAATAAGGCTTATCAATCGGAGAAAGGAAGAGAAATGAAAATCACATAGGGTCACCGCAAAGAAGACAATAAAATGAAATAAAAATAAACAAAAACAACAGGAAGACAAAGGAAGACCACGTTCGAACCAGCTGCACCAGTTGGTGGTACGAGTAGTATAGGCATGTTCTACTTCTTAGTCTGCCCGGTACCTGGCTACCCTATCTGCCATCTCCTTCCTACTTTCGTCCACTGCAGTTTCCCTGCTACTCCTCTTCCCCCCCCTCTCCGCATTCCCTTGGTCGGGTTTTCTGCTACTCCTCTTGTTGCCCCTCCTCCCCCCATTCCCTTGGACACCACCCACGGCGGATGCGCGGCGCTGCCTGCTCAGCTCAGCCTCAGCCTCGTGCCACCTCACCATGAACCGTTCGGCTGCTTCCAGGATCCCCCGGTACCACTTCCCCGCCTTTTTTGCAGCAGTGGGCCACAGTGCGGTCTCAACTCCAAACACCAAGGGAGCTAGTTCCGTTGACCCTTCGGTGGCGCGGAACTCCCTAAGGTCTTCGACTACGCATCTATGCCAAGTCTTAACCTGTCCGCCAGGTCTCGGGTTCTCCCCACCAGCAATCGTCCCGAACATCACCCGGCTGGGTAATCGATCCTTGCTTTGCCGTGCCACCCCCCCCCCGCGAAGAAGAGACGCCGTTTGCGGATGGTCGTTTCGATGCTCTCGCAACGTGTCATCTTGAGGGCCTTCGCGTACGAGAGGGTGGCATGGTCAGTACGAAGTCGGCGTTGGAAGCCAATGGCTCGCAACAGGACTTGGTGGTGAGCCGTTCGAAGCTTGGCAAAGTGTTCCGCTCTGAGGGTCCACGTCACACACCCGTAGTAAATAGGACCAAATATTGAGAGTAAAAATAGGTAAAAAAATAAGTTTTTGTGTGTACCGCAGGTCCTATTTGCTATGCCCCCCCGTAGATACTTGTAGTACGGATACCATACCTCCATCATCCATCCTTCATCTGGTGTTGCACGTCTCTAGTACGGGGGACCATAGTAATTAGGACCGAATATTGTTACTAAAAACAGGTAAACATATAGTTTTTTGTCTGTACCGTAGGTCCTATTTACTGTGACCCCCCGTAACTATGTGCGTATTGCGTAATAATGTCTCCCCAAAAAAAACGCGGGTGTGACATTTTGAAGGAAAAAGCATACTATTACGGGGGGCCATAGTAAATAGGACCTACGGTACACACAAAAACCTACGTGTTCACCTATCCTTACTAACAACATATGGTCCGTCCTATCTACTAATTTTTTTTTTTTTTTTTTTTTTTTATATCCGTTACTTTTACTATTTTTTTATTTATTTATTTTATTTTATTTTTTCCCCGTAATAGAGACGTACAACACCACATGAATATTGGATGGTGGAGGTATGGTATCCGTACTACAAGTATCTTTTCACCAGAATAGTGTACGGAGCTACGCAATATTCATCGAGCCCCGACTATCACGCAAGGTCTGCCGGGATCTACCTCATTCTGTACGTGCTCGTGAAACGAGCACCATCGAACGATTATTCGTTCCATTCATTTTTATTTTTTTATTGACACTTTTACTTTCCAGCCCCGACTCGTAGCAGGTTCTCCCCTCAGCGATCTTCTGGACAAGGCCTGGTCACAGGTGTCGTCCGTCCTTTCCCTCCCCCCCGGTATGTGCCTATTTTTATCGCGCATAGGATTCAGTATTCCCACTGCTCGTCGATTTTCATCGAATGTTGCGAACTCACGCTCTCGCGCTTTCCGCTATTTAATCACAACTGGGCCAGCAAGTGCTGACAGTACACAGCTCCTGGCAGTACGTATCTCCTGGCTGGGGGAGCTGATCAATTTTCATGCAAGACAAAGTCCCTACGAGAATGCACTCGGTGAGACTCGAACCCACGAAATTGATCTCAGGAGGTACGCGGACCACCTACCAAGCCACCGAGGACGCCGGCTGATACGATCATTCGTCATCGTGTACGACTTGAAAATATACACTTCAGCACATGCTTTGTGCTTCGCGTACCGAATACATGCATGGAACAGCAGCCGCTCCCTGAAAACATACACCACCTGGTATAATATACATAAAACAAAACGACGTTTGATTCGCAGTTAACCCCTATAGTACCGCAGTCCCGATTTGGGGACAAACCACTCTAATTCCAAGTGATTTGTCCCCAAAATGGGACTGCGGTACTGAAAGGGTTAAAAATATTGTTCGTGTTCGTAGACACAAACCAACAACTTGAAATCCAACTTGTGCGTGCGTGGGCGAGCAAATTCTTAAGCCCGCGGGTTGAGTGCTGCCCTATCGCCCTTCAACGATGTCATCGGTCGAATCATCGGACACTAAAACCACAAGCAAGCACCACCCATAGCATTGAAGGCCCGTTGCCTAGCCTCTACATCGTGCCGGATGTTAGCCGGGGGGGCGCAGAGTCTGTGTTATCAGAAAACGCCAAGCAAGAGTGTCGTCCTACGTCCACCAATAGTGCTCCAGCACTCCACGGCACACTTCGACTGGTTTTGACCGTTGACCCCTCTACCGCAACCTACGGAGCGTTTTAACCCGCATATCCGTTGGCGGTTTCGCTTTCATCGTCGTCGCATTCGCTGTCCTCGCCGCGGCTACTTCCCGACCTGTAGTCAATCTCGAAGGCCAGCCTAGCACTAGGGCTGTACGCTGTGGGTCGGTTGTCGGTTGTCTGTTGGCTATGGGCCGTAAAAATAAATCCCCTTTCCTCAAATTTTGGGAGTTCCCACCTAACAACGGTGTTATTTTTTTAGTGCCTTTTCATTCGTTTGGACCCGCCTTGCCTTGCCTCGCGGAAGATAGGCAAGATCGGCACGAAAATGACGATCAGACACGCTGTTTCAGAAAAGGTCACTCAGGCATTTTTTCAGGCATGCCTTCAAGGCCAGGGCCTAGCTCCACTGAATATTCCAAAGCGCTACGCATAACCAGATAAGATTCGCCCGCAGATATATTTCTAAAACGCTACGTGCAACCATATAAGATTCGTCTACAGGTAAACCTGGTAGTCCCAAAGCGCTATGTGCAACCATATAACGTTCACATACGGGTATATACGCTCCTATACGACGATGGATGTGTTCCTCCATCACATACATGTTCGTAAGTTTTTTGTTTCTTTCGTCGTTTCCTCCTTTTTTCTCTTCTTTCTTCTTTCAGTTCTCTTCGTGTGTTTCTTTTTTCTTTTTCCTTTTCTTTTTTCGAGTGTACATATAAGAGCATGGACATGTTCCTGGTGTTATTCAGTTGCAAGTGATACGGGATGGTATACCACAGCTGGTTAGCACCGTTTCCCTTGCGGACTGGTATGATCCAGTCGTGCGCACTATTTCGTACTTGTTTGTGATTCTCCCATCGAGATGAAATTTCATTACAGCCTGTTTTGTGACCACAGGCAGGTGTTTAGTGTAAGGCAGTACGGACCTGGGGACCGACTACTGCTAGCAGGTTGATGCCTTTGGCTCTGCTCTGGTCACTCACACGAGTTGCTTGACGATGTTAGAATTTATAAGCTCTTGTATTATTAATAGTTGCTGCTTGCCTCGCCAGATGTCTTCTGAACGAAGGGGCGAGGTGCTCACCAGAAAGGCAGGCGATGACGCCTGCCAGGTATGATAAGGGGACGATTGCTACAAACCATAATGCCGCAGCAGGGGAGAGGGGATACCATAACACTAGCCCACCCTGAAGGGCCGTATATGCAGATTCATAGAAAACTCAGGCACGAACCAAACCAATCCGGAGAATTCGGGGAATGGATCGAAGATGCGGCACTTGACAACCCACTCCCACACCTCTAACGTGCAAGGCCGTAGCCAACTACACGTGGATAATAGTTGGATTTTTAGCGTGACGGACATCATACACCCAAGAGAGGCTCGGACGGCTATCGTGCTGCGCCCAGGACGGAACCGGCTGCCCGGAGTGCCGTTCTGGGGCCAGCGCGCTTGTCGCTGTGTCCGGCCTTGCAGCGGGCTGCAGTCTCGATCGAACCAGCGGCAAGCATGGTGAAAGGAACGAGGGTCACCTGTTGCAAGCAGTGACCGAGGGGCTGCTGTGGCACTGCCAAAAACAGCAGCGGTGACACAGATGCTCGTGTTACCAACTAGCAAATAATCAGGCGGACCGGGAGAGTACGAAAAATCCCCTGCGCCGTGCGGACCAACAGCGCATGAACCTATAGCGGCTGTTGCATCAGTCTCACCGCGCGACGCGCTGGGGAAGCGGCGGATATCATACTCTAGAACGCAATCGCCAAAAAGAGAACGCATCAATAAACAGCAAGAAGCCGAAAAAAACAGACTACAAGAGCGAAAAGTCAAATTTGTCAGCGGATAAAAAAAATCAGACCTCGAACTGGTGCCAAAAGCGTCCTGCCGACGACGCCAATGTTGAGTGTGAGGCAATATGGACCGAGGGACCGACTACTGCTAGCAGGTTGATGCCTTTAGCTCTGCTCTGGTCACTCACACGAGGTGATTGGCGATGTTAGAAATTATAAGCTATTTGTGTTAGTTGCTGTTTTCCTCGCCAGATGCCTTCTGAACGAAAGGTCGAGGTGCTCATCAGAAAAGCAGGCGATAACGCCTGTCAGGTCTGATGAGGGGACGCTACAAACCATAATGCCGCAACAGGGGAGATGAGATACCGTAACACAGGATATTAGGGAGGAAGTGAGCTAATGTGGGAACATCATCATCAAGGACTCAAAGGAGACGCGCGTGTGCAAAAATTCACGGTCTGACTCGTAAAATCTCCTTCATTCAACTTGAACAAGCCTTTACGCACTGTACTGCTGTCTATTCAATCAATCCTCAAGCATTAATGCCTCCAGTAGAGCCTACCATTTATTCGAGAACATGGTTGTCACACATTGTGTAGAAGACAAAGGGGGTACTGTATAAGGCTCACCAACAATGGGTGATTGGGTCTGTTTGCCTTTCAGTTTTGGGGTTAGGGTTATGGACAGGTAGCTCACCTCTTACCCTCAGTACAGTTCACAGTATGCGAGAAAATGTATGGTCTACTTCCTGCCTTATTAAACGTTCTTTGTTAAGGTCAGTCCGTTGGGCTACTGGTAAAGGTCAACCAATCGCCTAACCAAACCAAGCCTTTCATAACACTTTCCCACCCTGGAACGGACCGGATATACGGGTCGACGCGTGTCACCAACACGCGGTTCCAATTTCTGGGGATCCAGAACTATTTTTCAAGTTCTATATATATATGAGGATATTCACTTTTCTTTCAACAAAAGCGGTTTTCATCGAACTCGAACTCAAGACCAACGACTCATGTCCTGTCGTGGACGCCAAATATTATGTCCAAGGTCGGGACACTTTGTACATCTTGCTACTACAGGTTTGCCTATCGAGCAGGTACTCGTTGGTGCTCACGTGTGTTGATTGCTTAGCGATAGAAGAAGGGCAGCTATATTCGAGCGCAATGAGAGACGGAGAGCGAGGCTCGTGCCTATCTACAAAACCCCTGGTCTTCCATCTCAAATACGCCTCCCAACTCCTACAAATACGATCCCAATACCTGGACCCAGATATTTACCGGCCTTCGAGCATCATTCAAAGCAACACGACATTAATTAATTAACCCCTGTAGGATAGCACTCCCGATAATTACTTGGAAATAGAAACATTAAAGTTCATATACAGTTAGTGCTGTACTAAAAGGGTTAACCCTAACCCCAACCCGATCAACCAATATATAGTGTATGTGTGTGCAGCTGGCGTAAAATCTGCCCGTTCGGGCGAAGTTGTTCAGACGTTGCTTGAATAAAACACAAAATGCGGGAGGGTTTTGTCACGAAACTGCATGGGACTATTTCCCATTATTGCCGGTTTCGGCTAACAACGGCGGCCTCCCACCCCGACCCAGAGCTCTAACCCTGACCGTAACCCTAGCTAACCAGAGGCCTACTTGGGCGGTGTGCTAGCTGGTCGTTGTGCTTGGAAAGGCTCTATTTCTTTGCTGTTGGGGCACATCTAACATCTAAGGTAGTCGCCTGAACGGGCAGAATTACGCGAACACGTACGTGTGTGTGTTCTTTCTACTCGACGATATCCAGGACATCCATGTCCGCGCCGATTCTTCACGACCTGGGAGCGATACAAGCTCGGTGGTCACACAACCACGACACAGAGATACTACAGCAGTATATTGAAACACAGCAAGCAGAGAAAACAAATGGAATGCCATGTTCATCGTACTGGGTACGACAGGCACATCATGTACATGCTAGCAGTAGTCCTCTTCGTCGTCTCCGATCTCCTACACTTGGGGCAAGTGTGCGTCAACGATAGCGTTGCTTATTGTACACCGGGTCTGCAAAAAACTATGTATACCCTGTTGTAGCTTAGTATACCTGGTACACTACAACTCTCAAGTTCAAGGTCGGGACAATTTGTATCCCTTGTTAGGTTTGCCTATTGAGCAAGTACTCGTTGTTACTCACATGTATTGAATGTTTAAGAGATATTTGGGGGGGTTTTTCGAGCACGATCAGAGACCGAGATCAAGGCTCGTGCCTCGCCGGGAAACCCCCTGGTTTTCCATCTAAGATGGGCCTCCCAAGTACTACAAGTACGATCCCAATACCTGAACCCAGGTAATTAACGGCTTTTCGGCCTCGGTCAAAGCAGTACCATAACAAGCAGCAGCAACTACTGCTGTACGTAGTATTATCATACCAGGTATGGTATATAGTACAAGCGCTTCGTGTCGTGGGCGGTTCCGCCCCGTACGCTCGTTCGGGAGGAAGAACAGAAGAACGGAACAGACGGCTCAAGCAATTAGGTGCAACCAGGCAACGCCTGATGCCAAGAGCTCCATGCTCCATCCAGGAAAACAACCCGAACGCCGTATGCCGTACGTACGTACATACCCCAGGTACGGTACTTATATTCTTCTCTTGATATGCTGTACCAGGTATGTAAGAAGAGAAAGCACAGCACGGCACAGCAGCACCGCAAAAGCAATGAAAATGAAACCGATATTCCGAAAAAGAAAAAAAAAAAAAACGTCCCCTCTCATGTAATTTTTTTTCTGCCTGGTCGGAGCACAAGAAGAAAAAAATCGAGCGGCAGAACAGCCTGTTTTGTGACTGCACAGACCACAGGCAGAGTTTCAGGGAAGTGGGCTAATGCGAGAATTTGGGAGTAAAAAAAATCAGGCCAACTACTCAGAGTTCATTTTTTATACGAGAATTTACAGCCAAGCATTTACCCTCGGCGAGGAACGCCACTCTAAATAAATATGTAACAGCCTACTACTAGTAATTGGTGGTAATGAGGCGCGACCTCAGCAATACCTGCAGTAGTCATATCTGCGATGCATCATGCACAAAACATTTATTTGATTTGTGCTGAACCAACACGAACGAACATAGCAGCATCAGCAGTAGCAGTGGGACGCACGAGGCCAGGGTCAGCGTCGATGTACGCTCGGCGGCTCGGCTTGTCAATCTAACCCTTGAACCCTTTGTACACATCTACAGCAGCAGCAGAAGTGTTTCTCCTGCAACAAAACAGCAGCAGCAGTAGCAGTAGGACACACGACGCCAGGGTCAGCGTCGCTGTACGCTCGGCGTGTCAATCTCACCCCTTGAACCCTTTGTACACGTACTCGATTTTGTCCTGTGTTGGTTTTGAACTCGAAATTCGGCATAATAATTTCAAGACGAAAAATCTGCACTCGACGTGCTCTGTCCAAGAGAGAACTTCTCGTAGCAGGTAGCAGGTGCCACCGCTACTACAGATGATGTACGACATCTACAGCAGAGCTTCTCCAGCAGCAAAACAGCAGCAGCAGCAGGACACACGAGGCCAGGTCAGCGTCGCTGTACGCTCGGATTGTGTGTGAACCCTTCGTACATGTGTTTCCTGGTCCCGAACTCATAATTTGTAAGACGAAAAATCTACAATCTGACGTGTGTCCAGCAGAGCTTCTTCTAGCAGTGCCACCACCACTACTACTGCTGTACAACAACTATTATACAGCAGATACTCTCCTGCTTCTCAGTCCCCTCATCAGCAGGAGGATGGGCCTGCAGCATGTCTCGGGGACATGACCCGAACGCTCGTTGCTGTGGACAGACACAGTCTGCCTACCTACGAGTACTCGTAGAGCTAGCTGGGTTTCAAAATATAATGTGTTGTTGGTTCTGTGTTTTTTCAACATGGCCCAGCACCAACATGTGCCTACACACGTTGCCACACCTAACTCGAGCTGCTGTGAACGACTTACCACCGCACCAGCACCAGGAGGTCTGTTTTGTGTGTGCGCGTCCACAGAGCCCGCCGGGACTGGAATTGGTGCGGTGTGCGTCGAGGGCGGTGGTCAAACGTTGCCCAAAAAAATGTTGAATCACACACACATACACGCTCACCACACACACACACACACACATACAGAGAAACTCAAAACAAGGCACCCCACGCTCGTATCCGAGCCGCTATGAAGAGGCTTTTTTTTTCTTGGAAAATTCCAAGAAAAAAAAGGCTCGCCCGCTTTTAGCGCGCTTCGCGCGCCTCATTATTAATGCTACTGCTTGTCTGTATGCTCAATGATGACATCACAATAAGCCGTGAACCTTCTATCAATAGCCGAATTTGGGGTCGCGTACTGCTGCTTGCGCTTGTCGTGATCAACAAGGGGGACATTTGTCATATTTCCATCTGGAAGAAAAAGGAGTAATAAGAATAGTACCGTTGTAAAAGTTGGGTGGCATCTACTCACCTACTACTGCCGTGGCCGTGGCATCTATACAGCAGCACTACAGCAGTAAATTAAGGGAGGGGGGGGTAAGTTGTGGTTCGTAGTTGCACGCACAACAACAGCGAACATCAACAATCATCCACCATCTTCAACGCAACGTGAACGAGAACGATGAGCAATTAGCGGTTTTACCTATTAATACTGCTGCCTGGTACAGCAGTACCTATCTACTACACACGCAGCAGTATGTAGGTACCAGGTCTGTGTGTGTGTGTTCTTCACATTAAACCGTTCTTCTACTCGTCGACATCCAGCAAGCCCAGCTTCCGTGCTGATTCTTCACCCTAGAAGGATGCGAGCTCTGTGGTCACAGACTACGACACAGAGATAACACACCGTAAAGCATTAATATAAGCATACGCAATACCATGCCTTCGCACTACTGCTGTAGGTGCGGCCGCGACACAAGGTACGTACTCGTGGAATGAAAAAAAATCCGTACCCACAAAGTAAGTACATGTATACACCACTACCACCGCAAAAAGAAAGAGCGCAAAGCCTTACCCTGCTCTCTCGTAGCCGTAAGTTCGTGGCTCCACCGAAATCCAGGCCCGGTTCCTCTGACCAACCGAATGATATACAACAATTGTTCCCAACGGAGGAAAGTTGCAACGCCCCGGCCTGTGAATGTGGTATAAGCAATGAGAATAACGGACGGAATGAATACTCAGCGGTCAGTCAGTCAGTCAGTCAGTCAGCCCCATTCGGAGTTGCACTCAGGTTCTGTGGCATTTTGATTATCATCGAGGATCGGGGATTGGGGGAGGCGAGAGAGGCAGAGAGCAGAGAGCATGATGCATGGGGGCAAGGGGGGTGCTGTTCTCAGTTCCGCTGCTGTCGTTGGAAAGGAGTATAGGGACACCATGCCATGTGGGGTTGGGGTCGGGGTCTGTTGCGGTTACAAGGGGGTAACATAATACATGCATGCAGCAACAAACAGCAGTGATAATAATATTTATTAATAGTAAGATGAAGGTGTATTATTAGTATGTATACCATCAATAACAATCTGACGTGCTGCCTGAGTACCTGGTGCAGTACAGACTGCACTGCTATGCTACATGCTGCAGCAGTAGAGCAGTAGTAATAATGTAATAATACGAGAGTACATCAGACAGAGACACAGCAGCAGTAGTATTAACTAATTAATCGTTAATCGTCCTAGTCATTTTATTTATTTAGATACATATATTCATGCCACATATTTGGAATGACGAAAGTCATCATCCGTAAAAATTGGAACGATACAGAGAAGATTAGCATGGCCCCTGGAGTAAGGATGACACGCATAAATCGAGAGGTGTATCGAAACTTTTTTTTTACTTCTTGTTGTCATTGTATATACCAACCATACTACCACTCCGAACCAAAAGATTAGCATGGCCCCTGGAGTAAGGATGACACGCATAAATCGAGAGGTGTATCGAAACTTTTTTTTTACTTCTTGTTGTCATTGTATATACCAACCATACTACCACTCCGAACCAAAATATATGGACCGTTTAGACTGAATAATTATATGCTAACGTTCCCTATATTTCGGGTCCGAGTGGTATTATCAATAATACTCTCGATCCTCATAAAGGGAATCCAGCATCCACTGATTTCAGACACATATTTTTTGTACGTACGCTGGTATTATTGATAGATAGATAGATGTTGCCACAATCATCTGATTCAGTCCTGAAGTTATACTTGTTTGACCACCTACTCTTTGTTTCGGGAGTCAATGTGAGGACAACAACAACTTGATGACTATAATATGATATACGAGTAAAAACTGAAAACCCCTACGTACGAAGTTCGTACTGGTATCAAATACACAGTCGTATATATTTTTAAAAATTAGAAAACAAAACAGCTATTATTAGTAGTAGTAGTAGTAGTAATAGTATCTATGCTTGCTGTGAGATCGAGGATTTTTTATCGAAACTCATCTATCTAGATTATGTCTTAACTTTGCGAGCTGTGTGATACTTCGATCGCGCGTACCACGGGTTTTATGTATATACCTGGTATATATATATATATGATGGTCTCATGCAGGGAGTACAGCAGTCCGTGTATATCAGATATACAACAACATGAGGACGAAAATATCAAACACCGCAGAATTCAGGCAGTGTATGTGTCTATATATAATAATATTTAATTGGGAAATAAAAATAAATTTCGACTATTAATACGACGAACTAATAATATGACTATAAAAAAAATATATACTTCATTATATACAATATACATACATAATACGGAGAGTCGTGTCTCATTATTGTAGGTGAGGAGTTCCTGATGATGAGGGTGATGATGCTCGATAACTGAAGCTAAATAGAACGACATAGTAGGAGCCTCTTGACTTTTGGCTTCTTCTGACTTCGGGTCACATTCCTTTTTGTCGCAAATTGCGCGAACCGAAAAAATAAAAACACTTGTTTGTGCGATCTTGAAGCAAGTACGGTCTTAATAAGGTCTACTATTAAATATTGTTATATACCAATACTATTAATAATATACTTCACTGCTGTACCATGATAATAGTTGGTCTAAGATCTACTGTTCTTATATACCAATACTTAGTCTACTTACTGTACTTACTTGTACTTCGCTTTACGTATCCAACATAATAATACCTATTCTTGCTTTTTTGCCTTGCCTCTCGCTTTGTTTATTTTCCCCTCCCCGCCGTCCGTGTGCCGGCACCTTCCTCTCCTCCGTGTTTCTTCGTCCGTGCAGCAACCGCAACACTCCGTACGGTAGTAGTACTAGCTGTCCTTGAGTATACGTACGTGTGCTACCCTACCCTTCTAGCAGCCTTCTTGCTGATCTCCTAACGTCAATTTGCATTCGCTTTCAGAATTTACTTTTTTTAATTGCCTTTTTTTTTTTGCTTGTTGTATTCTCGTACCCGGTACACTGGCATTTCACTTGCTTTGACCGATGAATTTGGGATCATTTTATGTTTTTGGTCTTCCTCTGTCTCACATATGTGACCACAGAAATAGTATTTCTCTACGATGAGGATTCAGGACGGACACCACAGAATTTAGTTTAGTATATCTCTCTACAGGATAAGGAATCAGGACATGACTACTGTGGGTGGGGTGTACTGATGATGAAACTGGGGAAACTGGGTGGAAAGGACAATCATACGAAGACAACATACACACCATTGGCCCCAACACATAGATATGTTAATAAATATCTCACTGTCAGTATATTCCACAAAGTACGATCCCCTTTCGCGTGCATGACTAAAAGCACTCTACGAGTACTACATACGGTACTAGTAATACTACTATACCAGGTATGCTACTGCTGAGATCAAGGTCGGGATACTTTGTACCCCTGGACAGGTTGCCAATTAAGTTGGTACTCGTTGGTACTCACGTGCGTTGTTCGCTCAGAGATAAAAGAAGAGCAGCTTTGTTCCTTTCGTGCAAGCGAAGACTATGAGCCGAGCTCGTGCCCCGCTGGGAAAACCCCTGGTTTTCCATCTACGAAACGCCTCCCAAGTACTACAAATATCATCCCAATACTTGAACCCAGGTAATTACCGGGCTTTCACCCTCATTCAAGGCAGTATCATAACAACACTAGCCCGCTATGATAAGCCGTATATATGCAGAAATATGGGAAGTTCGTGGAAACTGCGATTCCACGAACTAGAACATGATGAGTCGAAGATGCGGCTCCTCAAAACCTACTCCTACACCTCTGAACGGCGAGGCAACGAAGCCGACAAGGTACGTAAAAAAGAAAGGAAGGAAGGAAGGCCTAGCCCTAAGGGGCAGGAATAAATCGTCAACGAAAGCGATCGCCATGCCACCCGCAACGGCGGGGGGGGGGGGGGGGAGTTTCGTGGAAAAGCGAAAAGTGAATCCCAAAAACGAGAAGAGAAACAACACAGAATACGCCAAGAACCACCTATACCCAGCCTACAACTCTGGAAACGCGTCCTGTGCCACAAATGAGTGGCCCGATTACCCAGACCAGCCCCGACCCTGAGCGGGGGGGTAGGCAGGACAAAATACGCAAAAACCATCCCCAACCCAGCCCAAGAAAAAACAAACCAGAAACACCGAGCAGAAAGCCCCCCACCCAAAAACTCGGAAAACGTCAAGAGGTAGACAAACCACCCCCCAAAGTCCAGGAAAACGACAAGAAAAAATTATATCGAGTGCAGCCGAGAAGCGAAAGCCACGTATCCACGGCGGCGCCTCGAGATTCATCCACGTTAGGCTGGACCTCCCGTGCTAATGCGCTAGCTGAGTGAATTTGCAGACCCCAAGAACCTCGTACAGCTCTCGTCGAAGTCGTGAAGCGCGCCGGAGAAAGAGGAAGCTTGATCGGTCCCGGGTCGTCCAAAACTCGAATCAAATATACTCCATCCGTTGGCGTAGTCGCGCTGATTTTCCCGAACCACCACAGACCGTCGTCGCCCTTGTATCAAAAGTGGGCCCCGTTAGGAAGCACAGTGTTGCAGTATCGGCGAAGCCAATCGGCGCACGATACGCAGCCATAGCCGGGTGCCAGAAACCACTCGCCGTTATTCCGAGAACGCTCCCGTTGTCCCGCGCCGATTCTCATTCGGCGGTACAGGCGGTTGGTTTGGCGGTGCTAGTTCGGGGTTCCGGCCCAGTATCGCAAAATTTCGTTGCGAGAAAGCTGAATGTCCGTTTCCCGTTCCCAGGATGGACGGGATAGTCCTGTCCAGTGCGTCTCGTACATCACCGCGATGACGCCACCTCGACCTCTGACCGACTGGTGTCCGGTAATCTTTTCCACTTCGAGTCGTTGAAGAGGGTTCGAGACGTCGTCGTGGGTGACGTGGTACGGGGGGGGTTTCTTGGAAAAGTTGTTGAGCGCGTATTGCGTCAACCCCGCCGACAAATACTTCGGCATGTCGCCACTGTCGTGGGGGTTGACACAGGGCTTGCAGCGTTGGACTGATACGCGCCGGCGAGCATCAACGCCGGGTATATCGGAAGGAAGATAAAATACAGGAGCTTTGCCCCGAGAGGAGATCCGTCCGGGATGTCCGCTGAGGAGCAGGGGCCAACTGCAAGCACTTTGTAGGGGTCCGTCCAGTTGAGTGAGAGTTTGGCCTTGAGGACCTTGGCGTCCGTGCTAGGCTTCGCGCCTTGGCGGATGGTGGCCGCCTTGGCGGATGGTGGCCGCCGTATTGTACACCCACGCCCAGCCGCCAACGTCAAATTTGGGGACTGGACGCAGAGCGTCGGAGAGGGCGAAGTTGCGGTGGTTCAGGCGAACAACAGTGAGGGCGTGGTGTTCGCGAACGATATCGTACGTGCGCTGCTGGCGGTCCGTCGCCAAGTCGCAGTAGGCGAGGTGGTCGCGGGCCAAGCTCTGGTGGCCGGCGACTCCAGCACGCTCGAAAATCGTGAGAGGAAGGCGTGGCAGTCGACCCATATGGACCTCGTTGGGAGCCAAACCCGCGGCGGCGCTGACGGAATTGTTGTACGCAAATTCGACATGAGGGAGCTGTTCATCCCAGTTGTTTTGGAGCTCGTTGGCGACCATTGCCAGCTTCTGGGCCATCGTGTAGTTTACACATTCCACCCCACTGTTGCCGTTTGGGTAGTAAGAGCTGGTGGCAATTTTTCGAACCTAGAGAAGCTGATAAACGGCGTGCGAAAGCTTGGAGCAGAACTGGAGGCCGTTGTCCGAGAGGATGCTGCGCGGGCACCCCCAGAGGGGAATATACCGATTAATGAGAATGTTAGCCGTGCCTTCAGCGGTGAACTCTGCCGCCGTAACGGCGTACATGTCGGCTCGGTTGCTGAAACGATCAGTGAAAAGCAGGATGTAGATATTTCCTGGAGGCGTCGCCGAGAGAAGGCCGAAATAATCGATGCTGACGGCGATGCCGGCCCTTCTGGCTAGGGCAACGTGATGGTGGGCCGGACCGTCTGCCGCGACGTTTTTCGTGCTGGCACTTAGAGCAGTTGCGTAACCACCGGGTGCAGATGCTCATACGGATCCACCAGTAGAAGCGTTCGAGCATACGTAGGGTGCGCGCGGTTCCTAGGTGGCAGGACGCTGTGGAATGGCAAGCCTGCATGACCCAGGGGCCCATGAGCAGCAGCACATAAATGCGAATAGGCCCGTCCTTCAATAAACAGCCCGCACGATCCACCGGGTGTTACGTGTCTGACGCAGGGGGGGGGGGACGGCTGTCGGACGAGTAGAACGATGCCCCCGTCGGTGGTGTGCAAGAGGCCTTTGTTAGCCAGCTCCTGAACCTCCGAACAGAGAGGGCGCTGGTGGGAGGGAAACACGACAAAAAGTCGGCGGGCAAAACTTCCGGCCGGCCAAGGGCTATGTAGCGCATGGCGGCGTTGCACGCGGGCTTGGCTTGTTGTTCCCGAGCCCAGTCGGCGTGCGAATAGCTCGCTGCGGAATCACCGAACTGAATTTCGGCAGCTGCGCCGAGGACGTCCAAGTCGGTCGTGGTGACGGGCGGTGCGTCAGTTGACGACGGAAGACCTAAAAGAGGAGTTCCCACGGGCTCGGTGCAGTCGCGGTCGGACGGCATGGGTACCGTCGGGATCGACGAGGCGGCAGGAGCCGGGGCCATAACGACGGGGGCGGGCGGTCGCGGCCGTGGGGCTCGTGGCGGGGTGATAGCACGCCGGACGAATGGTCTAGGGGCCCCGTCGGGCCCGAAGCCATAATCAACAGCAGGCGGCGCGGTGCCAGCGGCAGCGGCTGTTCGTCGGCGCGTCCGAGTGGAGACGCGGCCTGAAGGCGGCAAGATGTTCAGAGGCGCCGCGGTGTCAGGTGGCAAAGGGGCAGACGCGGCCGGATCAGTGACCACGGCGGAACCTTCTCCCTTTAGAGTGCTCGTCGGGAGAGGAGCGCGCTGGGCGACAATCGTCGCTGCAGCGGGGGCTTCTGCAGAGCCCTGGTCGTCCCCGGAGGGTACGACAAAAACTGAAGCGAGAACGGAGTTGGCGGTGGGTGAAAAAACCTTCAAGCCAGGACGACGATCGACGATAGCGACGGAAGCAGATACACGAGCGACGAATCTCCCCGAAGGAGCAGAAAGGTCTTCAATCCTCATACATGGCCCGTGTGCGCGAAAATCGCTGAAACCCGAAGAGGTGAAAGGCAGCCCACCCAAGACGGCACTTTCAGTGTGGGGCATCAGCCCACTCAAACCGACACCAGGGGTCGGCGAAGAGCGAGTGCGAAGCCCGCAGGCGCGGATGAGGAAGATACCACCGTCCTCGACGGAGGTGGGGCTGTTAGACCCACTGTGGATGTGTTCTGTGGCGGGCTCCGGCAAGCGGGATAGAAAATCAGCATTTCCCTTGGCGCTGCCCTTGCGGTACTCGAGGGTGTGGTCGAACGCGGTGAGGAACTCGGGCCACCACTGGACTGGCGCGCTGTGGTCCCCTACCTTGCCGATGCTCTCAAGTGCTTTGTGGTCTGAAAATATGCGAAACTTCGTCCCCCATAGGTAACCTCGGAGTCGTTTGATGGCCCAGACAATGCCGCTAGCTTCCAGATCCAGCGGGGCCCAGTGTCGCTCGGAATCGAGGGTAGCGCGGCTGATATAAGCAATGGGTCGTACCGAGCCGTCGGGTTGTTCTTGTTCGAGCGCGGCACCAAAATCGTCGATGCAGGCGTCGCAGTACACGTGGAAGGGGCGGGAGCTGTCGGCTACGGTGTCCTAGTCAGGGAAGACCAAAATCGGTGGGGCAGCGATCTCGGCGAGGATCTGGCGGACGATAATTTCCATACCCGGCGTAAAGACGTACTTAAACCCCTTCCGGAGAAGGGTGGTGAGATGGCGGATCCTTTTAGACAGGTCGGGCAGGAATTCGCGATAATATCCCACGCCGCCCATCAGCGCACGGACCTGCTTGAGGTTCTTGGGCATGGATATTTTCTTCAAAGCCGACACTTCGTCCGCGTTTGGGCGTATCCTCGCGGGCGAAATGAGTGGCCCAGAAGATTTGGGTCCGTGGCGCCGAGGCGAGCCTTCGAGGGGGAGAGCTTGAGCTTGTGTTTGCGCAGGCGTTCGAAGAGGGCTCGTATCGTCTTGACGTGGGCCGTCGGACCACAGTCCAAAACGATGGCATCATCGAGGTAGGCCGCCACCTGTGCCAGACCTTTAATGACTTTGTTAGTCACTTTGACGAACCAACCGGCGAAGCACTGCTGCCTTGGGGCATGACGATCCACTCGTAGAGACCCGTGGGAGTGCAAAACTCCGTGAGAGGGGCGGTGTCCTTGTGCGTGGTAATCTGGTGAAACGAGGAGACCAAATCGAAGAGGTAAAACACCCGTCCCTTCCCCGGAGAGTCGAGGACTTGATCCACGCGAGGAATAGGCAGCTGGCTGAGGCTGCTAATCTGGTTGAGTTTCTTGTAGTTCACGGTGATCCGAACGCCTCCAGACTTCTTCTGGATGACCACCAGTGGGCTCGAGTACGGAGAGGTTGAGTGTTGGATCAGGCCTTCCGCGAGGTACTGGTCCAAGGTGGCCTCCACTTCCTTGGACAGGATGGGATTGAGGCGGTGCGGCCTGGAAGTGACAGGAGCGCTTCCTTCCGAGATCGAAATCACGAAAGGCATCAACGAGCAGGAAACCAAAATCCGACTTGGACTTTGAGAAAACGTCAGGAAATTCGCAGCGAACATCTCTCAGCTGTTGGCCTCGGGTGTCCAGTCCGTGCCGTGAAGGTCACAAGACACTGCTCGTAGATGTAACGGCAAACGCGCTCAGACGCCCAGGAACGAAGCACGCTGTTATGGGCTCAAACGCTCAAGCCGTGCAGGCGAGGGCGAGGCTGGAGCTGCGAGGGGCAAGTTATAACTGATGAGACTGGAGACACCTCAGATAGACCGGAGGGAGGGCTGGGGGCTCGGTTGTCCTGCTGCAAAACGTCCAGCGAGACGCTCAGCAGTGGGGCGTGGGCGACGCCGAGGATATCCTCCGGCTCGAGATCCGCCACTCCAACGAGGGGAAGAACCTGTCGTCCGGAGGCGACGAAATGCTCCTCGACCGTTGAGGGTAGGTCGGGCTGGGGCATCCTGTCGACCAAGTAGTGTCCAGTGAGAGCCGGGGAGCCATCGCGGCGAACCAAGTTGACAGCAAGCAGTTGGGGATCGTCGGATAAGGTAACGCCTACAGCGCTCTCGTAGCGTAAATGGAAGCCTCCACCCGAAGCGGCGGGGTCAAATGGCGTACACGGACATGCCTGTCGGGGCGTGGTGAACTAACTCCAGCTCGCCAAAAACGCGTTGGTCTGACGGCCGAGGTCGTAGAGAGCGGTAGGAGCGGCTATTAAAACGCACCCAGCTGTCACGTCCCAGCGGTACTGCATGCTGCATCACTGAGGGGGGGAGCATGCAGGCGCGAGGGAGCACGCAAGCTCATTTTCTCGAAAAAATTGGATGCTCAGGCGCACACTCGTCGAAGTCTTCAGAGGGGCCGATTTGCCATAACCCCCCAAGAACGAGGGGCGCATTTCTGCTCGCACGCGATGGATGCCGCACCAACCGAAAGCATGCGGTACAAAACATCTCGTCGAATGAAAGTCTGCGGGGAGTCAGTGTCAAGAAGCGCTACGCGACCAAAAGATGCAAGAACGCCAGCTCCGCTGTGAATCGCGATGGTTGTGAAAGAGGCGCCGTCGAGAGTAATGGTGCCCCCGACGAGGCAGGGGCCTTGTTCTGGCGGCGCGAGGAAGGGGTCGACACTAGGGGCGACAGCCAAAACCTCGGGGCTGTGATCAGCGGGCGCGTCAGAAAAACAGGTTGAAGACTCCAAGGGGGGACCTGGGCATGCGCGAGCCACGAATAAAGGGCGGGGCGGCACTGGTGATATCTAATGAATTCTGTCAGGCGTGGTTGGAGTGCAAAATTGATGAAAGGAGGCAGGGTGTGCGAACCCGGCCTCACTTGAGCGGAGGGTGTCGCGAACGGCGGAAAGAGCTTTCCAGCATTTTTTTTTCCCACGCCACCGAGAAGGGTCTTGAGCCTCGGGGTCGTCTGCCCGGAGACCGATGCCACACACGGGGTCAAAGGGGCTGGCTTCGGCCAAACTTTTGGTGCCAGTGCTCAATAGGTGCTGCTTCATGGCCGGGTTCTGGGTGAAATTGGGAAAAGTACCAGCAAGGACGGCGTCTCCCCGAACACGGTCCCAAATAGCGCAGTCGAGGTTATGCACGCCTCGACCGAGGCGTTTGTGCTCGCGTGGGTCTGGCAAGGCCATAATTCGCTCAGCTGTGCCGTGGTCCTGAAAAAGGCGAGACTTTTCAGCCATTATAAACTTCTCCGCGCAGGAATATGACACATCGTCAACGGTATAAGACGAGGGTGACTACTGCGAAAAATAGGAGGGGGGCTGCCAGAACAGTACCACCCGCTCCGTTGAATACTCGAGAGTAGGGTCAAAGACCGACGGTGCCGATTCGTCGGTGGCCGCAGTTGTGGTGTGTGTGGGGGAGTGTGCTTCTGTGAGAGCACTGAGCCCCTGGTGCACGAGGCGAGTCCGGTTCCATGTATACCGACTCTGTATCACCATTGCCCGTAGGCAAAAAAATACCAGAAGGTTCTCTTGCTGCGCCCGATGGACTATGTCCTAGGTCGAAGGGGGCTGAGGGCTCTGAGCCCGTTCTGCTTGAGGAGAGCTGCGATTCTTCCGAATTTAATGGGTATGCTGTCCGTTTGATCTGACCGGAGGCCTTGGTTCACCACTGGCTCGACGGGCAGTGTCAGGTTTCTCCTGTTCCACTGGAGCCGAAGGAGCGCTGTGCACGTGGAGTGGCGCGCGCG
This sequence comes from Macrocystis pyrifera, assembly GCA_031763025.1. Lineage (NCBI taxonomy): Eukaryota > Phaeophyceae > Laminariales > Laminariaceae > Macrocystis > Macrocystis pyrifera. Next base: position 2,677,378 of record JASSKH010000026.1, read on the forward strand.
AACACGAAAGAGGACCTGCAGACCCTGTAGACGGCTTCAAGAACGGTGCTCGGGTGGGGGGCAACAAAGGGTCCACCGGAGAGGGCTTCCGTCTTGTAGACCAGGTAGGGAAGGGGGACGAGGTAGCTAATCTTATCGACTCCTCCTTGATAGGAACAAGGGTGGAGCGGCCACCGTTATTGCGAGGAAACGCCGAGTTGAGCTTCAACTGAGATCTCGGGGTTTCGGTGTTGGCCTTCCCGCACCTCAAACCGACCGCCACCGCATGGTCGATAGGTGAAAGAGAGAGACACCCTCGCTGAAAAAAAAACGACGCGACGACTCGACACTCGTGGTGCTGCGCGGTGCGTGGTTCGGGAGAGTGGCGTTTGACGCGCCTGCTCTGGTGCCCAAGTTGAGGGGAGAGGCGTTTGAGGCGCGGGCTCCCGACGCCGGGGAAGACGCCCGGGGGCTCCCCGGTGAAATAAATGTGACTGAGTTGCTGCATCGGGCCGACGTACGGGGCAACGCGCGGGGCGAGAGCGGAGCAGGTCGGCGCTGAGCGCTGAGAGAGCCTGGGACGTAAGCATCTTGTGAAATCAACGTGTTTTCTCCTGGCAATGCTGGCGGCGGACGGGCAGGAGGGGCCGAACCGCCGTCGACCTGTCACTTACCGGCGCGGAAGGTGCCTGGCTGGCGTCCGTTCGGGTTTTCGCCCGAGTTATGCAAAGCACCGTAGCGAATCCCCGAGGAGGGAGCTGGGGCGGAAGAGACAGGGGCGGTCGAACGACCACCGTGATGCCCGGAGTGAGACCGTTGGTGTCCTCGTTCCGCGTGTGTGTGTTGTAGTCGTCACCTTGTCTGTGCTGTTGACGTTGGCCGTGGTGCTACCCACGCGAGTGGCCCGAACGACGCTTTTGTTTCTTCTGGTTGTGTTTGTTCGATAGTGATTTGTACTCGCGACGGTGTCTGATCATGCGTTTTGCCAACGGCGGAACACTTTGTCGTCGTCGCCGAGCGTTCCGAGGTCGGGGTTCAAAACGCCGCTAAGGTTTTGAAAGAGGTGTCTACTCTGTCTGAGTGAGTGTGAGTCTTCGTGGCAGTTCAAGAAAGCGGTGGCTTCGGGTTTCGCTGAGGGCGGCGGCGCGAGCGTACGATGAAAAGAGGCCGCTCCAGAGGGGAAGGTCATCGGTCTGGATGGACATGCAAACAGCGTGAACTTTAGCATAGTCGTGTTCTTCTAGGGGCCAGCAGTTGGAGGAGGTGTCAAGCCACGGGTCGAGGCACTCAGGGATGGATTAGTTGACATTCATCACAAGCGGATTGTTGCGCGATCCCGTCTGCCATGAAGGCGACTGGGGAAGCGTCCGGCCCTGGCCGCGACCATTACTGGCGGGTCGGAGCCCCGACGGGGCGGATGACCACACACCCGTCGAAGAAGCAGGCAAAGACAAACATTTTTCGCCGTTGATGGTAGGTACCTTATTCTTCGCGAGAGTCTCAAAAGCCAACGACATGGCGTCCAAAGTACCGAACGGCCTCGGTACCGTAGCCAAAACTCCCGGGTACAGCGTGGGCATCAAGCTGGGGTACTGTTCGCTAACTTCCATCCGAACCCCCTCCAAAGCAACCTCCATCCCCGGTGCCAAAACATGCTCAGTCGCCGTCGCTGCCGACACCACCTCTCCAAATGAACGGCTAAAATCGCAAAAGGGAGTCCCGTTAGGCACGCCAAACTTATGCAACTTGATGTAGCTGGCCCCCGTGTCGGTGCGGTCGAAGTGGTTGCTCAGCAACCTCCAGAGGAGCGTGAACACCCCCGGTCCCGTCGCTCCGGCTGCGAGGGCGCGCGACACCTGTCCAAAGCAGTCATCCATCAAGGTAGTGAGGGAGGTGGTCGTGGGCTTGTCAAGCGTGATGGCACGCGCGAAGGGTTTCTGGAGGGGGTACTCCCAACCGGGTATCCAAACGGTAGAACTAAGGCCTTCATGGCTGCCATCGTTGCACATCATGAGAATATAAGACGCGGAAGCCTTGACCGAACGAGTAAGTTGTTGCGCGGCATCGGAAGGCTTAATCGAAGAGGGAAAAGGTAGGACAGAAATGCGAGAGATGTCTTCGAGTCCCAGGTGTTTGTACGCACCTTGAACGTCGGCTGTGTGTTTTTTCGCGTGTGCTTTTTCGCGGCGGCTGCGGCGGCGGAGTCGATCGCCGATGTTCGGGCGTGATCAAGGTTAGATGACACGGGCATGGCGCGGTCATCGGACATGGTCAAGTGACTAAGACGCGCGGCGGAAGAAGCAACATCGGTCAGCGAGGGAACCACTTGCCTCTTGCTGGTAGCGCCCGTGACCTCGGGGACGGGGGCTCTTCTGCTGCCGTCCGAGGAGGAACTAGAGGTACTGGCTCGAGAAGCGTTTCCCCGTGGCTTGTATCTGCTGTTGCGCTCGTCACTCGAGCTCTCCTTCCCCTTGCCTTTGTTTCCCCGACGTCCAGCCCCATTTCGCCGAGACGTGCCGCTGCCGTTGTCCCCACCTGAGCCCCGTCAGAACCTGCCGTCCTGACCGACCGAATCCCCTCCAACACTCGGGCGCCGGCGGTCCCGGTCGCCAGCGGGAGCTGTCCCGGGCCACAGAGCTGTCGCCAACTTCCGGGTGCTGGTGGAACCCGGTTGTCCGAGGGGCCGCTGAATGCGGCGTGGTGTTGTCCAGCATCCGGTCCCTTGTCGGGGAGGTGGGGTCCCTGGTGGGCGGAGTGCGTCCGGCGCTTGCAGTGGATGAGGCAAGCGGCAGGTTTCGGCCAAGAAACGGTGGTGGAAGAAGCGTCGTGCGCTTTCCGAATGCTGACCACCAGAGCCATGGTGTACGCACGGCGTTGCTGTGCCTCCCAGGGGCCGTCCGTCATCTGTATCCAGGCGTCGTTGACTGAGAAGTCGTCCTCGGGCATCTCGCGTCGGAGTCGGCCAGCGGTAGAGACCACCATTGTCGCCGCCTCAGGGAGGAAGCACGGGGTGGGCTCGGCCGCCATGCAGGCGACACTCCCCTGCAGGAAGTCGAGGTCCGGGCGTCGACCGCGATGGCGCTGGAGAGGTGCTGGTCTGAGGTACCAGATCCGGGGGCGGGGGTGGGGATTAGAGCGGTTAACGTCGCCGCGAGGGGAAGGCTCTCCGGCGAGACTCCGGCCTCGGCAACGGGTCTTTGTGGCGCTGTTCGTCCGTGCAGTCCGCACGTCTTCCCTAACGCGGGAAGTTGTTTCCCGGGCGCGGGAGGCGGAGCGCGCGGCGTCCTCGGAGGCCGCGGCGGCAGCCCTGGAGGCGCTGCGGCAGTCTCTGAGGTTCTGGTAGCTTCGGCGGCGGCGCGAGCGGCAGCTGGTGCTTCTTGCTCGGCCGCCGTAAGCGCGTGCGCCCGGCGTCTCGCGGTTTTCTCTGAGGTGGCCCCGAAGGCTTCGGCGGTGACCAAAGTCCGCTCGGCCGCGACGACATCGGTTTGATCATCAGTGGCAGCAAGAGTCCGCTCGGCCCCGACGATGTCGGCCTGATCAGGCGCCGGGCATGCCGCCGTGATCTCCGTGGTGCGCCCCGAAATGGCCGGCCAGTACTGGAGAATGGCTGCCCTGTCCGGCGAAGGGAGGGAGGTCCATGCTTCAGCCAGCCGGGGAGGCGAGGCTTGGGCACTGCCAGGCTCCGCGGCCGCCAGCCGCTCGCTCGTCCTCCGAGTCAGGGTGTTCGAAGTCCACGGCGTCCTCCAGAGTCTTGGGGCCCCGGAGCTCGAGTGTCCTCTCTCCCGACGAGGGAGAGGAGCCGTAGGTTCTTAGCCCGCTGGTAGACCTGGCAGGGCTGGATGCCTCCTCCCATGTATTTGCCGTCCGTGACATGCTGAAGCGGAGGCGGGCGGAAGGTGTCGGGGCAGGGAAAGACGCCGGGGTAGGGGGGGGGGGGGGGGGGCGGGTTAGGCGGGTCTCAGGGTCGTAGGGCGCAGGAGCAGTGATGGCAACAGCCGCGGCTTGCGCTTCAGCAACTTATACAGCAATGGTCAAAGTATGACGCGCCATGCGGTGAGCGCTACGAGCCTCAGCAACTTGTGCAGCAGTGGTCAAGGTGTGACGTGCCCTGCGGCGAGCGCTACGAGCGCTGGGCGAGCGATCATCGGTCACAGAAGGTGTCGCGATGGAAGGGTGGTCGTCGGGCCGGTCACCACTGTCCGTACGTGTACTACAAGTAAGTGTGGGTGGTTTTTGTACGTCTCCGGCACTGAAAGGCCCATTAGAAGCATCGCGCCCTCAAACAGTAGTATTAAAACTCGCATCAACTCTCAGCAGAATCGTCGTGGGTGGCTACAGCAGCGAGGAAAGCAGGCTCAATACTGAAATCCAGTGTGCCATCTTGTGGGCCTGGCGCGGAAAAAAAATCACGAGTGGCAGCATTTCTCCCCTCTAACGGCTGTGTTAAAACGCGCAGCAGTGCTGAAATTCCAGGCAAAATCTTCGTTAGTAGCTACAGCATCGAGGAAAGTAGGCTCAATACTGAAATCCAGTGTGCCATCTTGCGGCCGGGGCAAGGGAAAAAAATCACGAGCGGAAGGTCGTTTGTGGCCATCATGCGAGCACGAGCAGGGTCGGGCAGCAGTGGAATACAAGGCAAAACATCATTCTCAAACACTCTCTCATCTGGCCCAGAAGCAGGTAGACCCGATGGCGAAGAGCGCAGCTGGGTGGCATGGGAGAGCGCTGCGTCCAGGTTTGTCCGAGGTGCTCTGGTCCAGAGCAGAAGCAGGTGGATCCACGGGCTGGCTGGATACGCGCTCAGCGGAGCGGGGGCTTCCAGATGGCTTGGACGGCAGAGGGCACGAGTGGGGAGTCCAAGCTGCAAAACCCAAGGCCTGGCTGGTCACGCGCGTCACGCGCTCCAAGGAGCGGGGGCGTCCGGTTGTATTGGACGGCAGAACTCGTTCAGCCGAGCGAGAAGGCACGAAAGGGGTCTTGAACGAGGTCCGTTCGCTGGAGGCTGCTTGGGCTTCGTTTGGGGGCTCCGACCGAGACTCTTGTTTCTCTTGTTGGTCTGTTGTACAAGGCGCTCCATCCACGTCGTCGTCATGGGGCTCCTGCCTGGACTCTTGCTCCTCGTGTTGGTCTGTTGTACAAGGCGCTCGATCTCCATCGACGAGCCTTGGGCGGTGGGGCACTGAGGGGCCCTGGGCCTCAGTGGCTCGGCCACCGTGAGGGGAAGCAGACCCTCCCACCTCATGAGTCTCCATCGTGCAATGTGCGGAGCAAACTTACTCTAGGAAAGCAAGGTGAAAAGAAAGAGTGACCTAAAACACGTGCCGACGAAAAGGCGAAAAAATCCTACGAGTAAACCGAAGACGCCATTTGTTAAGATCAAGGTCCTTCACACTTTGTATCCCTGGACAGGTTTGCCTATTTCTTTCGGCTACTACTGGTAAACCTTTAACCAATCGCCTACCCAATCTAAGCCTCATAACACTCTCCGCCCCCTGGAACGGATCGGATATACGGGTCGATGCGTGACACCAACACACGGTTCCAATTTTGGGGATCCACAAGTATTTTTCGGATTCTTGACATGAGGAAATTCACTTTTCTTTAAAAAGCGATCAAATTTCATGGTGGACGTGAGACTCGAACTCACGACCAACGACCCATGTACTGCCGACGACGCCATTTGTTAAAGTCTTGGTCCGTTGGGTTACTGGTAAAAGGCTGATCAATCGCCTAGCCAATATAAGCCTTACAACACTCTCCCCCCCTGGAACGGACCGGATATACGGGTCGACGCGTGACACCAACACGCGGTTTCAATTTCTGGGGACCCAGGAAGAGTGTTTATCAGATTCTTGACATGAGGAAATTCACTTTTCTTTATAAAGCGATTTCATGGTGGACGTGAGATTCGAACTCACGACCAACGACCCATGGCCTGCCGACGACGCCACTTCATGAGATCAAGGTCGGGACACTTTGTGTCCCTCAACAGGTCTGCCTATTTTGTCCTGCCGTCGGCGCCACTTGTTAGGGACACTTTGTATCCCTGGGCAGGTTTGCCTATTAAGTCGGTACTCGTTGGTACTCACGTGTGTTGAATGCTTAAGAGATGTAATTTCTGAAAAAGAGCAGCTTTATTCCTTCCGTGCACGCGGAGACTGAGAGCCGAGCTCGTGCCTCGCTGGGAAACCCCTGGTTTTCCATCTACGAAACGCCTCCCAAGTACTACGAATACGATCCCGATACTTGAACCTAGGTAATTACCGGGCTTTCAGCCTAATTCAAGGCAGTATCATAACACTACAACAACAGCCGTACAACAGTAAAATTCTACGAGTGCCAGATATTTTTCATACCAGTCCCCTACTGCAATTATTAATTATTAAGTACCACAATTTCGATTTGTCGTATGATACTGCTGCGCTTTTGTTCTGGACAGTTCTTCACTTTCTGCTCCTCAGTCTTTTTGGGAACAACACTACACATTTATTGTCGGATGGCAAGCATAATAATGATAAAACCCGTGATACGGAATATTGATATCAATAGTTGCTGGTATTACGGGGGACCATACTAAATAGGACCAAATGTCGTTAGTAAAAATAGGCGTTTGTGTGTGCCGTAGGTCCTATTTACTATTGCCCCCCGTAACAGTATAATACAACAGCACCATTTGATACGCCACACCACCCTTCCGCATGAACGATTGGGCTGCTAAATACATGGCGTACATGTTGCTTATATATTCGTAGCAACAAGCGTTCGATCACCGCACCGCCTGGACCACGCCTGGACGTGTCATATGAAATGTGGATCGGTATGCGTTCTTTCTTTACGCATATTGTTGTTAATACACGAAATCTCCGCGGATTTCTGCTCTTCGTGCGGTTACGGGACTGTCGGGTTTTCGCGCCAAAGAATGCTCGCATACGCGTGAGCCAATCATTGCAGAGCCAGACACAGGTCTCGGGATTTCGGGGCAACTCCATCAATCCGCTTCATTGCGCCAAAAAAGATATGCACAGGTGCAAATGCCAACGGCCACTCCCACTCCCCGCCTCCCGCCACATTGCTCACTCTGCGACCTCACCATCATCAGCACCTCCTCTTCTGCTTGCCTGCTGATCCCCCACTGACGACCCGGCTCCACCACAGCGACCACCGCCCGCCCCCCCAGCCGAGCCAAGTCGCACCTACGCAGGGGGCTGGGCCCCGCGATGCGGTCTTGTTAGCAGGGGAAGCGCTGTGTCTCTGTTTCGAAGAGTCGGTGTTGACCCAAGAGAGGGGGTGCTTCTGCCTGCCTGCCGGCCTGGTTACCTCGCCGACTATGCGCCATCTGCTGGAGACCCGTGCATGCCCAAGCTCTCCAGCAAGAAGCTGCCAGACACGCACGCACGCCATCATCAACCATCGTCTTCATTCAGTGGGCATGGCCTGGCAAGGTCGACGATTCCGATGTTCTGAGAGAGAGAGGTGAGGTTGTTCTTCTCTTCTTGTTATAAATAGAGTCTTCGCTCGCATGCATTGCCAATCCATGCACTCCGTTTGGGTATGTGCCTACCAGAGAGGCCAGCGCCCCCTCAGCTCAGCTACGCGTCCCTGCAAGCCCTTGAGGCGATAACACCAGATCCGCGTGTTAGTTCAGTCCATACCCCTGTTTGAGCGCTCTGGGTCCGTCGCGCGCGCACAAGAGCTCAGCGGGGCGGAGGTGATGACTTAAGAGTTGCCTTGCTTTTTCTGTCATGACTAAACAAGCGCGAAGAATGTCTCCCGCGAGATTCCGCGCGAGGTCGCTCGCTCACCAGCAGGAGCGCGCTCGCCGCGGCGCTTGCTCGCATGACTGTAGGACAGCAGCCCAGTAGCAGCAGAGAGCTGGGCGGGGATTTCGTCGGGGGGTGAACCCTTGAGCACGTTGCCTTGCTTTTTCTGCACTCACTAAAAAGTGGCGCCAAAAATATATCCCGCGAGGTTCCGCGTAAGGTCGCTTGCTCACCAGCAACAGTGCGCTCTCCGCAGCAATCACTCACGCGTGCCTCGGTTGCCGTAGGGCAGCAGCACAGAAGCACAGCGCTCCTTGCGATGCAATCATGCCTGCAGAGAGTGGCAGGCTCCGCGATTTTCTTCACGAGCGCGGATTATTCTGTCTCTCCCCACGTGCTCGCTCACAAGGGCACACACGCCCGATGCTCTCGCCTGCTCGCCGCTCCTCCTCCTCTTCCGCCTGCAGCCCTAGCCCCCCCCTTCTCTCATCTCCTCTCCCTCGTCCTTTCTCCCCCTTCCCCCCTGCCCCTTATTCCTTTCCCTCCACCTGCTGGTTCTCCTTGTCCAGCTGCATGGCAGGAGCTCCGTGGGCCGGACGATGTCAAGCACAGCTACGATAGCTGTCGTTCTGCGCTCTCTGTCCTCTTGCCCAGTCCTGCCGTCGTATCATCTGCAGCAATGCGACCTTCTCTGTGGTCCGGGCTAAGTATGTTCAGCTTGTCATGGCCTCCCTGATCTCTGGCTGACCTTCTGGCCATGATGATGATGGTCATCATCGTAAATCAGTCATCATCATCACATCGTCAGCAGGTGAAATCTCTCCCAGTCTCGAGTCAGCCCTTTACTCTTACTGATAGCATCAAGTGTGCTGATTATGATAAACCACAGTATTATTTTACGCTACCGACAATCGTTCAATCTAAGTATTGGATTGGATGAGGCCTCCTGCCTCGGTCGGTGGTCCTACCCAAACTCCCTTGTATGCCTTGGTTCTTCATTGATCACCTACCGGGCGCTGTGTTGTCTCACCCAAACGTGTGCTGTTACGTACTGGTGTACCATAGGTGTCCTTCTGCGCGCACGTGGAGAACGTTGACCCAAAATCCGGGGACACTATTAATAGAACTCGCGCGCGGTCGCGTATAGTCCTGGTGCCAGGTGCTGTTTCATATTCTATGGTTGGACGCGTGTAGCAGTGGTCGACCCCATGTCGTACTGCACCACTCTCTTCGTATTCCACTTCCCGATCTTCAACAATCTCGTCTCCGGATGTATCCGCCAACGACGTGCTCATATTGCCCCACACGTGCCCGGGGGTGCGGGGTGGTTGGGTCTTCCCACCGCTCGCCGGTGCCCCAGCAACGCCGCATTTTTGTCCACGTCGCCCAGTCTTTGCGCACGCCGTCGGGCGACGGGATGTCGCGTACATGACGGAAGTAGTCCGTGTTACCGCGAAAACAAATATATTTTTTGTTTTTGCTACAGTCGTGCGTACACACGTGGAAAATAACGAGAACAGAGTGCCACTTAATGCATAAACCGACCCTGGATATATGCGCGTCCTGACTTGTCAACGAATTGACTTGTTTAGTCTGGTCCGGAAAGTCATATATAACAAGCGCGAAGCCCCCCCCCCCAAAAAAAAAAAAAAACAAGCGAACAAACAAACAAACAAAACAATTACGCCGTCTATGTACCCGGTACACACTGCAATCATTATGCCACACTAAAATTCCACGACGGCGTCGAAGGGGAGTGTCCCGGTTAGGCGGGTATTCCCCCAACACGCCCCAATAGGGCAGCGTTTTGTTAGATGCTGATCCCGCTCAATTGGGTATGACACCCGCGCGCCGCGAAACGAGTGGCCAGGAAGCTCAATCGTCCCCAAACGACCACGTTTTTTCCAGCTTTTGGACAAGTCGTGGTCACAGGTCACAGTAGTTGCCATCCCTTCTCCCCCCCGATACGTTCCTTCATTTTTATCGCGCACACAGAGTTCAGCATTCTACTTTTCGTCGATTTTCATCGAGTATTTCTCCAACTCACGCTGCCGCGCTTTCCGCTAACCAATATTTATGCACAACAAAATCCCTAAGGCGGTCGTACGAGTGTGTGGACTCGGTGAGAATTGAACCCACGTAGTTGTTTTTAGTAGGCACGAGGACCACCTACTAAGCCACCTGCACAGTACAGTACCTGGCGAGAAATGTGTTCCGCTCTGTCCGGAAATGTAGTGAACGTTTGATCATGAAGATCAGTACCAAAAGATCCCTACATTTCCAGACCAGTGGTAGTGCTTGATACCCTGGTATCTGGTAATAAATTGAGCTTCGTATCCGTCATGCGTTCCGCACGCACTGCACCACCCACCATTAATACCTGGTATAGACTATACAAACGTACCAGTACCAGTACTAGAGCACCAATCAGTACTAGGTAGGCATCAATAACAGCCGAAGCTGGCAGAAACAGAGCGACACGTGCAGCTGCAACTCTGCTGAACATATCGATTCCATACAGTTCCGAAAAAGTGGTAAGGTTAGGTTAGTGCCGAGTGACGAAGAAAGTGTTGATGTGCTCAATAGTGACTGTCCGAAACCGCGGCGAGGAAGAAGAGACCGAAAACGAAACTGGTGGTGGCTACGTACCGCTGTGGCACGTTACACTCCTGTAGTCAAATTGCTCAGGTCGTTTGCGTGGGCGTGTGTGTGTGAGTGTGTTTTTTTTTTTTTCTGTCGTGAAGGATCAATCTCCGACAACGTTCATCACGGCTTCTAATGAAGATAAATCTTCGTTTCAGGTGCGTCCGGAATGCCGGGGAAGGCTCAGACCTATCTTCGTTTGAACTGTAGCCATACATACACCCAGGGACCGAGCGAGTCCTCTCCTAAACCTTTGAGTCACTTGACGGCCGGTCTACGTTGAGAAAAATGACGTGCGCAGATAAAATGATACCGAACAAACAGCGACGAAACAACGACCAACACATCTATCCTACACTGCAGACAAGGTTCTCACCCGACGAAGTGAGGCGCACGGAAAAGGTGATTTCTGCATCAAGAATACTCCAAATCGACTCAACTCAATAGCGAACTACTTCTCATGTCCATACGAACCCCTTCCCTCAGGCTGCGCATGCATTCACACAGTACATACGCCACCATCGACTTTTTTTGCGGTATTTTTTCTTCTTTTTTTTTTTTTCTTGTTTTCGTTTCGCTTTGATTCGACTTCTCTGTTTTTTTTTTGTTTCTTGTGTTGTTTCGGTTGGAGCAGTGTTTGAGCAGTGTTTCCTGAGCGTGGCTGTACTATCGGTAATATTGCAGCTCCCGCCCCCCCGCTCGCTCTCCGTCCCTTTCTCTCTCCCCCCTAAAACAAGGTGTGCTTCAAGACAGTCAAGATGAAGATCTGTGGGCTGGACTCTAAGAGCTGTCAGCTAAGTTTTTGTTGTTTGTATAGTATTGTTCTGGCGTTGTGCTTATGGGAGTTGTGGGCACGTCAATTTGCACTGAAAATTTGAGCGCCGTGACCAGTTAGCGGGAGTCTGCTTGATTGTGAGATCTTGCGTTTTGGGGCGAGGGGGGCGGGTGGTGGGCATGTAAATCCTGCGCTCAGCAATTTGGTAGCGCCATGCCGGGCGAGGGTACGGGTACGGGTTGGCACGGAAATGTTCGCGGCTTGAAGTTCAAGCGTCGTATGAGTCTGAGGCTTGGTGTTTTTGTGGTATTTGAGTCTTTGTGGGCGGGGGAGTGGGACGGGCATGTAAATCCTGCACCAAGAATTTTTGTAGCGCCATGCCGGGCGAAGTACGGGTACGGGGTGGCATGGAAATGTGCGCTACTTGAAATTCAAGCGCCGTGTCGGTCGGGGTTAGTGCGAGTCTGAGGCGTGGTGTTTTGTGGTCTTTGAGTCTTCGTGGGCAGGGGAGTGGGTTGGGTATGTAAATCCTGCGCTCAGAAATTGGTAGCGCCATGCCGGGCGAGGGTACGGGTTTAGCGCCGTGTCGGGGATAGCGTAAGCTTGCTAGGTTTTGATGTTTAGGTGGTGTCAGAAGTGGTGCTGGTGTTATGGTAGCATGCCCTACTCCGTCGATTGTCTGCCGTCCTGATTCTTCTCGCGCGTCATCTGTGGAGGGAGCGGGCAGGCCATTGTTAGTTTTTTTTTCCCCCGAGGCATTATCGCCTTGGTGGGCTTGCTCGCTCCCGCTCCTTGCCCTTGCCCTCCGCGTCTCTTTTTTTCGACAGGCGTCTGGATCGTCATGGACTACCTGGGGGCCATCATCGTCCTGGACTTCCTGGTTGGGCAGGGCGGCATACGGCAGGGAGTTTGAGTGCTTGCGTGTGCCGATAGTAGGATTTTTTTCGTTGATGGTGTCGTTGAGTCTTGTGCGCGCGCGGCGCGAACCTCTCCGTAGCGTAGACGTAGGCAGCCTCGTAATTCCAGCTAGCGTACTATATTTTTTTTGTGGGCGGCCTTTTTGAGCGGTGTTCGGACTGGTGCACCCCTTTTAGGCGCCGTACGTTGGGTGTTTTTACCTGGACGGAAGTGTGGAGGAATGTTTCCAGAGTGAAATGTCATGGCTTGTTTGGGAAAGGCTGGAGTATTCTAAGTTGGCCATGATTTGTTTCCAGCCAGAATCGGTCGACTAGCGGCAAAGAAAGGCGGACCCGTTGACGGAGCAGACGCGCCCGATTGCCAGAATTCCCGCTTGGCGCCGGCGCTAAGAGTCGTCCGGCTGGGGAGGGTGCTGCAGCGACGGGGCGACGACGAAGAATGGAGGTTCTATGATGAGGAAGGCGCACAGATGGTATTTCTGGGCCGTAAACAGGACTCCCGTTTGGGACCAAAGATAAGTATGCGTCGAGCAGGGGGGGGTGTTGGAGCGCCGAGGCGTGGGACCCCTTCAATGGAAGGCGCAAACGCTGTTTCCGGGCCGTGACCGGGATACGTTCTTTGCGCCGACGATAGTTATGCGTCGGGCAGGGGGGGTGTTGCAGGAACGTAAAATAACGCCAGGATTAATAGAACGAAGCAAACGATCCGAAACAGTCCTGAGCGGAGGGGTTTTGTTTTTGAATTTGGCAGGGATCAAGCTCTCGGAAGCTCCCTGCTGAAATCATAGGGGCAAGGATGAGGAAGAAGTCTCTAATTTTGGAAGGTGGGGTTCCTTCAAAGGACCGCACCCTTCACCCGGTGTCTCTTGTTTGTTATATGGCTTAGATTTGGGTAAGCGATTGGTTCGCCTTTTACCAGTAGCCCAACGGAATAAGACCTTAACATTCTCGACACCACCCCAATATCAAAGGAGACAATCAATGCTAAACGATCTGTTTACATACCTGTCACGTATCGCCTTTACATCGTGATACTAAGCAACCTCGTTGCCCGTGATACTTCGGAGTATATACCCGGTATACCAGGTATCAACTAGAATCACTGGGGATTGGAGCCAATTCGGGCATTCTCGGGGCTAATCTGTGGGACCTTTTAATCGAACCCCTCAACGCCCCACCAGAAACCGGAAGTTATACTTGAACCAGGAAAACAAAAAAGGCATCATACACCACGATGATGATGATCTCACATGAGCTCGCTCCCCTGAAGTCCTACTGTAACAGCTGTGGTCACAAAATAGGGGCTGTAACAAAATGCATCTCGACGGCAGGAAACAGACAAGTACGAAGTAGTGCGCACGGCAGTATCATACTGTTATGGTATCCCCTCTCCCCTGTTGCGGCGTTAGATCCCCTCTCCCCTGTTGCGGCATTATGGTTTGTAGCAATCGTCCCCTCATCATACATGGCAGGCGTTGTCGCCTGCTTTTCTGATGAGCGCCTCGCCCCTTCGTTCAGAAGACATCTGGCGAGGCAAACCGCAACTAATACAAGAGCTTATACCATCCTCAAGCACCTCGTGTGAGTGACCAGAGCGGAGCCAAATGCATCAACCTGCTAGCAGTAGTCGGTCCCTAGGTCCATACTGCCTATTTTACACTTAACAATACCCAGCATGTAAGGGAAACGGTACTATCGAGCTGTGGTGTACCTTCCCGCATCACTTGCAACCAAATAACGCCCAGGAACACGTCCATGGTATTTATATGTGTACTCGAAAAAAAAAGAAAAGGAAAAAGAAAAATCACGAAGAGGGAACAGAATAATAAAACAAAGAAAAAGGAAGAAAGAAAATGGAGGAAAAAAACAAAATGAAGAACACAACGAGGCAAACATACATGCGCTCAGGGCAAGGCGCAGGCCGAGTCCCGACGGCAAGCTTGCTGTTTGCTGGTTCGATCAGTCCTCCTATGATATGTCCAGCTGACGGACCAACAAAAGGACGTCACAAGAAGACCATACGGCAAGCACACACACACATGGCTAAATCATACCAGAGTGCGGACCAAGCTTGGATGAGACAGCACAGCAGTGGATGAGACAACACAGCGCCCGTGAGGTGCCTATGGACGAACAAAGAAACACACGGAAGTTTGGGTAGGACCACCGACCGGGAATAGAATGACCTCATCCAGTCCAATACTTGCATTGAATAATCGTTGGCAACGTGAAAAAATCCAGATAGAAAACAGAGACGGCATCATCTACTACTGCACTGCTGTATGTGGCTCTCAGATACACCGTCCTCATATACACTGGAGGGAATGTTCGGCTCGATCAAATCGTAAGACCTGCCTACTGGAACTTGGACCTACTGTGACGTTCTAAATGTCCCTTCTAGGGCCCATCTTATCGAGGACTTTCGGTTCTTTCAATTTGACTTGACTTTTTTTTTCTAATTTAATTTGCATCTGATTGAACGAAATTAGTGTTCCCCGTTAAGATGGGCCCTTCGATAAGTCGAGGATATCAGATTGTGGCAAAAAAAAGGGGTCTGCCGTCTAGAGTGGTTTCGGGAACCAAAGCGCCTTGCAATTACTCTGGCCATCGATTCTGAGCAAGAGTCAAAAGAGTGTGATCATGTTCGCCTGTATTTTCCCCGCGTCAAGACCTGGTGCGTCGCAATCCATCAAAAAGCGCAAGCCGCCGCCGCACATGAACTCGGATCGATCCGTACTTTACGCTGTGGTAGTGTTACGATCAGTTCTTTGCTGATGTTTTGCACCGTCTTGAGAGAGGCTGTCTGGGTGCGCCATGCAAAAAAAAATCCGCCGCACAGAGAAATCCGATGGTTGATCAACCGAAAAGGATTTCACACGTTGAACAGATAGATCATCGATTCCGACGTCACTATCCGGATCTTGCAAGGGCTGCAGGCTTATCCCTTGTCTGTTAGGATCTACTACATACAGAAGTAGCTCATCATGTTGCCCGGTGGGAGTGGCGTGTAATCTGCATCACCTAGAGTAGGACAAGTAGGATGTGCACGTTTCCTGGGTTGGATCTGCACCTACCTACGGTAATACTCTGAACAACATATCGTAACGGCAGGCTGTGACGGGGGACCACAGTAAACAGGACCATATATTTGTCAGTAAAAATAGGGAAATATAGAGGTTTTTTCGTGTGTGTATCGTAGGTCCTATCTATTGTGGTCCCCCGTGATAGGATCTACAGTAGTAGATGATCTGTACAACAGTAGCAGATCACGATCTATCTGTTCGACGCGTGAAAATAAATGGTAACAGCGTGGGTCGCCACCGCGAGCGAAAACAACAATAATACTGTCTATCCGGTACTTTCGCCTGAACTTTTAGTTTCCCTCGAGTGTCCTCATCAATCAATCGTTCTCGTCGAGGGGGGGGGGCAAAGCGCACCGCTTCTTAATTACGCGAGAGACTTACCAAAACTGTAAACGACGCGTTGCAAGCAAGCAAAGCCTCCCCCTCCCCCTTTTCCTTCCTCATCTTCACCCCTCCCCCCCCCCCCCCCCCTCCTCTCTCTCTCCCCCCCCCCCCCCCCCCCCCCCCCACCCCCCCCCCCCCCCCCCTCTCCCCACCCGCCTGCCACCTTAACCCTCCCCCGCCTGCCGAGCGTCTCCCTTCATCTGAACCGCATCATTAGTACAAGAGTAAGTACTTCGAGGCATTCACCTCCCTGCTGATGGATGCTCCCACCTGCCCCTCCTTGCTGACCCGATGAAAAGGCTACCGCTACCCCAGAGAGTAGTTACTCCAGTTTGAACGGGTTCAGTATCTACGAAGATCCTCGGGATTTACGCATAACTTCGGGATCTACGTAGATCTGCGGGACTCACGCATAACTTCGTTGTCTACGAATAATCTCGGGATCTACGAAGAACCTCGGGATCTACGCGAGAAACATTTGAAAATTATCGCCCGGCCCCATGGCTAAACATCGGTACCAGTATCCAGTATACATAGATAGCTGTCCCTCACCCTCCAGCAGAGAAAAGCACAGCTTGCGTTGCCACGTTGCCACCCTCAGAATAGACGTATACAGTACACGGGTACCAATATGTCCACAATGTGAGCAACCGTCTGGTCATCCAACAGGAGTGAGAATAGATTCACAGGTCGAACAGACTACAATAAATACTCGTACCGTGTAGACACAGTATAATCCAGTGATATATTGTACAGGATCTGCGTATTGGTACAGACCCAACCCAGGAAACATACGCCCTAGATCACGCAGGTCATACACAGGTCCCACCCGGCAATGCGAGCTAGATCGTACAGATCGTACAGATCACACAGATCACACAGATCATACAGATCATACAGATGATACAGATCACACAGATCACACAGATCAGGCATCTATCTACTCTGAATGACCTAGAAGACGAAGCCGGGACCGATGATCTGCCTGAGATGTGTATTTTTTCTGCAGCTGCGGAGCCCCCCTCTCTCTTCGCCAGTGTATTGCTACTGTAGTATACATCTAAACCATTCATGTTGCAATACTCGGCCGGCGTTGACCAATGAGCGACCCAGGATTCGCAACATCACCCAATCAACGTGTCGCGATTATCTTTGTTCCACAAAGAGCGTGCAATACGCATGACTCATCGTACATGAATCTCGAGCTACGTGGTATTATCCCCCATCCACCTTCCGCCGCTGCTTTCCCCCCTTCCAACCCCTGGTTTCCTTGAAACGCACATGCCGTTTATTCTTGAAACCCACGGCAACAAGCCTTGACTTTCATGCTATACATGGCAGCGAGGCATCGAAACGATGGCGTGCACCATGAGGCCGCAAAACGCATTTCCTCCATTCTTATTTCCTTAATAATCTCTTCCGTCCTTCCTTTATTCCTCCCTCCCTCCATCCCTCCCTCCCTGCCTAGCTCCCTCCCTCCCTCCCTGCCTAGCTCCCTCCCTCCCTCCCTACCTACCTAGCTCCCTCCCTCCCCCTCCCTCCCTCCCTCCCTCCCCCCCCTCCTCCCCTCTCTTCCTCGCTCCTTTGTTCATTTCTGCCCCAACGCCTCCCTTCGCTCCGCCCAGCTAGCGGGCTGTCGTGCTCCACCGTTCGTTCCGTTCCGTTACGTCAAAACAAAAAGACAAACACACAAAAATAAAATGATGAACCGATCACAACATCCCAGGGCAGTGTCTCTCAAAGAGACGACGCGGGTGTATGATGGGAGGGAAGCGTAATTCAGTCAATAGCCCCCTAACCGCTGCCCCTCCCCGACCACCGAGAGCCCCAGCGCAAACTTCGAGCTACTCGTCACTAGATTGACGTTTCAACCACGGCGAAAGTCGTGGAGGCGGGCGGGGGGTAGGTCGGAGGGGGGGGGGGGGGGGGGTACGCGGGAGAGGGAAAGAGCGTGCTAAAATTTTACGCGCATGTCTTGTTCCGCCAATGGCCCGGGTTCGCACCAACTACTAATAGGCCGACCGACGGAACAATAGACCGACCGATCGTTCAACGAGTAGACTGACAGACCGACCGACCGACCGACCGATTGACCGACCGGCTGGCGTGATACCGACGGCACGACACACGTCAACACGAAACAACAAAAATAACATAACCACGGAAAAAAAAAAAAAAAAAAAAAACATCGAGCGGCCGACCGAGCGAGACCATATCATTTCATTTCATCCCATCCCATCCCACTCCATTCCCTTAATTTGATCCCTCCCTCCCCCCCCCCCCCCCCCCCCCCCCCCACCCCAACCCGCCGGCGGCAATCACTCCGACTCGTTTGCCTTCCCCTCCTCCACGCCACCACCACCACCACCACCACCACCACCACCACCACCGCTGCTAGCGCTGCTACCGCTAACGTTCCCAGAGCCCATCGACATCGCGAACGCGCTACCGGCAGCCGAGTCCTGGGGAAGCCCCATGGACCGCCCGCCGCCGTAGGCCCCTAGTCCGAGCCTAGCTGTGCCCCCGCCCCCGCCTCCGCTTCCACCCACGCTCCCGCTCCCATGCCTCATGTCCAAGGCCCCGACAGACTCTTGTGAAGTGCCTCCGAACGTGGACATGGCGGCTGAGTCCCACCGCTCCAACGAGCGCGATCTGCTGCGGCGTATACGTTCTCCACCCTCCTGAGTCTGTGGTTGCGTCGCAATATAAATATATATATATAAGTACGCGTAAAACGAAAAGTAATTAGAGTATAAGAGTAGGGCGGTATATATATATATATATATATATATGTATATACACACATAATGCATACATGTATACGTAAAACGACAAGTAATAAGAGTGGGGCGGTATATATATATATGTATATACATATAATGCATACATGTATACGTAAAACAAAAAGTAATAAGAGAAGAGGAGGGCGGGGGGACGGGGGGGGGCGAACGGGGGGAACAAAACAGGGGAAGGGGACGAAAGGCAAGGAAAATTAACCTAAAATCGTTTCTTAAAAGGTTGTCTTCTTTTTTTTTGTTTTTTTTTGTTGTTTTTTTTGTTTTCGTTTTTCAAAGTACAGCACAGAAGGAAAAGTCATCATCGGCTCTTGTGAGATCGAGTTTTTTTTTTTTTTTTTCGAAGTTCAAGACTCGTCTTCGAAAGCTGCGTGTGCGATGCTTCGATCGCGCGTACTTCGGGTTTTTACGCGAGCCCAGGAAGGATGTTTGTACAGCAGTTACGCGTCCCTTGTTGGGGCGAAGAGCATCTGTCAGCTGCGGAACCAAAGGGCGGGGGTGTGGATG
>JASSKH010000026.1:2701220-2703167 GCA_031763025.1 Macrocystis pyrifera
GCAAACACCGCGTAGGTATAGCGGAGGCAGGCAGGCAGGCGGAAGGGGTGGGGGGGGGGGGGGGGGGGGGGGGGGGGGGGCGGGGGGGGGGGCGGGGGTAACCGGAAGGTTAGCGCGGGGGGTTGGAGGGCGGGGGGAAGAAGAGGGGGGTTGGGGGCGGGGGGTAGGAATCGCGATCGGACCACGTCGCCTCTGACTCGCCGTTGTTTTCTATATCACTATTTTACGCTTCCAACGAAAATCAAACGTAAGCATTGGATTGGATGAGGCCTCCCGCCCCGGCCGGGAGGTGGTGGTCCTGGTAGACAGGCTTCGACAGACCCATCGTTTCGAGCGTACAAATTCTCGAGTAATTCGGACCAAACGAAAGAATTTGACATTTCTGTGCCCAAAGATGGTTTTTCATTCGATTGGCTCGCGACTGACTTCACACACCATGGTCGTGAAACGTGCACACATCGGCTAAAGCTGTAGAGGTGGGTAGGGAGTAGGGAGGTAGGAGGATCGCGTAGGCCGCAGGGGGGTGTCCTCATTGTCATACATGGCCGTAGTCGGATGACCATAGACCCTCGCATCCCAATAATTCCGGGACGGAGCACGTCGGGTTTTCACCGACCAGGCAGACATCGCTAGCACCAAGCGCGAAGCGAAACGTGAGGTATTCGGCGCGTCATACGAAAGGGTGAGCTGCATCTTTCACTAAGAAACGCTTGTGAGGCAGACTTTCTTGCATACGGAAGACAGGGTCGGGGGCAGGACGGGGTGAGACAGGGGTGAGGGGGGGGGGGGGGGGGGGGGGGGATAGTGAGGGTCGTGGAGAAATATCCGAAAATGTTTGCGCGCAAAGTGTCGCTCAGATAGCGCGCGCGCGCGTGGCGCAAAACATATACAAGCAGGCGGGTAAACACGACGAAAACAAAACGACGAAAGAAAAAAAATCAACGAAGGACAGTTGCACTGACTTCATGGAGGCGGTCCCCACGTGAGTCACCAAGGTATTAGCCCCGCGAAAGAGAGGCGCAGACAGGTCAGAGATACGACTGACAACCTCGGTAGTCGCGGTGGCTCGCCGAATGAAAGGGAAGCAAAACCGAGAGAAAAGTTCTGCCCGCGTCTCTGTAATCTGTCGTCGACGCTTTTTTCTTCCAGGGGGCGCGGCGACTGACTTTCTGTTCCTAACCAACAGGGTCTCAACCATCGCTGACTTTCTGCTCCAAACCTCACCTCAACCAATAACACCAAAAACCACGAAAATCATATAACCACCATCACAATCACAAATCCCCACCCACTGCCACCACCACCACCAAACCCATCCCCCCCACGCCACCCTACCGACACCAACTCCTTCCCCCCAGCCGGCCCCCCGCCCCACCCAACTCCACCTCCACCTCCACCTCTACTACCCCCACAACCAACAATGCCACCCCCTCCCGCAACCGCTCATCAACACCACTACTAATAGCTCACTCTTCACGCGACTCGCCCAACACCTCATCTCTCGCTTCGCGCTTTGTGAAATCAATGTCAGGCTGGTCGGTGAAAAACCCGACGCGGTCCGTCCCGGCACTGTAGGGATGCGAGAGTCTACGGTCATACGACTACTGCTGTACGGCCATGCATGAATTGAGTACCCCCCCCCCCCCCCCCCCCCCCCCCCCCCCCCCTCCCGCTACCCCCCCCCCCTACATCCCCACTTATCACCTCCCTACTCAGCGCACACCGCAAGAGGCTCACATTGGTCATGTTGAAGACCTTCATCATCATGGCCATGATCAGGCCACCGTACACCGCCGTGCCGAACACGAATAGCCCGTCGCTGTAACCTCTGGAAGCCCAAACAGTCGTGGGGTACTTGTAAGCCGACAGGGGGAGGAAGAAGACCACCAGAGAGTCCAGTACCGCCTGAATCACCCACTTCGTCATCACCTTTTTCGATGGCGGGGT